>OV816023.1:25478436-25813927 GCA_929113105.1 Agrypnus murinus
ACGCCCAGCGTCGTTTGGCTCAGAAACCCCTTTGTAATCCTACTCTAAGGTAATTCTTAGATGAAATGTGTTTTTTTCCAGAAGTTAATCACACATACGCCATAATATCTGTTTCAACCATCCACGATCATTCCATTTACATAATTTAAAATATAGTTTCTCAATTATCTTATTATCTCAGTTGCGATTATTTAAAATGTCGGTTAAAATCCATATTTAATAGATTTAGATATGTTTTGACACATAAAGATGTGTCCCGTTTTGTGAGCTTTCAAAGGTATATCACTATTTGAATTTTCAACTTGAGCTGCTAAGAGTAGCGGTTAATATCAACTCGAGACAACTCGAATAATGTCATTCACAATCCTCCTCGGAATCATTCAAGTATATTTTTAAGATATTTTACTATGTATTGTAATTAACGAGATATCCTATCTAAAAATTCTCGGTATGGTAAACGGATCTCCTGTACTTTACTGTATTCAAATCTTCATATACTTCGAGTCAACGAATCCAAACACAACATTCAACCTTCAATTGTTTCAAAAATCTTAATCAGTTTTATTGTTGAAATATCATTTTGCGTTTTCAAAATAATTACTTACGTCCTGAAATGTAATTAGTATAAAGTTTATGTTGTAATTTATAGTAACTAAAGCTTTAGAAGTTACTGGAAACGATTGTGGCTCTATTTAGAAAACTATTAAAATTATCAATGCTCTCCTGATAGCTAAAATATTGTAGGTCTTGCAGTAGCCATATTGTGAAATTGATGTTAGACGATTTAATTACAAATTTAGTGTGACACTACACCCTGTATAAAGAATAGTTTAATCAGGCATATCAGAAAAGTGTTTTCCTGAACTATCCATTTTTTTGTTACATTCTCTGTTTCTTGTTGAAAATAATTTGTAGTCTGGCGCCGTTTTACTGAAGTATCAATAACAAAATTATATGAAAGTCGGCAACTTACATTCTTGACTTTTCATTTCCTAGTACAAAACGGTAACTAGTAAGACTTTTATGTTAGCAAACATGTGTCTTTATTTATAAGTAAGACTAGTTTAGCTAAAAAGTAACGGATACTTATGCAGTCTGATTATATGTGAAAAAGTACGCCCCAAACCGCCTCTTTTCAAAGTTTTAGCTCTTGAAATTCTGCTATTCCAGTTTTATTATTTACAAATTTATATATGTAAGAGCGTGCTTGTTGGTTCCCAAAATAATTTTAAAACAGTTTCCTCTATGAAAAAGAAACGCAAAAACAAAATTATATTTTTACCATTGATATTTATATTATTTTAATTACGATTGATGATAAATGATATTCACTGCTTAAATAAGTTAATTTGGTAAGTTTAAACAAATCATAACATTAAAATCTTCACATCAAATTGTAATTTAATTATAATCAATATTATTGTAAACTTTTTCTTTGTAGATTATCCTTGAGAATGACTACTATGTTATGTAGTTGAAACTGCAGTTGAAACTATTTTATGTTTAATAAAAGGCTTTGTTTCGTGGAGAAGACTACGTGTTTTTCTAATATTTGATTTCAAACCATGTTTCTATAGTGTGTCGCAAATTAGGGGGCACCATCCTTATTCTTTATTATTTTTTATCCAATTTGAACCAAATTATTGATGGAATCATTTATGGTGTACTTATGACCAAAACCATTCGCCTCGTTCAAATGCAAAGCTAACTGCAATACCAAAATAAATGGAAAAAATCCAAAAATCAAGTTTTGTTAATTTTAACGGTATTTTCAACTATACAGCAAACAAAAATCAAAAACAAAATTTCATTTAGTTAAATCACGGTATTTTCAACAAAATCACCCTAAAATATTGTTTCTTTTTCATTTTAATTGTACTATTTTCTAAATAATAACATAAAATCTATGGCCAACTTCCGCCAACATTGTTTTTATATTTACTGGCTTTTTTAAATTTTTAGAATTTTTTATTTTCAATGAAATTTTGGATTAAGGCTTTTTGGACAATTATGAATAAGTTTCGTTAGTAAGATTTTCCGAATAAAAATTTCGGATTTATCCTTTTATTTTGGTATCGCAGGTGGCTTTAAATTTAAAGGGGTGAATATTTTTTTGGTCACAAGTAGATCATAAATGGATCTCTGAAAAAATTTATTTCAGATTGAATAAAAAATAAAAAAGAAAGCGACACCCTGTATAAACAAAGCAAGTTTAAAAATTGCTTTTTAATAAGTACTCCCCGATACCAAGATAAAATCAGATTTAAAAAAAAGAGAAAAAGCAACTTTGAGCCATTTTCGTTCAGGAGGAAACTATTGGTAAACGTAGAAATCCACTCTCAATTGATGCTGCAAATAATAGTTATTTATAGTACTAGTGAGTTAAATAAGATATAAAAATTAGTTCATTTTTCTGAGTGGATAATCTCCTTAACTCACGTGTACCATACAACATTTTATCCAACACCTCATGATGCTTATTTCATAAGAGCATAACATTGAAGATTTTATACATTAAAAATGCATTATATTTTATTATGGTACATGTAAGGTGGCTGTGAAAATAAAAAAATATTCCTAGTTGCTAGTGTATTTCTTAGTTTAACAATGAAAAATAATTTGTGTTTGATGTTTCTTCGTTTAAAATAAAAGTAACCTATTTTAAACAGCTATTTGAACAAATACGAAATAGTTTATGACTGAACATGAACATGAATTGATATCGATTGAGGTCTTGCTTCAAGTTTTACACCAAACGTAAATAAATTCAATATTAGAAAAATGTACCACTAAAAATATGAATTTTTAGCATGACGTGCGTAAGATATTTCCCGATTTTTAAAATTTCATAGCAGTCATACCAGAAAACTCTAGAGTTTCAAATATATTTAGTTGGCTTTCTACTGAAACTTGATTACCTGAAATTTTCAGATTTTTTGCATCTCCCCTACCAGAGATATAACGCCCTGAATGTGGGCGTTTTTAGAAATTAAGCAATATTAATGACCCCATAACAAAAAAAAGGTGAAATTATAAAGAATAATTTTTGACTGTAAACCATTTTGATACAGGCAAAGTTGCTCTAAACGTTTGGAGTCTTACACTTCTCCCCTTCATATTATAATTTAAATACGAAAATTCAGGCCTTACTTTCAGCTTTCTTGTAGAAGATAGATACAAATATTTAACAGCAAAAGGCGAAATTGGTTTTTGATTTATTCTTTCACCTGGTGTCGGTCAAAAATATTTGAGTTTTTGTAAACGTTGGTTTTGTAAAAATTGAGCATCAGACGGGATGAGAAAATGGCCGCCATTAATAAACGAAAAGAAAAAAATTTTTTATGTGGTTTAGTTGTCTTGTGCAGGGAAATTAAAAAATAAAAATTTTCTGAAACGCATTTATTCATGCAACCAATTTATTTAAATTTGGATGATTTCAGATGGAATCAGGAGTGAGTTTTTTAAAAAATATTCCACATTGCCCCTAGCAACAACTATATTGTAACAAAATAGTAAACAATCATTTTTCTTATTAAAATGACCACAGAAACATGGTATTTATAAAGAGATGTTGGATAAATAATATTTTTCCACTAAAGTTTAGTCGGATTATTTGGAAACTCAAAACATCCTTTTGAAATTAATTCAACAAAATTGTATTGCCAGTGTTCGTAAAGAAATCCAAAAGCCTTGCGTATCTACAGAGCTACTGTAAACAAGCGGTACAGTACTTTTAATTTTTTGTTTACAACTTGCTACCTGTGAGAGCAATAGAAACCAAAGATACTAAAAAAGTCAAAGATACCCTTGGATTCTGTGTTATCTTTGATAGCTTTATAAAATTAAAAAGTAACACAAAGGCTATTAATATAAATGACATTTTGTAATTCTGTTACGTTATTTATTTAATTAATTGATTACAGCTGAAGTCATTTAAAACAAAACTATCAACTCCCATAGGTATCTTTGGCAGTATACGGTATCTCGCGGTGTAGGAACATATCGACACATAGCGTAGCTAGGAATACTTAGCTTCTTGGTGAAAATACACTACTGTATTGCATTCATAAAGATTGGAATGCGTTCTTTTAAGTTTTATAAAAATCTTCTTGAGGTATCTTAATGCAAAGAATATCTATGATGCTGCTCTTAAGTTGGTGACGATAAACTTAGAAATTGTCACTGAATATTTGTGCAATAGAGCCAAACAACCAACTACTCACACCACATTCTTTATTTTACCTTGCACTATTTCTTTAAATTTGAAGCCCATGATGCTCATAGATATAGATTAGAACAAGATGATAAATAATAGCAATTGTAGTATCGTAATTTGTTACAACCAAATTAAAAATTGAAAAACAAGACTTGTGAAGAATCTCTTGAAATTCTTGAGTAAATTATTTTTAATTTTTTGGTTCTTACTTCTTTATTTTTTTAATTTCTTCCAAGTTTTTTTAATAAAGTTTTAATAATTTATATCATTGAAAAATCGAGTTTTAGTGATGTCAAATTTAACCATAGTTGCTGTATAAAACCAAGCTAGCCTTGAATCTTAGGATAAATGACGAAGAAAACTGAAAACCGCTTGAATGTGTGCAGACAACTTTCTATTATATATGTTAAGGGTGTAGATATGGTGGTCGGTAGTGGTTGTATTGACAACCACTAAAAACCGTCGAGAACCACTTACAAAAGTCAAGTTACTGACCACTAAAGATTATTTAAAGACTTAAGTCACGAAATAAAGTTAAAATCAAAGTTGGTTGGTATAAAACCAATTCAAGTTTTATAATATTTTTGTATATACAGGGGTGCATCGTTTTGCTATAGCTACTACATACGTTTGTTTATTACAAAGAGTTTTTTTATTAAAAAATTATATATTTTTACTATTTTCACTTTTTCACCTTATTTTATATATTTCGGGTTACACATTTGGTGTAAATTTGCAGAGAATTACAAACTAAATCATATTTAATTTAAATACAGGGTGTAATTAATATAACTAGAAACCTCGTAATGGAGAGTGGCTGTAATGATTTAGAACATGTTTTCCTTATCAACCTGTGGTCGATTCCTGCTAGTTTTCGAGAAGTACGCCCATTGTAGTCACATTACATTAAAAATAAAAAACAAGCAAAAAACAAAGTTTAAAAACAAAAAAAATTTCTTTTTTTTTAATTTTCTCGAAAGCTAACAGAAAGCGACCACATGTTGATAAGGAAAATATGTTTTAAATCATTACACCAATTCCCCAGTAAGAGGTTTCTAGTTATATTAGTTACACCCTGTATACAGGGTGTCTCATATCTAAACGAGAATTTCATAATTTAAAACTCTAAAACAACAACAAACTTTAAAGTTTTGATTTATACTAAGCAACTTTGATATTTAACATTTTTTTGTTTTACTCTTACACTTTCCAATATAAGGTCGAGGGTCATCTTAACGGAACTACCCTATACATGAAATCAAAATTCGCTCTGAAATGCAACCACCACTCTGGATTTTCTAGCTATATCACTGATTGATGTATAAGATTCTAAACCGTTTCCTTACATAGTAGCAACTCCGTATAAATAGATCAAACATGAATTTGAATGGATCAATAATCAAGAACTTTGTTATTCCAATCACGAAACACAAAATTTTCGATTTCTTATTCTTAGATCTATTTGCCTAAATCTTAATTGTATTTGTTGACGTCTTTGGCGAAGTATAGGCTAATTCCATCCTAAATCACATAATTTAAAAACATAACCTGCATCGATATCTCAGATTTTGTTCAGTTTTTTTCCTTGCATAGATATATATGAAATAACATTAAATTAACTTTTTGGATGAAAAATGGCCGAACTAGAAATTTTGAACAAATTTCGATTTTGATACAAATACTGCTATCCGCCACTGCATCATCTAACTGAATTTGTCATAATCCCTTATTTTTTTAGTTATTTGTCTTATTCAGGTGTCAGATTGAAGCTAGTTTTTGGATCTTTCAGAGTATGCCAAGAAACGTTCAAGTACATTGCACAGTAGAAAGGTAGCAAACTCTAAAGGCAAGTTTTTCCAAAAAAATTTTTTTCTCTAAAACTAAAAAGCGCCCTTTTTATTTTTTAACTATACTAAGCATATACTAAGATGATTCTATAAAAAAAAGTGTTAAAAGGGTGATAGTTGTAACACAGGAGCAATGTCAAAATTTGTAAAAACACTAAAATTTGCCTTCGGAGCATGCTAATTCTCTACTGTGCAATGTCTTTGAAAGTTTAAATGAGTTATGACAAGTTAAGTTAGATGATGTAGAGTGATGGGTAGCAGAATTTGCCAAAGATTGAAATTTTCAAAAACTTCCACTCGGCCATTTTTAATCCAAAAAATCTAGAAAAAATAATTTGTTGTCATTTCATTAGTATCTATACAAGGAAAAAATTTTAATAAAATCTTAGACATAGAAGCACATGGCTTTAGTTGATTTAGCAATGTTTAGAGAAATCTACAAAACTTTAAAAACTATGTGAGCTACAAACAATCTGAAATCAGCATGAAGTTGTCTACAAGATAGAATTATCATAAACTTTAAAATATGTGACTTTGAACTCAGTTTTCCCAAACACGCAGATTCATTAAACGTAAGATCATTTTTTATTTATTATTATTTTTAAAAAATTTTAATAAATAGAAACCATTTTATTTAGCATTGTTTGCAATGTATAAGTTGGTACTAATAACACAATTTTGGCTTTGGTGAATTTAAGCTCTCCTTTTCTATACCAATCGCATATAACGAACCTAGACTCCCTTATACTGTAGGGGAAACCCAGATTTAAAAAAAGTTAAAATAATTTTATTAGTGTCTTATATTTAATTAGTAGAAGTAAATATTATTTAGACAAGTCGTCTGTCTAGATGTGAAATGTAACTTAGTTTGTACATAAGCATTTAATTTTTTGATTACTTACAGTACCTTAATTTAATTATTTTATGAATAATAAAATTTGGAAAAATGAAAGATATTAATTATAAAGAGTTTTCCTAGATAAATACACTTAATAGTTTTTAAAACTTTATTCTTTGTAGTTTCTGAAGTGATAAGGTAATTATTAATAAAGAAATAAACTGGAGAGTATAACTATAGCACCACTTGGAAATTCACGATTTTTGCTAATTGCCAACTATAAATTATCAAATAATGAAATATTGTTTATTGCTAAAATGGCAATAGAAAAACATTATTGTACAAGAAAGAATTACTGTTTTATTTTCAGAATACTAATTTAATTCTATATTCTATAACAAAGTTAGAAATTAATTTCTTCGGTCCTCGGCATGTAAAAACTAAGTAATAAATGAATTTAGTAATGGGTAGTACTCCTGTTTTTTGGAATTACTTCAAACAGTCGGTTTCTCATACTCCAAATTAGATTTTCAAGTTCGTGCCCCAAATTATTCCAAGATAATTCAAGAATTCACGTTAGCCAATAAAGTACCGCTTGGTTCCGAAAGAATGAAATTAATTTGAAGAGATGGCCTTCCCCTTCGCCAGATTTAAATCATATAGAAAATTTATGGGGTACCATAGTACTTTTAAGATACGCTGAAAATAAACAGTATCAAACAGTTAATGAATTAAAAGACGGCATACTGTTTACGACTTGGAAGACGAACTTGAAAATCTCATTTGGAGTATGAGCAACCAATTTTTTTAAATAATTCCAAAAAAAAGGAGTAGGTACTATCCATTATTAAATTCATTTATCATTTATTTTTTACATGCAGAGGACTGAAAAAACTAATTTCTAATTGTGGTGCTATGGTTATGCACATTCGAAAAAACTTAAATTGTAGAGTTAAATTAATATTCTGAAAATAAAATAATAATTATTTATTGTACAATAATGTTTTTTCTATTTCACCAATAAACAGTATTTCATAATTTATAGTTGGCAATTAACAAAAATCATGAATTTCCAGGTGGTACTATAGTTATGCTCTCCAGTTTATTAATATAATTAATAGTTTAGTTTAATCTAAATTTTAAGCCCTACTATGAAGAATAAAGAAAAGAACTAAACATGTTACTAAGTTCTCTACAGCTTTAATTCATTAAAATTAAAAAAAAATCCGGGGACATTCCATATTATTTTAAATAAATGATATTTTAAACAAAAGAAAATTAAAATTTAAAAATTGGTGCACAATTGTCAGGTAACAAATATTTGACTGTGAAACTGTTTGTATTTAATTTTATGATTATGGAGTTTCACGAAGCAAGGCTGTACACAATAAATATTACTTTATTATTTGCTTACATACAACTATTAAAGTATTGCCATGATTTCTAATTATTTAATTTATAATGATGATTGATCTATAAATCAACAATTAATAAAAAAAGCTCTAATTGATAAAAAGAAATTACTTTCTTCTAGAGAAAGTGTTATGCCAAAATAAATTCAAATAGTTCGATAGTAAAAATAATAAACTCACCTCAAAAGGTTTAGAAGAATATAAAAACACGATTGGCACTTGTTTAATTATAAAAATAGACTGATTAAAATGACGAGTTAACTGTTTGTTAACCGTTTTTAAAATGCGAAGAATAGCGGCACTGTCAAGTTTTATAGGAAACGGCGACTCTTGAGGTTTTTTTTCTTAATGTCATCGACCAATAGCATTTCAGAACTGTATTAAGGAACAATGTCCCAGAGAATTAACATCGGTGGAATTATAATTTTTACCTGTGGTATTTCCATCTTTATCTATCGTATTATCAAAATAATATAATGATATCAAATAGATTTGAATAAATACGTGCCTAAAAATTCTTCACAATAATAGAGATGTCAGTGGAATTCTAATTAGGAAACAATGGTGCACTACTATTGCAATATTGTTTGTTCGTTACCTAGGTTTACTGAAGGATTAGGTTTTAATACTTTATTTGTTTAAGTAGCTGTAATACTACTTGCTTTATTAGACAAATAAATACATGTATTAATCGACTTATTTCTTTCTGGAAACTTCAAACTGCATAATTTATTATTTTACATTAAATTTGGCGCAACTATAAAAATAACAATAGAATGAACAAGGTTAATTTGTGCGGTCGAAACACAAACAAAAGTTCCTATGATCAGAATACTAAATAGAAATATTAGCCCTGGAAAATGAAGTGATAATAAAAGAAAAGGTAACCGTTAACATGTAGCCTCTCAATTATAAAAGTTGCAAAGAATGTAATAAAGAAAGACATATTAAAATTTTTATTTCCAATATCGTATTTCTTACAAGAGTCATTGCCTTTTGTATTCGCTTATTCTGATGCAAGCCTGTTTTAGACAGAACTAGTTTCAAACTAAGTGAAGTGTTCTTCCTCAACTACAATAAGTAAAAAATATATTATACATACATAAACCTTCAGAATCTCAAATTTACAATTTTTTTTCTAATAATAATTTTTTATATATGACTAAATTAGTTCATTTTTGCAACTTTAGATCTTTGTACCTAAAGTTTAATAAAATCAAGATTTTTTAAAGACGGTTCTGAATTTTTTTTGTTTGAGAAGATGTTATCGCTTGAAAGTAAATTGATATATGAATACGCTTAAATAAATCAAGTTTGGTTGGCTGCAGCTACGGTTTGTCGTGACACTCTTATTATTTTTTTTGAGACACTTCCATGAATTAACATTAATTATGTCATAGTTTAACAACGAATCAATCATGTCAAAAAGATGGTATATCGTTTCTGCACTAGTCTATATTTTTTATTTATCTTCATCTTCATTTTCTTCAATCTTCAAAATAAGATTGATTTAGGCAAGATGGTGGATATTTGATAATAGATAAAATTAGCTATAAGTAAGTTCATTAAACTTATATGCATGATTTACGAACAAGATATGATAGCTTACTATGAAATATATCAGAAAAGTAATTACACCCTTTGTTTGAAAATAGTATACTCAATAATTAACTAAAAAAATACAGTTCTTTAAATTAATAAAATTCCCAACTTCCCAAATATTTGGCGGGCCAAAAAAATGTTTGCAGAAAAATACGTTCAAATCGATAAAAAGTTAGACACAACAGAAAGATTTATACTAATTTTTTATGACAATAATTATTTTTGTTTATTAACACATTTCAAAAATAATTAAACAAAAATAACAATTTCTAAAAATAACTAAAAGACAGCACACTTTGTCTTAAAGACATTTTTTTTACGTCCATATTATGTCTGAACACCTGAAGATCAAGAAATGACGTCTTAAAGACATCTTTTTGAAGATGTCTTAAAACAACAAAAACTGGACATCCTTAAGACGTCTTTTAAATGTCTGTTATGTTATATATGGTAATATATAACATAATGGTTATATATATGGTAATATATAACATTACAACCAATGTGGTTTCTAAACCTATTCTGTTTCCCACATTTGCTTATTTATAAAAATTTAATATTAAATAACTTTACACATCCTAATTTTATGAATAATATAGGTACTTTGTGACTTGTGCAGTTGTTTTCTTTTAATAATATCATTAAGTCTGGGTTCTAAGTTGGTTGAATGTATTCGTAACACCGCTTGTAAATGTTCATCAGTTAAATTTGATCTCAATTTCGACTTGTTACTCATCAGCTAATCAGCCTAATCAGTTGAGAATTAAATAAAAAACTCGTAGTCTTTATTACGAGTCTATATTATTAGTTTTTATTAGTCTCCACATTTATTACTAATAAAGGTGGAGAAGACTATGAGTTTTTCATTTATTTTTCAATTTAACTCAGACATATGGAACAACATCAAGATTTAATCAGCTGAAGGCGACCGTTAAGACAATAAAATATATACAATCTATATAATTTCTAGGGTTTGATGGCCGCATTTGGCCCACGGGCCGCACTTTGGGAACCCCTGCTCTAATGTAGTACTTTCGTTTCAGGACTATATAGTCGCCTGTTGCAAAGGTTTCCATAATGCAGTTATGTCAAAATAAATATCTTTGATTTTTGAACTGTCACCAGTACTCAAAAAAGTACTGGAAGTAACCCGTATCCATGTAGTATATACAGTGCGCAAACGCCGGCTGTGAAATACTCTAAAAAAATGTTTTTGGTTTATCTGAGGTCGAAATCCTCAGACAAGTCAATCTTTTTCAGGCGCATTTTTTACATTAAAGTTTTTTTTTGTCCTCGCCCCACTTTTCTGCAATAACGTCATCATATTTTTTAAAATATTAACCCTTAATTTTGCTTGCAAATTCTGGTTCTCCTGGAAATTCTGTATAAGGCAGTATGGTCTATTCCATCTCAAAACAGGCAGGTGGTGCTGGTCAAAGTCACTAATTTTGATGAAGTTTTAGTATGTTAACCTTTGTTAAAAATAAAAGGACCCTTATTTCTTTGTTTCACCTAAAGAAAATTCTGGATCAAGTTATAGGTCTTCAAAGTTAAGGGTAAGATCGCGATTATTTTTACTGTTTAAAAATGATTTTTTTAATAATTTGGAAATATTTTAATGCAGTTTGGTTTGACTGAAAGGTAATTTTTTCCTTTACATTTTGACACGTAAATCTAATTGATTTATTAATTTGTTCACTTGATTCAGAGAAATAAAAATTCTTGTAATTAAAATTCTGTAAGATGATGCAACTGGTATTTATGGAAAAGATAGTTCAAGTGTATCAGAAAACAATATTACAATTTCAGATTTTTCGAAAGTGGCTTTTTTAAGATACAAGAGGTCAAAGTTGACCTTTTTCAAAAATAAACGATCATATATCTTTCTTCAGGTGCATGCCACAAAGATAATTTAGGTGTCAAAATTTAGAGAAAAAAATTACAAAAATTAATCAAACTGTATTAAGATATTTCTAGCAGTTTCCGAAATATTAAAAAAATAATCTTACTGGAACCATAAAGTATTATTAGGAATGTCGAGTTCCTCATTATCGGGATAAAGCACGACTAAGCAAGGAACAAGATGGTCCCTTATCAGCTCCAAATATTTTTCTGAAGTTCCTTTTACTATAAAATAAAGTACTAGAATTCTATTTTAAACAATACTGGCCCAAACATTCAATTTCTTGGGATATTTGGTGAGTCTTCATCATACAGTGTGGGTTTTGGGAAGCCCACTAACGGCAGTTTTGTTTGTTAACAGCTCCATTCAAATAAAATGTGGTTTCGTCAGTGAAAATAACATTACTGGCAAAAGCAGGGTTGGTATATAACAGGTGATATTTATGTTTGTTCAAGTACTTGACAACACCAAACTGACTGACATTATTGTTAGTAGCTACAGTTCATTCGGCGAGAAGTGAGTCTCGACAATAATAAAACCACGTGTTTGTGGTTTCTGATGCCGGTTTCTGGTTGGTTGTTTGGCCACGTGAATCACAGAGCCTATTTATTTACCTGTTTGGAAAAACACTAACTAACGTTGTTGTGTGCTTTCGCAATTTATATGATAAATTGTAACCATGTACTTTTACCAATGCATTTCTAGTTTACAAATTTTCAATGAAATAAATATTCGTCTACTTATTACTAATGAGAAAAGGCTTGGTTTAAAACTTATGTAAAATGCGCATCGTGTAAAACTGCGTTTTACTCAGGCACGTAATTTTGTTATTGTCGAGGCTCACTTCTCGCCGAATCAAGTTTAGTGTTCTTGTGGTGCTGTGATGATTTTCTTGTACATCTAATAACATATTTAATTGAACTTCGGTTGGAACATCTAGTTACATGGTGTGGGGAATCGTCTCTAACATGGCCCTTTTTGGAAAACCTTTTCCAATTTTACTTACAGTAGACTGCCTAATAGGATTTTCATAGGATTTTTCATAAATTGCAGACTTTTTTCTGTGTACGTTGTTTATCCCCACATCCCGCCGCAGTTAAAATTTAAATTCTTTTGAAACGATTTTATTTTGGAGAATTAAAGCTAACCATGATTTTATTCATTTTATTTCTCATTCCCAGTTTTGTGAACTTTAAATGATCATAATTTTGTCAAACAACAATTAAACATCAAATACGTGCAGTAGTATGCAGAATTTCCAGGAGAACCAGAATTTGCAAGAAAAAGTAGTAGTTGCTATTTAAAAATATATATGATGACGTCATTGCACCCCTTCCTGCAAAATAGGGGATGGTGGTAAATAATTTTAATGTTTAAAAGATTTAATTTTAAACGAAAATCTACAATTACGAGAAAACAGTAAAGTTACAATATGAGAAAATATGTACA
This sequence comes from Agrypnus murinus, assembly GCA_929113105.1. NCBI lineage: Eukaryota > Metazoa > Arthropoda > Insecta > Coleoptera > Elateridae > Agrypnus > Agrypnus murinus. The sequence continues at coordinate 25,491,704 of OV816023.1, forward strand.
ATTGGTAATTAAAAAAATCAAAAGTCAAGTTCCGAATATAGTTATTTATTAGATTACTTAGAAGTTAGTGAAAAATGATCACCGGCATTTCTATATCAGGATAAATGTCAAAAATTTAAAAATACTTGTCATACTCATTAGTTTTTTTGAATAGTATTCTTATTATGGTATATTATGGTTTGTATTTATCTTAACACTTTGTGGAGTGAGCTGCTGCCTTCCCTTCTTTTATTTTTGATGTTTTTCAAAAAATCTTCCTCTGCATTGCTGAGTATCTTCATTCGAGCTGTTTGTTGTGAAAACCCCGATAATAGTGTTTGTTGCCAAACTTTATCTTTGTCGGTTTGTACTTCTTTACCTGAACTATCGTGTGATTTTTTTCTTCACTTCTTTTTTTGTGTTCAATATTATTCTCTGTTGATCGTTTGCTATTTTTGAGTTTTTTTTATCTTCTAGTGCATTATTAGGAATGTTTTTGATTTCAGTATTCTGTTTATTAATTCTATGTCGTTATCTATGATATCCTCAGCTGTATAGACCTCCCCAGTTGTTATTAATTTATCATATTTTATGCTTGCTCTAAAGCCTTTATTTTTCGCCTTTCAGTTTCAGTTTTAATGCTTAAGCAGTTCGATTTTCATCTTCTAGCTTCTAAATTTTAATAAGGTTGGTCTATTGTAATTATCTTGATACTTTTCCAATCTTCTGGCAACTACCACTTCTTCTTATTTCTACGGCTTTATTAACTTTATTGATAAGCGAATCTTGGGATTCATTGTTCTGGCCTGGATTCCTTTACAAATTAGATTTTTAATTCTGATTTTTTTTCAAGGTTTTGCAATCTCGCCTCTTTCTCGTTTACTATTTCTTACAGTTCTTTCTTCTCCTTCTTTAATATTTTAAGTTCCTCATTGAAACTTATCATATTATTATTTATTTTTGTTAATTTTTGGTTTATTTCTTGATGTTTATTTTATGATTTGTTTGACAACTGCTCCGGATTACAGCATACCGGATGCAGAATATTAATTACAGCATACAATGCAGTGTTCCACCTTCTGTGTGTATTATGTAGAAACTTTTTTGAAGTTTGTAAATTCGTCGAAATAATACATGTACTTTTTAGGTTAGGTTTGCAGATGTGTTTCTTCTGCTATCTCCTACATAATATTTATTTTAGGATGATAATACAACGTTAAATGTTAGGGTGTTTTAATTAAAAAGCCAAGTCATTTCGTTTGACATCCATTTGAAAGTTTTTTTTTGATAAAATATTCTGACAGAATAAGGACGAGAAAATCTTTCATCTCTGGTAATTCAATAACGGAGGTAACCACTACACAAAACAGATGTAAAAAAGGTTCTATAATGTTACAGTAACTGTTTTTAATACGAGAAGTTCTTTTAAGTACAAGCATCTTTTTTTAAATAATAACTAGAACTTCAATCTTAAATTAAATAGAACAAGTATTTAGTACAAGTACTTTATACGCTATAGAGTATTTGAAGCTACAAGTACAGTAAGTACGTAAAGTGCTCAAAAGTACTTATTACCAGGTTTTAAGTACTTAATGTAGTAAGTAAAAGAGCTGTTTGATCTTCAATTTGATCCTCACAATGGATTTTCAAGAGTTTTGATACTTGTATTTGAATGATGTATATGTTACAGCAAAAACGCGTATCTGGAAAATGTGCACATTTACCAATCCTTCACAATCCGTGCAATAGTGCTAACGGTAGCATCGGTCTATCAGTGCACAATGCTGCGAATAACGCAGAGTTATTTTGGCAACTCTCTCCACTGCTTAGCCATTTAATAATTTGCTTTTTCAGCTGTTGTATCATTGTATTCATTTTAAGTATTAGCTTGTGTAGCAATAATATATTTAATGATGTATGTACATAATGCACCCGTAAAAACAATAAAAACAAATTCAGTTGATGAGTATTTGTTTATTTATTCATTTTACATTACAATACAAGTAAGATACAATCCATTAGTAAAATAACATCAAGTACTATGGGCCGGCGGTGGACGAGTGGTGTCAGTGCATCACAAGGGTCGTGGGTTCGAGTCCCACTTGGGGTGACGAGATTTTTCTAATTGGAAAATTCCTCCACCTCAACTATGGGTGTGTGTATTCGTGTTGCATGTTAGATGGCGGACATGTGTGACATCTTTACTTGTTAGTCCATTTTATAACAGAAATGGATTGTTTAATACGGTTATCGCACCTAAAAGACACATATTAATAAACTTTAATGATTAAACATAACCAGTAACTAATAATATTTATCCTTAACTGGATAGTGAAAATTGCTACAGAAGAAAAAGTTTTATTCTACCGTACTACTTTTCCTACCAACAAGATTTACAGTAGACGTTTATTTGGTTAAAATGCAAGCGAGGTTAAGCACCGGGTGCGGGTACTTAATTTTTGGATACCAATTTTTTTTTATTTTATTAGTTTTACATCTCAGTAATATAAGATAGTTTAAAAGTATTATGGTACAGTTTTATACAAGAATAAAAACACTGGAATTAGTTAAACAATTAAAATAAATTCTTGCGTAAGGTTAGACTATTGTTAAAACTAATCTTTTACTCAATTTGTTATACTAGCCCACTTAAAATTTAAAGTAATTAATGTAAATAGTTATTATGAAATGAATTTACAATTTTTATTTATTTATGTCTTCATAATACAACATAACAACAAAAGTATAACAAATGACATATTTAAAAAAAATATTAACTTTTTAATAATTATTGTAAATAGTAGTATGTCTTTATAAAATTATAAATTATTAATTTATAATAGTATAAATATAACCATTGAACAAAAAAAAATGTTTTGAAATTTCAAGTTCAAATGAGAATTATCCCTCATGCGCCAAACTCTCAGCCAATCACTTCGATACTTTTTAAGCTGTAGTTTTGTTATTATGATATTGGGATCTAAACCCATTGCTTTAGTTTATTTTTGTGTTTCGTCATAATATTGCTGCTATTAGTATGAATCTTTTCTCATTTTTGTATTGAGAGAATCGTAATTATTACAAGACTGTGACTGATTGATGCTGTTTTACGCTAACTTTTAATAGTAATATCCAGCGAGGTTCGTTTGGACGACTCCTATATATATATATGCATTTGCAATCCTCTAGAACTTCATATATTTCTTACTACAAATATTACAAGCGTCTTAACGTCTAATTATGCATCGTTGTTAATAGATAGAGTTTTCGAGTTCAAGTATTTGGTTTTATTGCAATTTTTAGTTTATAACTTAGGATTAACTTACAGCTATTCGATAGTTTGCTCGTAGTATGGTCTGTAATTGACTATTACTATCAGTATATGGTATGTCGTAGATGTAACGGGCAGTTACGCTAACATCTGCGCACATGATAGCGTAACTGCCCGGAATGCAGGTGGTCATGGGTTCGATTCCCAGCCGGGGTAATAATTTCTTTATATGGATTTTATACAAAAATATGATTTACGTTAGGTCTTAATTGAATAATTGTAATTTATCTTAAATTAAACATCTTTTTGTTGATATTATAACTAAATTTGGGCATAACCTTAGAAATTAACATTTATAAACTATTAGACGGTGGCGCTATATCTCGGTAACATACGAAAGATTTAGTAGGTTTTGGAAATAGGCAACTAATGTATCTGTATTTTGGTCGGATGTTACATTACCATCTTTAGAACTGATCGTATACTACCGTAAGTCATTCCAGTCATCTTGTGTGTATTTTACAACATTTACATGCAATTATTTGTCTTTCTTGGGGTTTTAAAAAATGGATACTTGTAGCCCTGAACAAGCAGTTGGAATCTATGGTATTAAGTTTTTTTAAATTTTTTTTCTATTACTTAATATGTCATTATTATAACAACTCATAACCTCATAATCTCATATACAGTTTATTTCACGTAGGATCCCGGCTATGAATTAACTTGCTCCGCCCAAAGAGCGCATGGGTTACGTTAGCAAGATCACCAGCGATACCAAAACGTATTTTCCTAAGATTCTTTACACAAATCTATTGTGCTGAATATAAATAAATTAAGATTTTATTCCTAGCAAGCTCATTTACTTGATTACAACTTCGACAAATTAATGTTTTTTTGAGTAAAAGAAAATTAAACTGAAAATATAATGATAAGCTTATTTTACCCGGAAAATAAAGCCTATTAAGCTGAAAATAGGAAAATATACCTTCCTATTTTTCTATTAAATTTTGTGACACTGTTTTGGTCAATAACAGTGTTACAAAAACTTTATACGTCAAGCCAAACTGTAAGCGAACGAACTGTAGGTCTCAAAAAGATCTAGAAAAAAGTCCAGGATAGCATATATGTATGTGTGTTGTCTTACTTCCCCCCTGGATGAAACGCTGGTATTTCTTTACCTTTAGAATTGCTTCAAGTATAATCTTTAAAAATTTGAATATTGTAGCTTAAGTCATTCAAGAGAAATATAGCAATAATGATTTTTGAAGAAATGCCTCTCCTTGCGACCCTCTAGGGTTTTTAGGATTAAAAATATACTCAATATATACCAAAATATACCACCTGTAAGTTGGGAGGGGGGGCGCACGATTATCCTACGTAATAATAATAGTCGCCCCTCTCTCTAGCATAAACTTCAGAGCTTCTAAGGCCTGATTCTCCAGACAATGGGTAGTTATATTATAGTAATTAGAAAAGCAATTAGGAAACAAACAGTTGAAAAATAACTAGATTAGTTATTATTGTCATTACACAGTCACATTTTTGCGATTGCTTCGTGCAGCCCTAGTTGCACCGATTGAGTATATAGTGGTTTGTGGTATACGTGCTTCATTTTATAATGCCAGCCAAGTATTGAATTCACAATCTCAGATGTTCGTTATAAAACTTTGAGAATATTTTGAACAAGAAAAAGAAAATAAAGGGCCAGTGATTTCAGATTTTACGAAAGATAAGTTTAATTATTACATAATACCTAAAAAGACTTCATCCAAACTAAAAATAATTGTAGGGTGTGGCTGAAGGTTTACAAATTAGCGAAGAACAATAAAAAAGGTATGAAGTAAATTCTGTCCTGACTACCCCAAATACGAAACTCATAGGTAGTAAAAAGATAATTGAGGACGCTCCTGATGTAGTCAAATCTCTAGATAAGGAGACTGTTCATGATATGTTATATGTATCAAAAGAAAAGTGACGCTTACGCTGAAATTCGAGCTCAAGGAAAATCATTCCTACGAAATTAACTTAAGCAACCGACTTCTGAGATCGTGTGGGTTTAGTTACCGAAGGGATACTAACAGAAGAGTACTTTGTGAACTTCCGCACGTTGCCGAAGAACAATTGCGAATAAATATATGGAAAATGTAAATTCACCAGCACCTCTACAGGTTGGGTTTTTGGATGAAACATAGATATTTCAAAAAGGTACAAAACGCATATATTTAAATTTCTGCAGTTACAGTTCCTTTATATTGTTATTGTTTCAAGAAGGTCAGAAAAAGCAGTGGATACGTTCTAATAATTTTAATATATAATGGATTAGCAAATTCTACAAAAAACTAATTATGAAAAAAATTTAGAATTTTGTTTGAAATAAATATAAAAAGTATTTTCTTCTCAAACAGACTTTTCTTTAAAAGAAAGTAAGACTTTGTAGAGATATTTAATACCTGATACAAAAGCTGTTTGTCTATCTGCAAACGCATTAACAAATAATTCATTAATTAAAGAATCTTAAGAGCAAACATGATTTTACTTTAAATAGAAATGAAGTATAGTTAATTTATAAACAGCGTGTTGACGTCACAACCCAAATGGCCCATGAAAAATTCTGTATGCAATTATAACGATTATAATAACGACCACTACCCATAACATGGAAACCAGGACCCAGAAGCTATGAAGTTTGTGCGGGAGGAAGGAACGATTATTATTATGCAGGCAGATTTGTCGGCACCGGGAGTCGATCTCGGGACGCTTGGGTGAGAGATCACCACGCTAGTCACTACACTACCAATGCTATTAAATATGAAAAACATTGCAAAATTTATTTACACAAAAATACACAGAATTAAACTAAATATCTTCTAATACAGTTTGTATAAAACTAATAGACTTCACTATTCACCTACGTCAAGAAAATGCTCAAAAAAGAAAATAAGTTGTGGAAGGCTAGATAAAAAAGTTTCTGGAATGACAATGAAAACAAAATAAATGTGTCTAAGGTTGTATTCTATCATCAGATCATCATGACTTGATGCGTCAATTCTGTCAATTTTTGCACTTGAATTATCACAGTGAAACGACACTTTTTCTTGATCATTTTGAGGCGTTTTTTTTAATTGTTGCTTTCAGCGAAAATTTCTGTTTAATATTGGCCAGCAACGGTCTTTCTTTTTTCAAGATAATCAATCAGCAAAATCCTTTGGTGTCCCAAAGTCGGGCGCTAACACCTTCCCAGCTTATTGAATTTTCACAGACTTCAAACCAATTCTTTGATTGCATGTTTGTTTCTGGTGTGTAATGGTGAGTCCAGGCCTCATGTATAGTCACAAATGTCTTAAAATTTCCAAATAATTGGTTGAAGTTGGAAGTTCGCACTCAAATGCATTTCTGCTCCCTATTGAGCAAATGCGGCACCCATTTTGCAAAAAGTTTTTTAGATCCAATTAATTATGTAAAATGTGAAATACACGTTCATAAGAGATGCCCGAGACGGCATGTTCTAGACTCAATTCATTATGTAAAATATTAACTACTCGTTTATAAGAGATGCCCACGTTCAATTTCACGCACCCTTATTCAATTAACCGTCCCAATTTTGAATGAAATTTGAATTGAAAACGCAGAAAAACAAACTTTTTGACGGATCGATTGCTAACCCAACCACACAAATATATTTGGAGAAAAGCAACCCCCTAGCAGAGGCGTAGCTAGCGCCTGTGTAGTCTGTGCGCGGCACAGGGGCGCCGCAGTCAGCGGGTGCGAGCCCACTGACAGAGTAAAATATAATATAAATTAAATACGGCCAGTGCATAGTTGGAATGAAATTTAGTAATAAAATATAGCTTACATTTTTAATTGATCATATTTTTTTCATATGAGAGACGATTTTGCACAGGGGCGTCACATACCCAAGCTACGCCTCTGCCCCCTAGTGGTGGTTCCTGAGACTTTTCCATCTATTCTCGTACTTATTCTGTATTTGTAAATAGAACTATACCTATACAGTTAAATCTTCATAACGGAATTTATTTTTTTAAGACAGGAAAACTTGAAAAGTATTTTCAAATGTTACCTTTATTATTTATATACTACTGCCTTTATAATAAAACTTAAACCTCGCAAACATTTGAAATACCTTCAGTTATTTTCTTGAATTTCGTTATTAGGTCGCCAATTTTCAAAATAAATAAGAGAAATAACTGACATGTATGCAGATTGCAGAGTCTTTTTTTAACAACCGTTAAATCTGGTTGTATTTTCCGGGTTAATAAATTTCGTATAAAAACTGTATTACAATAAAACGAACTACATAGGTTTAAATATGCACTCCAAAAAATGTTTTTTGCGGAATGCAAAATAAACAAACCAGTTGTATCTTAAAATCAAGTTTTAAGATGAATCAGATACCTACATATTTGTGTTTACGATTAGTTCGTTTTTTCGGTCACTGCTTTATGCAAATCGTTCACGGTCAAGGTTTAATTGCAACATTTAAAAACCAACAAATAATACGTATCCTATTATTATACATGATTGTTAAACGAAAATAAATTGTTTATAAAAATATACGAATTATTATAAATTATTTGCTTTTTGCAGAAGGAACTCAAGTCCATTTGACTTAACTCCTGTCTTCGTAAAATACCTAACTCAAGATGTTATTATTTTCATATCAAATAATGGTTTCTGCGTAAAACACTGTGCAAACACGCATAGAAGATCCCGATCTACTTAAAACTGTCTTAAGACCCTTCTGCAAAAAGCGATTCAAATGCAATAAAGTATGTCTAAAGTAAGCTTTAGATGTAAGGTATACGAAGAAGAATGAAATTCATACTCGTACCTGAATGATTCATGATTTTAGATAACTTTGCATGAGAAATAATAGAATTGATTAAACAATAATTATAATATTTGAAGAACTGTAGATGCTTACTACAGTTATAAGAGGGAACAACCCAAATTATCTAATAAACCATCAAAAGAATCAGTGGCGTATCATAATAAAAATATTTTAAGTTTGTACAATTTATATAAATGCACAATAATTCATTCTTGAGGTTGAATCGAAGTTACAAACATGCCTTTTCGAAATATCTTATTAAATTATTCTAAATAATTCTGTACACAAACAATAAAATTTGTTTAAATATGGATTTTCTGCAAAAGTCATGGCTATAGAACAATTTTATGTTCCATACATAGATTAGAATCATGGCATTCACCCTTGGGATGGGCTGAAGAAAGACAATGACACATTGATAAGGTCGCTGTACCCCGCGTAGATATTTTAAACTAACCGCATAACAAAACACTGTTTTTTGCATAGCTGAAATTACACCTCCCTATCACAGTGGCGGCGTAAATATTTCTAATTTTTTACACAGAGCATTTAAAATAAGAACAAATTAATATGTGGTAATTATAAAGCAGTTTGCGTAATACGTTATTAAGAATACTAAACAGTATAATAAATTGCATTTATTTTTTATTTTTTTATGAAACACCCTATATATTTTGGATTACTTTCATAGCTTAATCGATTATACTAAAAAAAAGTTAAATGGGTAAAAATTAATATTGTTTATTGTTTCCAGCCTTATTTTGTGGTACTCCATAAACATGAAATAAATAAAGATTAATAAAAAGTTTGACAGTATTTATTAAATTATAACCTGACAGTATTGTTTCGTCAGCTAAGCTGTCATTATCAAAGGTAATATAAATATAAACAAACACGTCGCCACGGTAAATACAAAAAAATAGGTAACTAGATAAATAGATAAAAATAATCAGAATTAAATATCTTCCAGTAACGGAGAATTACTAAACTCAATCTGTTCATTCATTAAAGGTACCCTGAGTTTGTCTAATTTGCGTTTGTTATTACAAAAATGTAGGCATTTAATATTATTTTGAGGAGTCATTGTGTGATTTTGTTCTAAAAGGTGTTTGGCATAATTAGGTTTTCAGGATCAAAATATAATACAAAATATTTGCATTATTAAAAATTCAAAGTGGGGAAATTATTTACAAAATAAGTCAAAGTGTGACAATATTAAACCCACAAATATTTGTGGGTTTAATATTGTCACACTTTGACTTATTTTTCAGGATGTTTATTTCTGTAACAACGCACGTGTTAGCGTTTTCAATTATCTCATTCGATTCTCACGTTATTCTTATTAGCTCATTTCTATAGGTTAAGTTCCTATAATTGTAACGAACATTAACATTAGACCCCTGTCCTAGTTTTAATCAATCGTAAAACCATTCCAAGAATAAAACGCAGTTTTTTACGTTTCTATCAAATTGCACTACAATCACAACTGCGCCTTATGCGTACATTCACCAATTCTTCCCAATTTGATACAGACTTTTTGTGCGAAAAAATTCTAAAAAACAAGAGGGGGATAAATGTGATGATCACCGGTGCCTTGGTTAATTTGTAGGATCCAAGGCAACGAAATGTAAAAAGGAGTCAGCAATAGTTCATAAAGCAAAGAAAAAGGCAATAATCATACTCTTAGTTTTATCATTATTTAGTTTAAGTTTGTTAATTGTTAACCATTTTGATATTTTTAATTCGGAATGAATGGAGCTTACAACTTCATTGATGTTATTTGCAGAAAAGGATAGCAAGGTATCGTCTGCAAAAATATATAATTTAGATGATTTTATAACATGTTTAATATCGTTTACATAGAACAATAACTGTTCCCTGCGACACCCCACATGAACAAGCAGTAGGTTCAGATGTTAGAGAATTAAATTCGATAATTTGAAATCTATTTATCAAATATTCAGAAAACTACCGTAGTACTACTCCTCTGATACCATAATAGTACAATTTTTCAAGTAAAATAGCTCTATCGATGATCTCGATTTGTTGTTTCCATTCCGTTACTACAAGTTGTATTGCAGTTTCGCAAGAATGTCCTGACTTAAAACCGGATTGGATTGTCTATGATTGCTTAACAACTCCTTTATACATTTCCGTATACTTTTTTACATACTAAATCCCGTTTTCTTTGTATCATTAAACTAGTTTGGTTATACCACCGATTTCTATAATATTTCTCTTTAAACTCCTTCTCTGGTGCTATTGAATTAACTACTTCCACTACATTATTACAAAGGCGCTAAATAAAAAACTTAAAAATAATTGAGTAATAGTTTGTCATTTTGACATAACTGAAAATGTAATAGAATGAAAAAATACAAATTATAAGACGGTATACTGAAAAAGTTTTGCACAGTTTTATTGTTAATGTAAAGGTAAAGTAACTGTTATTTGAATGGTAGATTGTAATTAATTTAAAAAAATCTGCTTCATTCAAACAGTAAGTGCCAATATTTACTTTTAAATGCAGTGCTTTTTATGTGAATGTTAGGTTGTTTTTAATTTAATAATATGCTGTTTTCCTTTAAAATGCGACATTATTTTAAGTTAATGGCGTTAAATGCCAAAACAACTTATTGTTATTAATACTTTATTGATAGCACATCACATCTAGTAGATAAAAATCTTTTATTATTGAAATAAAACAATAACTTATAAAAAATACAGAACAAAAACAGTTTGCTTATACATAAATACTTATTTCTTAAAAAACATTTTCTGGTAACAATTTGATGGTGATCCTACTTCATAGGATAGGTATGTTCATTAAAACATGTAATACTAATCTCAGTAGCTATTACAAACATTTTATTACTGTTCTTTAAGATAATATCTAAATATATTTTATATAACCCGCTTCCTCAACGTTACGGTTTTTACATGTTCGTATAGTTTAGGCTTTCCTTGTTGGGGTCCCCTATATGCAATAATTCAATGGGAACATTATTAAAAAATTTGTTCAAAACGAATGTTTGGTTTTGAATGAATTTGTTCTTATTAAGAAGTAGCGCTTGGACTAACATAAAACAGTTGTTGCGATTTTGCTTCCATTTTGTTAGGTACGTAAAACAACGACTAACTAATTCAACCGTGTGCACATTTTAACGATATAAATGAAAATGCCGAATTAACTTAAATTAAAAGAATTGCTGTCATAACAAAACCAAATGTCTTATTTCAAAAACATTTATTTGTGCATATAACAACTTATACTTTTAATTTAAAACCACACGCACTTGAGTTAAAATCGTCTATTTACTTTAAAAGCAGTTATCATTTCTATGTATAACAAGAGCACGGACACTTCAATTCAAAGGTTTTATAAATAAATCAAAATCAATGCAACTTATAATTGAGAAATATGTCTAATAAGTCTTAATTTCAAAGTAAAATCAAATACATAACATTTTTATTTTAAATGCCACCCCTCTTTAATATACCTGTATTTAAAAGATTCGGCAGTTAAAAGAACGCATTTGTAGTTCAAACAAGGAGTTTGTAATTAAAATAAAAGTAAAATGGGTTTCAAATTAAAAAATCAATTGAAAGTAGTAAACAAAAACAGAATCTAGCCATTTCGTTTAAATCTATCTGCATTTTTTAAACTTTAAAGTAAATGCATTTATTTGAACGTCAAGGATTTTTGTTATAAAAACTGAAATTTCTTTCAGTGTACTATTTTTTGCGAGTGCAGCAGAATTATCGGTTCAGCAGGTTTATGTTTTGTTACTAAACGTATAAGTATTGTTGACTTTAAAATGTTTGTCAAAATGACAAACGTCAATTATATTTACAAGTTCTTAGCTATTGAGCCAACCTAAAAAATAGTTACTATATTGTAAAGTTTGGCAAGTATGCTATGATATTTATCTTTTTCAAATGTATTGCTAATCGCTATTTTTCAACGTATTTACGTATTGTGTAAGCGTTGAATTGAATTTGTTATAAAAAAGAATCATCGCTATTTGTTGGTATCGGTAATTTAGTAACAAATAGTAAAATTTTATTTAAACACTAAATTTAAAAACTAAATTTTCTATTTAGCCTTGTACTGACAATAGGGCTGTGCAATTATCGAAATCAATAATCTAAAATCGATTTAAAAATCGATTAATCGATTATTTAAAAATATAATAGAAGGTCCGATTAATCATTTGTTTTGATGATTCGAGTCTTCTAATATTACGGTATAAAACCTTTTCTGAATTAACATCAATAGTACAGTCTTCTGAAATTTTGCTAAAGTATATTTTTAAAAATCCAATTCTTAGTACGACTTAGCACACGACTTAGTACGAATACGAGTAATACGACATCACACATCACCAATGTTGTGCTTTAGTAGAGAAACAATTTGTGCAATTCGTGGTCGTTGTTATGGTACTTCAACCATAGTTTGACAAGCAACTAGGATTGTGCGATTTTGAACATCAATACTAAAAATCGATTAAAAAAAGCAATCGATTAAATCGACTGATTGATTAATCTATTGATCGATTAATCGGACCTACGATTATTTTCTTAAAATAATCGATTAATCGTCAATTGATTAATTGATTATTTAAAAAAATTAATCGAAGGTCTGATTAATCTATTATTATGCACAGCGCTAGTGACAAACTACTTGCCAGAAAAATCAAAACTATGAATATTTATAGGTTATTAAAAAGATCTGATGACGTCATAATTAATAAATAATCGCGAAAATAATAAAAAAGAAATTATTTCTTATTTTTTTTCTAACAGAAAATTTGGGATAGTGTAGCTTCTAAAACCTCTGCTGTATAACGTAACAACAATAAATAAAAACAACCAAAAGTTATTTTCTTTTATAGTTTGTAGATCACTTGAATTTATTAAGATTGTCCCATAAAAAGAAAAAACATTCCAAAACTCCATAATTCATTCATGTCTGTTTACACACTTTAACAACCGCCCCTTGAATGCAACATGTATTATGGAATTTTTAATTTGGTTATATTTTCAGGTTTCTTTTTTTTATTTTAAAACAATAGAAAACATTAAGGTAATTAACACAGAGTCTGTGTGTTTGAAAACATCCTAAGTTGTAGCCTGTTTATATTTAAAAATATTTGAAAGATTAATTGTGAAAAATAAATTACCTGCTCTATAAGTTGATATTATCTTTATTTTTAGCAAGTATTCAAGAAAACTCCCCAAATGTAATTAAAGGCAAAACATTTTCTATTTGCTTTTATTGACCAAAACCTGTATCGACCAAAAGCTCAATCAAAATAATCTTATATACAGTTGCGGCCGAAGAATTTTCAACGGTAATTTATCAAGTTAGCACATTTTTCTGATATTCACATCAGATAAATCTGGCTTGTATGCAATTTATGTCATTTCAAATGAATAAAATTTATTTATGAGAACTGAATAGTCGAAATTACGCAGTCGCAATAGATCTTTGAAAATTTTTCGGCCGCAACTGTACCTATCTACGTACATGCTCAAGCCTTTTCACATGTTGGATGTGTTGGATTGCTAATGTTAATAATTTTAGCATTATTAATTAAATTTTGTACATGTTACTACTGAGTTGTAAAATTATTGACTGAGTAAATTGGTAATAGTGTAGTAAGACGTATTCTACTAAGAAATTACCCACCCTAGAATCTTGGTTTTGGACCGCCCTTGTTTCTCAACTCAGTCATTGTACTCGTATATCAGTGTAAATTTTCATCTCTATATATAATTTCATACTTTGTTACATAGTTGCTTTTTTAAATTGCTTCTTAAGATTTTCCATAATATGTACAATTTTAATAACAAAGATGTTAAAATCAAAATAAAACGAAGAAGGCAAACCTACCAAAATTAATGAGTATGTAAAATTCACGAACGATTCAAGACTCGGGTTTTGAGCTTATTAGTTCGTACCAGTCGAAGATAGACACCAGTTGGTCTCTTTCGACATTAATGATAGTTCGGAGCATATATACATATAAAATCTCTGTTGGGTGTGTGAAGTCTACGAGCGCGTTATCTTCGACTGATGAGAGCTAATAAGGTCGATACACTCATTATTTTAGTGGGTTTGTCTTCTTCGCTTTATTTTGATTTTAACGTCTTTGTTATTAAAATCGTACTGCCCACTGGTGGTTTAACTTTATATTAATATGTACAATTATATATATAAATCTATTATAGGATAAGTGTCACAAAAACGATATATTCAACGAACTTTACTTCTTTTAGATCTTACAAACTATTTTGAGGTAAACAACAAATTTGCAAAGAATATTATTTGCCTTCTTATTAAAAATTATCATTATTTTGTCTATTATGTTTTTGACAATATCATACTGATTAATGAGAGCATTGGTCATAGCTTAATAGTGTCTAAAGTACATCTGATTGTAAAATATTCTTATAATATAAATGTTTGGTTTACTTATGATATTAGTAAGTGAATACAGCATAATTTCTAATATACAATATTTTTTCAGAAGTGTTAATCGCGACCGTCCTCCAAATCGAGCAATTGGAAGGTGTAGGAAGTTCCAACAATACAAGACTCTAAGTAAGTTCAAGTTTTTCAATAACGCAGTTATAAATGGCTTTTATTATTTTATTCAGTAATACTTAGAATATATTTAAACTGCAAATAGTTACAAATTTACTATTTAACATAAACGTACTGAAGACTGTTGGCCAGAACGAAACGTTTTAACGGGTCGTATGATTAAATAGTCTAGTGACTTAGGCGTTTGATCACTTCACTTTCGAGTAGAACGAAATCCCTTTAACGATGGATAAAATTATGATATTAATAAGTGAATACAGCATAATTTCTAATATACAATATTTTTTCAGAAGTGTTAATTGCGACCGTCCCCAAATCGAGCAATTGGAAGGTGTAAGGAGTTCCAACAATACAAGACTCTAAGTAAGTTCAAGTTTTTCAATAACGCAGTTATAAATGGCTTTTATTATTTTATTCAGTAATACTTACCCCAGCTCCACACATGCGTATACGAATATTCGTGTGCAAACGCGAATATTCATGACTGAATGTTCGTTTGCGAATGTATTCGAACAATTCCCTACACACTTAACATACGGTAACCGAATATTCGCGTATAGTATATAAGGCAGACACGTGAGGGTTAAGACAAATGTTCGATTCCTTTGACTCGCACTAATTTACCGCTACAAGACGGATCGTGCTCGTGTTCGTGGACGAATAGCAAATATTCGTATACGAATACAAAAATTCCATCCACACTTCACGTATTTGTGTACAAATAACAAACATTCGTCAATGAATAACGCATGTGTGGAGCTGGGGTTAGAATATATTTAAACTGCAAATAGTTACAAATTTACTATTTAACATAAACGTACTGAAGACTGTTGGCCAGACCGAAACGTTTTAATGGGTCGTATGATTCAATAGCTTAGTGACTTAGGGGTTTGATCATTTCACTTTCGAGTAGAACGAAATCCGTTTAACCATGGATAGATTTAATTAAACTATTTTTGAACAGACTCACTTAGAAAAGTCGAACTGCCCCCTGCCCTCCCCCCCCCCCAAAGGGACCACTTTAATCTGATTATATTTTATTTAGTTTCTCGAAAGTGGTAAAATCTAGAGAAATGACCTTAACACCATTCGATAAAGGATAAGATTTTTACAACATCTATTTTCTCCTCTAACAGCTTGTTTTTTGTAAGGCCTCACAGCTAACAACCGTTAGGGGTGGGGCTTTTCCACAGCAACATATTTTTAGCTATGACTATGAAACGAATCAATTAAACACATTTTTGCACGAGATAAAAAGAAAAACTATTCTTTTTCTATCGATTGGTATAAATTTGTTTAATTTATTTATATGCAAAGATGCAGCTGCATATATCGAA
Organism: Agrypnus murinus; assembly: GCA_929113105.1. NCBI lineage: Eukaryota > Metazoa > Arthropoda > Insecta > Coleoptera > Elateridae > Agrypnus > Agrypnus murinus. The sequence continues at coordinate 25,507,750 of OV816023.1, forward strand.
GGGGACAAAATTGTATATAACAGACGTAAGTAGAAGTGAATTAAGTCCATACTTAGTATGAAAGAAAGAGAGACATATATGTATCTTATTACTTGGTAGGCTGAAACTGGTATATCTTAAAAATTATAACTAACGTCAAACAATGTTAGTTAATACAACAAAACGTAATGCACATATAGTTAACAAAAATACCCACATCTATGAAAATAAAGTCTTTAAAGTTAAAGATAAGGTAGATAACTTTAGAGTGAGTAGAACGCCATAAAAATAAACATAAATAGAAACAGTTAACGTAAAAACTTAAACTGCGATGTTTTATTGATTTGCAGCAGGGGTCGAAATGGAAAAATTCACGAAACGGAACGGCCAAATGTTAGATTTTGTGTTGGTGATTTCTTGGTTTGAATCAATTCTTAGAACACCAGGATCTCTTTATGATGATTTCTAGTTAATTCTCAAGTCAAATTATTAACTTATACTACCAAAATGAAAATAATATACTATATATTTATATACTACTCTAGTATTAAAATAAAGGAAGTGTAGGGTGTAGCTACATATATAATAATATTCATAGTAGTTTCCATAAACTCTCGTATGTATTATCTTCTTTTTTCACTCTTTTTCGACTTGCTGTATCATCAGCAGAGTGATGACCTTTCATTAACCACGAGCGAACGTAAATTTGTGGGTTAAATTTTGACAAAGGAGGACCAACACAGTTAAGAAAAAGGAGTCCTGCTACAGTTGTCGCGTTTAAAGATGATCTTAATGGTGTGATGATTTCATTCATTGAACTGAAATTTCTTTCACATTCACTTGTTGAAACAGGGATTGTTGCAACTGCTTTTAAAAGGGGCTTCAAATCTTCTGGAATGTTCCCTTTTCCTTCATCCATTTTGTAAACACGAAAACCGCGAATAATATCTAAAATTAGAAATACAATGATACAACTATGTTAATCGGTACACTCCATTTGCTTTGAAAATAGTCATGTACTTTATTCAAATATACAACATACCTTGTACTTGCCCTTCCAGACAGAACTGATGACAGAGATTTCGAACCTCCGTATCTCCAAACGTTATATCTACTTCACCGTTACTTGATTTTGGCCAATTTTTTGGGTTTAATACCTCCAAACTCTTTAGCAAAAGAGTATATGTTTTCACTAAATCTTCATTTCCAGTAATACTGACTTGCGAGGAACTTGTGGTTATCATTCGGTTTCTCAAATTATTAGCTAAGCTTCTGAAAAACTGTGCAGGATTAATACTTATAACTTTTCCGTTATGTAATGGCACTCCTTTGAATTCCATTTTATTTACAGCGTTGTAAGCCTGTGAGAGTTTAGGACCAGGTTCATTTACCATAGAATCTAACACACGAATGGTAGTCCTTATGGCTTTGTCAGCGTCAAATAATGTAATATTTCGTCTTTGCAAAAATTCAGATAAATCACCTAATTCGTCTAAAGCATCGGACATAATATTCAAATTTGTTACAAACTCGATAGATGTGATCATTTTTCTAAGGCCCTCATATTTACTTCTTTCCCTGGTATCCCTATAACCGTCTATAGAAGCTTTGTTAAAATGTTCGCAAAGAGCGGGATAATTTTTAAGAACAGCATTAACGGTACGTCTACTTGATGCTACCCAACGAACATTCAAAATTCGACCGATTTTAAGGATTTCATAGTCTAGAGATTTTGCTGTTTCTCTTAGCTCATTTTGATTTTTCGGTGATTGATGGTATAATGTATATAATTTATCCATAAATATTTTAAAATGGTTTATACCAACAACCTCCTCCAGGACATCGTTAACTGCAAGTTCTAAGCGACGGTTTGAACAGTGCCATACGGTTAAATTTGGAAAAATTTTCTTCAAACGTGTTGCTACGCCAGATTTTTTTCCTACCATTACAGAAGCTCCATCGCAGGGAAAAGCAATAAAACATTGTTTCAAGAAATGTTCATCAAATCCATACTCATTCAAGCATTTAAGTAATTCTTTGGTAATATTCTCTGCAGATGTTTCAGAAAGTTCAATCAAATCAAATTAAAAGAATAAGCTTCTCCAGGTATATCCTCAAAAAATGCTCTTACAACAACTACAAGAAGCGTTCGTTTACTAAGAGTAGTTGACTCATCTATTAAAATAGATATTTTTTTCTTTGTGTCAATAATATTTTTACAAATTGTTTTTTCATTTCTGTTGCAATATGATTAGCAATGGACGCACATGTTTTATCAGAATGTAAAATATTTCCCATTGATAGCCCATTTAAAACTTGCAAATCAACCTCATTCGGTAAATCTACAAATGGTCTCTGACTTTTAACAATTTTGTAAACCGTTCTAAATATTTTTTCAGTTGTCAAAAACTGTTTTTCGTGCATATTTTCGATTTGACAATCTATTTCTTTTTTCTTAAATTGTTTAATTATTTCGACATCCTTGTTATGAGCTTCACTGTTTTTATGCTCAAATATTTTCTTTCTTAAACTAGACTGTTGAGCTTCCTTAGAACTGCCGTTAGGTTGCACAGCACAGTCTTGCCAAGTTTTTGAGAGTCGAAGATTTTTGTCTCCATAAATTCCCAATGTTTTAGTTTCTTTGCACACTGAACAACCTAAACTTTTACTTTTTATAATCAACCAATCGTTGGTACTTTTATGATTATCCGCCTGTACTTTATTCCAACAAATAGGTATATCACTTTCATCACAGAATTCACTATCATTACTTGATCCAGGTATAGGAACTTCTAAAAAAACCTTATCAATAGTTTCCTTTTTTTCCAAACAACATTTTTTAGGAGACGAATGCGGAGTATCAGTTTCGGAGTTCGTGTTAGCTTCCCGTTTTTCTGGCTTTTTAATCCACTTCACCAAAAATGTGTTCATAATGAATAATCAGTCCTAGTACTCCTAGTATCTCAAACTCGGATTATTGATGGACGCAATTTTCTTTAGCAAAAGCTTATTACAAAAAATCTTTGGAATTAAAATAAGTAATATTAAAAGCTGACTTACCTACTTGCAAATTTAGAATCTTATAATTCCAATAAACAATGTAATAATAATATAAACAACGGCAGCACGGCGCACGGCATACAGATCACAATCACAAAGTGTCCACGTCCAGTCACATAGTCAGAATGAGTAATCTAATTTTTTGATAAGCGTCTGCACACCCTGGCAGCAAAAGTATTAACAAGAAATGCTTAATTCTTTTATTTTCTATTATACACAATTTCCGAGAAGCACACACGACAAGATCATCCTTTTGTTTGAAGTTTGGACTTATCCAAAGTGTCAATTTAGTGTGCAATTATTGGATATCTCCTAAACTATCAAATGTTGAGAAAAACTTTCAATACAAAAGTTTTTTGGTTGCCAAGGATGCAAATTTTTTTAAATATTTTCAATTATACAGGGTGTTTCACAAAAGCGGAACAAATGAAATAACGCTTTTCTTAAATAGCTTCCTGTATATTTTGCCACGGAACTGATTCCTCTATCAGTTGTTTATTTAACAATAGATTCTTTTTTAATTCAGTTGCATCGTTGTCCATTTATAATTTATTTTCTAGAATTTTTGAGGTAATAAATAAATCCTAGTTTAATCATTTATTTGAATTATAAAGATATTCTTTGCTTATAGTATTAGCAGAGTCCTACAAACACTATTAAAATATTTCCACGTTTTGTTTATGTGCAGAACGTTCAGATTATACCTTCAAATTTTGGTGGCAATAAATTAAATTTACTCATTTTTTCAAATAGAATACCCTGTATTTCTTACCAAGAATTAAGACGATTAGTACTTTATCCAATCCTACAATATTTTCTTCGTCAGATGCGGTGTTGCCAAAAATCGGGAGATATGCCAAATCAATTAGTTGGTTAGTTCGACCTATCCATTCATCTCCGAAAGCTTGATCAAGATGGAGCCGTACTTCCCTATGGAAATGTGCAGGACCATCATGTAACTGAAACCACATATCTTACTTAACTTCCGCTGGAGTATGCTGCAATTCTTGTAAAAAAACCATAAAAATTAACCCCCATCAAGTGCTGCTCAAGAAAATAGTCCAATTATATAATCATGAATAAGATGAGCAACCACTTACGTTTTAAAAGTTGCACAGCATGAGAGTCTTTGATAGCATAATAGAAGATTATGCAGATTTACAGAACCCTTTGTTTTTATGAAACGTTGATTTGCTAGTAAATAAAACACATTTGAAGAATACGTTTTCATCATTTTGTTTTGTGCTCATTGGCATAATGCTACCCTATTCCTGCAATCGTTACCAGTAAGCTTTTGGTAGAGCTGATTATGATAAGGATGGGATCTGTCATGGGAGTTGCCAATGGTAAACTTTTATAAAGATTTCTGTTTATTTTTTTGACATTTAATTTCCCATTGTCCGTCGCCGACAATACAATCGCGAGTTTTATCAGCTCTTGTGGTCTTTTCATAATGAACACTAACTACAGTGTGTTTCACTTCACACCTTAGCACCCCTGTATTTTTGTTATTTATAATCGAATCAATTTCAAATTATTATCAGGTATAGAGACCTTAAAAGAGGTTTGTGGGTAATTAAAATCCCCATTTATTTTCAACCACCAGACTGCTACGATCGAAGATAAATGCAAAAAATTGAAAAACATGTTAGGCCTTGTTTAATCGGAAAAGTCGTTGCAGAAATTTGTTTTGGGCCACTTGAAAACCCCAAACCCAAATTTTGGTTAAAATCCCAAACAATAAAATAATTTTAATGCAATTCTAATAATTTATTTCAAATAATTATTTTTCAAGATTTTTTAACCAAAAGTTGGCCTTATGGTTTTCAGGTGACGAAAACCGAAACGTAACGACTTTTACGATTAAACGAGGCCTACTATGTTTTTTCGATTATTTGCATTTACTTTTGATCGTAGTATGCTGGTGATTTCTAGTGTATGGGATTTTATGCTGAAGCTGAAGTAAACATTTTAATACAATTCTACTAATATTTTTAAAATAATTATTATTAAAGACTTTTTGACCAAAAGTTGGTTTTGGTGTTTTCAAGTGGTCCAGAAGAGAATTTTCGTATGACTTTTAAGATTAAACAAGGCCTACTATGTTTCTTCAATTATTTGCATTTATCTTCAATCGTAGTAGGCTGGTGTTTAGAATAAATGAAGTTTTTAATTATACACAAAATTTCTTTTAAGGGGTTCTATACCTGATAAAAATTTGGAATTGATTCGATTATAAACAACAAAAATGCAGGGGTTTTGAGCTGAAATTTCAAATAATTATTAGTCAAGATTTCTTTAACCAAAATTTGGTTTTGGAGTTTTCAAGTGGGCCAGAACAAACTTTTGTAACGATTTTTCCGATTAAACAAGGCCTAATATGTTTTTCAATTTTTTGCATTGATCGTAGTAGGCTGGTTGTTTGTAATAAAGGAGATTTTAAAAGGTTCTATACCTAATAAAGATTGGAAATTGATTCGATTATAAGTAACAAAAATACAGAGGTGTCAAGCTGTGAAGCGAAAGACACTGTATATACTGTCGAATCTTCTTTGAGTTTTCTAAACATATTTACAAAGGTGTCTTCTATCTCCTAAAGCATACAAGATGTTATTATTAATTCTTCTAGGGTATAGTATTTTGTACTCAAGTGAAAACTTTGAAGTTCCATGAAATACAATATATCGTAGTGATTGTCAAAAGTTCCAAGATGCTCAAATAATAATCGAAATTCTTTCAAAAAATTAGAAATTTTAAGGAAAAAACTCATAATTTGGCAACGCTGTACCTATTGAAGAAAACATTTTAGAATTGGTTAGGGCGGGTTAGGGTGTTATTAGAAGTCTAACTGCGTTGAAAAAAATCGAGGAAACTTAATTTGATCTTATCAAAATTTGAAAATATAATCTGAACATCCTATACTTAAACAAAACTTCGAAAGTTTTTGCCGGACCCTGATAATACCTACTGTCTGCAAAGAGTGTTTTTAAAATTCGAATAGATAAATAAACTGTCATTTATTTATTACCAAAATAATTTATAAATTGACAAGGCCTCAACGGATTAAACAAGAATCCATCATTGAATATGCTGGGTGGAAATAAATGATTTTCATCAAGTTCCCTTTGGAATTTTTTGACATGTAAATTTTTCTGTACCGCTCTACTCTTTTTGATTTAGTACTAAATTAGTTCTGTCAATAAATGAAATCAATCTGTCAAACAATTCATAGAATTTATTGAATTTATTTAATAAGCGTCTAAAATGTACATACACCCTTGAAGAAAACACATTCATTATTGAGGCGTATTTCGGAATTAGGCGCGTCGTAAATGGAGAATGGCAATATTCTGTTCTTGAATGTCGAGCACAGTTTCGACTTCGGTTTCCAAATCATTTTGTCGAAGAAAATGCCTTGCAGCACCACATTTGCCAAATTGCCGCGAGATTCCACACAACGGGAAGCGTGATGAAAGGGAAATCCACTGGAAGACCACAAACTGGCCAAAATGTCGTCGAACAAGTTGAACAGCTCGTCGAAGAAAATCCACATTCCTCAACAGGTCGTATGTCTGCTCAAACGAATGTATCCCACACTACCGTTAGAAAGATTCTGAAGCGCCGTTTACACCTGCATCCATATAAAGTGTCTGTGGTCCAAGAAATCTTGCCTAGAGATCACAACAGTCGAATGGAGTATTGCAACTTTTTCCAACAAAATTTAAACAACGACGATGTTCTCGATCTAAGTTTCTTTACGAACGAAGCTTGGTTGCATTTAAGTGGTTATGTCAACAAATAAAATTACCGAACGTGGTCTGTTGTCAAACCCCAGAATTTCATCGAGGCTCCTTTACATCCTGTCAAGATAGGAATATGGTTGGCTGTATCCCGCCGTAGAATCATAGGACCAATATTCTTCCACGATACAATCAATGGTCAACGTTATAGGGAACAATTATTGGCTCCATTTTTAGAAGAGTTGCATCCCGATGAATTTGAAGGTGGTTTCTTTCAGCAAGACGGAGCAATAGCACATACTGCTCAAGCAAGTTTGGATTTTCTTGAAGAATTTTTCCCTGACCGAGTTGTAAGCAGGGGAACTTGGCCCGCAAGATCACCAGACCTCACCCCGTTAGATTTCTCCATATTTGGCTTTCTTAAAGATGAGGTCTTTAAAGAAAGGAATAACAATTTGCAAGAACTGATGGCACGGATTACATTGATATGCAATGAGATAACACCGGATATATTGCAGCACATTTTCAACAACATGAAACGTCGCGTAGTCTTATGCATGCAGCAGAATGGTGGCCATTTTCAATACCTGCTGTGAGCAACAGCTGATCAGCTGAGCACGATACAAGAGCGCAGTTCAAGTGGCAGCGCCAAACTTGAAAATTGAACCGGAGTGAAACGTATTCCGCTGATCATTAAACTGTTTTTTTTATGTCATGTTTTATGTTTTCATGTTATAAAGCGTGTCCCCGAATGCGGATGGTTTGCCCATGAGCACACCATTGTGATATGGTTTCGTTAGTTTTATTTTCAATTTAAATAAATTAATATTACACAAATTATTTTGTTGTATATTTTGAGGTTATGGTACTGCCTTCTCTATTTTCGTAGAGCGGCACGTTGTGCTTTTACATGGGGAATGCAATGGTAACTTGATGAAAATCATTTATTTCCACCCAGTACAACTGATACGAGAATCAATTCCAAGTAAAAATGTAGGGTGTTCCATTTAACAAAATGCTAATTTCATATCAAATCACCTAGAGCCATTTGCTTCAAGTCTCAGGTTTTGTTCAAATGTTTTCCTTCTATATATACATATGAAATGACATTAAATTAATTTTTTTTAGATTTTTGTTTTTATCTGAATCTAAAATTGTCATAACTCCCTTATTTTTCTGGTTATCTGTTACAGTTACGAGTTATCTGGCTCATCCAGGTGTCAGATTAAAGCTAGTTTTTGACTCTTTCAGAGTATATCAAGAAACTTGCAAAGACATGCATAGTAGAAAAGTAGCAGACTCTAACAGCAAAGTGTTTTTACAAATTATGACATATTGTTCCTGTGATTGCATTACCACACTTTGAAACTTTTTTTATAGCATTACCTTAGCACATCCGTGGCATAGTTAAACAAATAAAAAGGGTGTTGTTTGTAGTTTTGGAAAAAATAATTTTTTTTAATTTATCTTCAGAGCCTGCTACTAGTAAGTTCTTACTAGTAAGAAGGAATAAGGAATACAAAAGTTGATACTTATTTATTTGTAATTTTACTTTAAAACCCTAAAAAATTAAGTTTTGACCAAATTTATGCTCGAAAATTTTTCTTAAATTAAACAAAAAAGTAAATTATAGCAGAATAGTGAATGAAATCCGATAAAAGAAATTTGAAGAATTGGATTTTTTTCTAAACAGGTAGTTTTTTTGAAATACTGATTGTCAGTATTTATAAAACTCGCGATGCAAAATCGCCGTACCTATAATAATATATCATAATATATGGATTTTATTCATTTTTCTACATACAATGAAATGGTAAAATAATTCATGTCTTCATTAAAATCTTTTTTTTTAATATTTGAGCCTAAAAGTAAGTCAAAAACCAATTCTTTTAGGTTTTCAAAGAACGATTAGAATAAAAAATACATATTTAATACAGGTATTACATTTTAATCAGACAACAAAAGCGTGGTAGACCGTCTCGAAGCTTCGCTATCGCTCAGAACCCTTATCAATTCGATAAAGTTAGCCTTTCTCTCGAAACTGGTGAAACGGAAACTACATGGCGGTCAAAGTGCACCGTGGCGGTCAAAGTGCTCCAAGTTTCAGAAGCAGGGTGTCGTACCCTTTAATATCGCTTTGTTCCAAAATAAAGTTGTATATCAATGGGCCCACCCGTCGAATTATTATAAGCTCACGCAGTACCTCAACTTCCACTTCAAATTCCCAATCACCTTTGTTTAAACAGACATTTTTAAAGTTAACCATATTCTTGATCTTCTTCCTACGCAAATTATTTTTGGCGTTTTTCTTATTAGACAAGGCGTTTTTCAACATCGTCCTCAGAAATATAAGGGAGGAAAAAAATATCCAAAAACTAACTTTAATCTGACACCTGGGTGAGCCAGATAGCTTGGAAAATAAGGGAGTTTTGTCAATTATTGTAGTCAGAGTGTCGAATAGCAGAATTAGCAAAAAATCGAAATCTTCCAAACAGTGCCGGTGTTAGCACTCTTGGCGCCCTCGGGCAGAGTCCTTCAGAGCGCCCTTATTAACTTTAAAAAGTTACTGTTATCGAATGATTTTAATGATTTTACTAATTTCGGCGCCCAAACAGCCTAGCACCCTCGGGCGGCTCCCAACCTCGCACCCCCCAAAGGCCGGCACTGCTTCCAAACCTTTTACTTCGGTCATTCAAAACATCTAAAAAATTAATTTAATGTCATTTCATATATATCTAGGTAAGAAAAATATTTGAACAAAATCTGAGATATCGAAGCATGGTGATGTTTTAAAATTAGGTGATTTGGCATGCAATTACGCAAAAACATAGTTTCATTTGTCCCTTGTATTAATATCTTCGTTTATAGCGGACTGTGAAACTTTATTGTTTATTCTGATTAACATACATAGATAATAATTACACTTTTAATAAAATGACCTTGATAATGTTGTAAGGTATAACAACGAAACCGATCAAATTATTATGCACTATAAAAAAAACATGTGCCGATTAATCATTAACTAATATTATATGGAAATTTATTATAGCGAGAAAAGAAAGGGTAAATTTTGAATTAAAATAAACTCAATGGTTTTTACATGATTCTCTTTTTTTATACTTGTCCTTGTTTTTCCAATTTAACCAGGAAAAATTTCTATATAGTCTAAAATTGCAAATAAGATGAAGCAAGTGCGCAAGAACAGTTGACCATTACTCTTCTAAAAAAAGCTACCGTTGGAAGTTTTGGGTTCTTAAAAACAAGTAAGGTTTATAGTAATTATAAAGTTGTATTTTTTCAATTTTGTCTTGAAGATAACTTTATATTTCTATTTGAAACTTTTGTTTACAAGTTTAAGCAGTCTAACAGCGCTTATCAACATCAGAATACGCTGGCGCCCCGTGGGTGTATTTATTATCACGTAAACCTATACCTTCGATATTATGTTCTATTAACAATAGCATTTTTAATCTAAAGATAACTTTATTGTACATACAATTAATAAATGCAAAAAATAAAAACATGGAGACCATTTACAAATATCACTGTGTATTGTGTATGTGTGATAGCGCGTACATCATACCGTGACTGGTTCCACTGTTTCGTATGCATCGCACACTGCTGCATTATATATATATATATATATATATATATATATATATATATATATATATATATATATATATATATATATATATATATATATATATAATGCAGCAGTGCGCGATGCATACGAAACAGTGGAACCAGTCACGGTATGATGTATGCGCGCTATAACTTTCGTACACATTGCGTACGAGCGTGATAGCGCATACGTCGTATCGCGACTGCTTCTACTGTTTCGGATAGCATATGGAAATAATTCCTTCAACTCTCTTTAATTGAAAAGTTTGAAAGTACAGCGTACAGCATTCTTTTGCTAGAAGAAAACTTTTTATGAATAAATCTTTAAAAACGGGTAATTTTAACAAAGTAATTTTAATTATCCTAAAATTGCCTTTTAGTTACTAGCGGTGCAATCGATTACAAAACGATTTTCAAGTACACGGTTTTCGAGTACTCGCTTGCCGAAAAGTCGCTTAGTTTTGATGCTTGTGAGGATTTTGGGAGTAAAAGACTAGTTGTTTTCGATAGACGAATACAACGAAATCAATGTTTTGTATTTTTTATCGCAAAAACATAGGAAACAGGAGCGCGCGGGGTAGGAGACGTCCACGCGGGTGATAGACAGTTCTCGCGCCGAGACAATTAAATTTTTTTTGTTGTGTTTGTTGTTAATTTATATTCTTTTACGTTTTAAAGTTTAGCATTCTCGTAAAACTCAATGTTTTGCAAAAATTTGTTTAATTTTTTTTAGAACAACGGATACAAACTTTACTTCGAAACCTACATGAAAAAATTGTTCTGATAATTGTGCATCACGTACAATAGATAACTCAAAAATTATGAATTGTGCCCTTTTGCACGGGACAATTTTCGGCCAATTTTTTTTGGTAGAACAATTAAGTATTAGCTATAGAATACAACTACTCTCAGCATTTACTCCCAAAACCCCTACAAGATGGCACGTTTTTCCCCACTTGTAACTTCACCATCTTGTAAACTTAAATTTTACATTTTTATCATGTTTGTAGTGCTATATGAATACGGTGTATCACTGATGGCTATAACTTCACATACGTAACTTACTTTATGTCCTCTACCATCCTACCAAATTTCATGCAAATCTGAGATGGTCTGATTGCGAGCTGTGATGATTTGGCATGATCTCATATATGATTGATTATTCCATTCATATCAGAAATATAGGCCATTAAACTTGAGGATCGCATTTTATCCAGAAGATCTCGCTTAATACTTTCTTTATTTTTTTTTAAATATTTAAGGTGTTGTTTTTTAAATAGTACTTGTTAACGACACTTATCTAGCCATGTTATAAATATCTTTATAAAACAGATAATAAAACGTTCGGGTACAGTCAATCAAAATGAAGATTACTTAAAATAAATATCCAGTTTTCAATACATACATATTTAGAGCTTAAAATACATATGTAGGTATAAATAATTTCCTTTAACTTTTATTTTAAAGTTTGTATGAACATCACCTTTCGTACGGAAGATTTGGGTTATTCACCTGAAAAAGAAACAATTTGTCTTGGTTTAGTTTTGTTGGTTCACTGTAAACGCAATATACAATTTATCATTCCAAATAAAATAAATTAATCATGGCTCCTGTCCAGTTTTAAAGAATCAATAAGATAAAGGTACCTCGAAAAGAATAATTATATACGTCTGCTACATAAAACAACTTATCTAAATTTACTGCTACATCGTAAAAATAAAGTACGTTGGACGTTAACTTGTTTTTAATTTTGGAAATAAAATTGTTAAACCGCTATTTCCTTTTCAGTTTGAGAATTGTTTTTATTATTATCAATACTAAAGTATTTATTGTGATTGTTTGATGATAGGTGTTGATTTGCATTTTCAGAAAACAAATGTAATCTATATGCATGAATGAATAATCTATTCTTCTAGTTCCAAGCATTTATATCACTGCGATTTATATTTAAAAGTGGTTTGGCGTGTTTTGACTACTGATTTATGATTAATTTTTCGCATAGTGGAATTTATTGCCTGCTTTTTTACCGAGAAGGGTCCGATGATACTTTACAATAGTAATTATAAAACATGCATCAACTGCGACAAAAGTAATTAAACATAGATAAGACAAAGAGAAATTCCCTATAATGTTTTTTTTTCTCAGAAGAATAGTTTTGAGAAAGACGCAAATAAGCAAATAAGGGTAATGTTTTTGACTCGTACAACGATTCTTCAAAGCAAAACGTTAAATAAAAATTGTCTAAACTGTAAATTTCGTGACTAGTGATTATTACATTCGTAGAAAATCTAAAGCTTTTTTTATTCCAAATTTGTACTCGGGTACAAAGCATCTGGCTACCGATAAGCATCAAATATATTTAAAAGTTGCTGCCTCTTCGTCTATGTTACAAGATTTTTTTCCGTAAAAGTAATTTTTTGAAACAAAGAAAAGCAATTGCCGTTAGCTGAAGGACTGTTTGCAGTTCAAACTATTAATCAAAATCAGAGTTTCTGGTCACTGGATTGCACATCCAAAATCATTCAAAAATTGTTCGAAAAGCTTGCTTAATAATATTCCGCATTCTGATCTGTTCATCTGTTGAGTTTTTTGAATTAAAAGTATACTCATGCACTTCGTTGGGGTAAGACCGACCTGACTATAAAATTCCAGGTTACTGACTATTATTATATGGTTGATGATGGTTCTCAGTGCAGAAGCATTTGAACAGATTAAGGAATACCATTCATAATAGATTACCTGTCCTTTCCTCTTTTGTAGAAGGATAACGCGTTATCAACGTGATTAATCGCAACTGAGTCAGTGACTTGTGCTATTTCTTGTGTATTTAGTAATAAACTAAATATTGCTTTTCTTAATGAAACTAAAATCGAATAAAATGCAAGAAACTATTACGACACCAGTAACAAAAAGATATGTATTTGTTATGAACTGGACAATTTACAATTACATTTGAAACATATAATTCTAATGTAATTAATTTACTAAAACTAAATTAAACAACAATTTATTTTCTGCATATGTATCCAATTTTAATTTTAAGACCAATGCGTTCTTCCTATCTCTATTCTAATCATTCGCTGTAACGAAGAGAAGTTTCCCATTTAAAATACACACTTTTTCAATTCTTATGCATATATTTGACCACTGGGACAAATTGTTAAGAAAAATTGATTTTATAGAATTGACGGTCATTGACGCTACTTTTAGGTAAAAAAAATATGGGACATTCTACATCGCTTCAACACTAATTGAACGGTGCGTTATTTTGAATTTATTTGTAAATCGTTGGAAAAGATCAAATGCCCCACATATTTTTTTTACCTCGATGCTACCTAAAGTAGCAATTTGTCCCAGTAGTCATATATATACATAAGAATTGAAAAACGTGGATTTTAAATGGGAAACTTCTCCTCGTTACAGCGAAAGATTAGAATAGAGATAGGAAATTCGTATTGGTCTTAAACGTTTCAGTTTTTTTTAATCAAATGGGCACCCGGCAAAACCGAAATTCCAACATGACCCAAATAAGAAACACCCTAATGTATATGTTTATGGCTTTCAACTGTTCAAAATGTTAAAACTTATTTGAGGTTTCATTATAATCAGCCTTTTAGAAAATTAATAAATGAGTAGCAATCAATGTTCGAGCTCGTATTCAGATAAATAAAACTAATAAAAGGAAGGATTAAATAATAACCAAATATTAAATGGTGGTAATGATAAATTAAAACAGGTCAATTTATTACAGTATACTGCACTCGCTGCGAGAGCAGGCAACACGCTTTACAGGTTTTGTTGTAAGTGTTGCATAACCAATTGATAAATTAGTTATTAGTTTATTACGAATGATTCTTATAACTAGGTGAACGTAATATTAAATAACTATAAATACAAGTTTTTTTTTCATTATAAATAACGGAATAATCTATGAAACGAATAAGTTTTGAAAAAATAGAGAAACAAGGAAAGATAATTAATAAATTACCTTTTTGCGAGGGTAGGCAACACGTTTTGCACGCAATCGTAACAAGTATTGCATAACCAATTACCATTGATTCTTATTATCACAGAAACTAAAGAAGTTAACTAAGAAACTAAGTAAACTAAGAAGTTAGAAATACAAAATTTGTAATAATAAAGAGTCACGCAATTTATGAAATAAATATGTTGCGGAAGCAGTAGACAAGCAAGAGAAGTTAATTAATTAATGTTGAGTTTTTGCGGTCGTTGCGAGTGTAGGCAACACGTTTTACAGGATTTGTAGCAAGTGTTGCATAACCAATTGATAAATTAGTTATTAGTTTATTACGAATGATTCTTATAACTAGGTGAACGTAATATTAAATAACTATAAATACAAGTTTTTTTTTCATAGAAATAACGGAATAATCTATGAAACGAATAAGTTTTGAAAAAATAGAGAAACAAGGAAAGATAATTAATAAATTACCTTTTTGCGAGGGTAGGCAACACGTTTTGCACGCAATCGTAACAAGTATTGCATAACCAATTACCATTGATTCTTATTATCACAGAAACTAAAGAAGTTAACTAAGAAACTAAGTAAACTAAGAAGTTAGAAATACAAAATTTGTAATAATAAAGAGTAACGCAATTTATGAAATAAATATGTTGCGGAAGAAGTAGACAAGCAAGAGAAGTTAATTAATTAATGTTGAGTTTTTGCGGTCGTTGCGAGTGTAGGCAACACGTTTTACAAGATTTGTAGCAAGTGTTGCATAACCAATTGATAAATTAGTTATTAGTTTATTACGAATGATTCTTATAACTAGGCGAACGTAATATTAAACAACTATAAATACAAGTTTTTTTTAATTATAAATAACCGAATAGTCTATGAAACGAATAAGTTTTGAAAAAAATAGACAAGCAAGAAAAGATAATAAGTTACCTTTTTGCGAGAGTAGGCAACACGTTTTACACGCAATCGTAACAAGTATTGCATAACCAATTACCATTGATTCTTATTATCACAGAAACTAAAGAAGTTAACTAAGAAACTAAGTAAACTAAGAAGTTAGAAATACAAAATTTGTAATAATAAAGAGTAACGCAATTTATGAAATAAATATGTTGCGGAAGAAGTAGACAAGCAAGAGAAGTTAATTAATTAATGTTGAGTTTTTGCGGTCGTTGCGAGTGTAGGCAACACGTTTTACAGGATTTGTAGCAAGTGTTGCATAACCAATTGATAAATTAGTTATTAGTTTATTACGAATGATTCTTATAACTAGGCGAACGTAATATTAAACAACTATAAATACAAGTTTTTTTTTAATTATAAATAACGGAATAATCTATGAAACGAATAAGTTTTGAAAAAATAGAGAAGCAAGGAAAAATAATTAATAAGTTACCTTTTTGCGAGGGTAGGCAACACGTTTTGCACGCAATCGTAACAAGTATTGCATAACCAATTACCATTGATTCTTATTATCACAGAAACTAAAGAAGTTAACTAAGAAACTAAGTAAACTAAGAAGTTAGAAATACAAAATTTGTAATAATAAAGAGTAACGCAATTTATGAAATAAATATGTTGCGGAAGAAGTAGACAAGCAAGAGAAGTTAATTAATTAATGTTGAGTTTTTGCGGTCGTTGCGAGTGTAGGCAAAACGTTTTACAGGATTTGTAGCAAGTGTTGCATAACCAATTGATAAATTCGTTATGTATTGGTTTATTACGTATGATTCTTATAGTCAGACGAACGTAATATTAAACAATTACAAATACAAGTTTTTTTAAATTGTAAATAACGGAACAATCTATAAAACGAATAAGTTTCGAAAAAAATAGACAAGCAAGAAAAAATAAGTAATAGGTTACCTTTTTGCGAGAGCAGGCAACACGTTTTACACGCAATAGTAACAAGTATTGCATAACCAATTACCATTGATTCTTATTATCACAGTAAGGCAAACTAAGCAGATAGAAATACAAAATTTGTAATAATAAAAAATAAAGCAATTTATGAAATAAATATGTTGTGGAAGAAGTAGACAAACAAGAGAAGTTAATTAATTAATGCTTAGTTTTTGCGATCGTTGCGAGTGTAGGCAACACGTTTTACAGATAATAGTAGCACTACATAATTACTAATTCCCATTGATTATTTTTGTTACACCAAGGCAAAACTAAGCAATTAAAAATAAAAGTTTTGTAGTAATAAAGAACGAAACAATCTACGGAATAAATACGTTATTAAAATAGATAAGCAAGAGAAGTCTATTAATAGTTATTTTATGTACCAAAGATTATAGGTGTCAAGGTAAATGTTTTAGACCGAGTTCTACAAAAAAGGTTGTTACGACAAGAGTATATAATAATAGCATTCATTCTGCTACCAATAAATATAAAACCGTTTATGAACCAATAAACTATTTCATAGCCACTCATTGTGTTCCTTAGTAAATATAACAATAATTGGAATTGCAATACATAATTTCTATTACTTATCGTATACACATTAATATTATAGGTATACTAAATTCATTCTATACTACTGATTAAAAAGATTATGCTAACAATATGAAAAACAGGCCATTTTCTCTCATGCTGCTACACCTACAAAACCCCATGTCCCCAGATATACTTCATGATCAAAAACAGTCAGGGACGAACCTAAAGAGTTTTTTTGGAGGGGTAACCTTAGAATTGCCAATTTATTACGATGAAAATACCAACTACTAGTAAGAAAATATTTTTATTTGTACCTAACATTATATGAAGCAAAATTAGTATTTTACACAAATCTTATTTTTATTTAAAACGCTCCAAAGTATATGCATGGCAATTAGATTAAATTTAAAAAATAAATTGTTTGGGACACATTTTCTTATCTTCTCATTTTTGTCAAATTGTGAAATTGCCAACTCTAGCTCAAAATTATCAACTTTGAGGGGGAAGCTTCCCCTTCCACCCCCCCATGGGTTCGTCCCTGAAAACAGTCCTAGAAAAATAACGGTCCTAATAAGAAGTAAATAAATTACCTGTATTTACCCTCGTTCTTATGATCCACTAAATATCTAAATCATATTTTATCCCAATTTCATTTTATCTATAATTAAACATTGTTCCTACATTTTTCGGCTGTGTCACAAAATTTAAGTTGTGCCATGCTGATAAAAAGGTAAAACAACCAATGCGAAACTAACACGTTGGATGACGCAAAATTAGTGCTTTGCTACACGATATAATTTTGGCAATTAGATTCAAAAGTTCGATTTATCAGTGCAAGAACGGATGCATTGGCGAGTGCGTGTGTTAACTGCATGTCTGCTAAGTCACGTAAATATTTTAATAAATAACAGGGCAATAATTTCTATCTAATATGAGCTTTTAGGATACTATGATGAGTTGAAATTGCACCGAAATAACCATTTGTCAACGAATAAGCGTATGTAGATATTGTTCTTTTTATAATTTTTTGCTGATTGTTCACTAAGTCACAAGGCCACTTTAGTAACGTTCAGTGGCGAAGCCAGGGGGCGAGGGGAGCGGTCTGCCCCGGGTGACACCATTTTAGGGGTGACACCATTCTCGGGATGACACATTTCACCAACTGAATTATTTTAGTGAATTTGTGATTTAAACACATTTAATAATTTGAATTTTTACTTTCAAAATCAGAAAAATATTTCTTTTTGTTTAGTTTATATTTACTGATAGCAATAATATGTAATTTTAGCTTTAAAATGATATTTCTGCTATGGAAAATGTATTACTTTTCAGTATTCATGTGTATAATTTGAACAATTTATGAATTTCTATTTACATTCTACATATTTCTAACATATTATTAAAATATTCCGTAGACGGGTTGGCTAATAAACAAGGATAATACTGCATTAGAAAAGAAATTTATACCAATGTACAATTTATTTTGCGAATTATTAATAGAATGCGACATCTCCGGACTTTTTGGTCGCCAACTACCTTGTCAAAAATGACGAAAATTCATACTTTAATATTGAGCTCTGCTGATTATATGACCACTAAGTTGCATTAATATTGTTTTAAATAAGTATATGTTTTTCAAGTTGATTGGGGAGATTCACTATTTTCTTTGCAATGGTTCTAAAATTGACTCTTATAACAAAGAAAAAGAAAGTAAATAAAAATTATTTTTGACATGTGATTAAATATTTTAAAACTCAGTTAAAGCATTTTTTACAATAATTTGTATGAATTGTTTGCAATGCAATATTTAATTTGTGTTATCTTCATGGGAACGTAAGCTCCATTATTATGTTGCATAGTCCATAGCAACTGTATGAACAAATATTATTTATGAGCCACTTCCATCCACTACAGTCTGTAGTGCATCCACACCATAATACAAGTTATTTAGGTATAGCTGTGCGCATCCCGTCTCCCGTCTGTATCAACAACGCTATTATCGAAAGTTTGTTGTACGATAATCATCCCCTTTAGAAATCTGTTAATAACGTTTTTGTGCGTATTATTACAATAATGCCGTCTTAATCAAAGATTAATATAGATTCATGCTTGTAAAAGAAATGATAGATTTAATGTTAATAATGATATTTTTATCTACTTATATTAACAGTACACA
Organism: Agrypnus murinus; assembly: GCA_929113105.1. Lineage (NCBI taxonomy): Eukaryota > Metazoa > Arthropoda > Insecta > Coleoptera > Elateridae > Agrypnus > Agrypnus murinus. The sequence goes on from OV816023.1 coordinate 25,526,753, forward strand.
GTGGCGTGCGGTGAGGATTTAGGCAAGGGAAGCAACCATGATTTTAATTTTAATATACCTAGGTCATGGCAGACTTTAGTGTACCAGGCAGGAGCTGTAAAAAAGCAACACTGCAATTTTACCCATATTCTCAAGGAGCACTAGATTGTATTTATTTCAAAAACATACAAAACAGAAGTTGACATTTCAAATCTTGGTTAGAATAATGTCAAACAACTGTCACAGGTTATCTTCTTAAGAAGTAATAGTAGATAGATAGAGAACCAGCAGTTCTCAGTTGAGTTTCAGTGTATTTGCTGTGGAGCATTTTCACAAAATTTGATATTTCTGCCTGTCGCTGTGCGTTCGTTCTTTCGAAATTTTTAAATTTTGCAGATTGAGATATTTGACAAAAAAGTAGAATAGGAATGTCTAAGAACTAATGTTTTATCTCTTAAGGAGCATGGATAAAATAACCGACAAAGTTTCGAAAGTTGGTATATTAAGTATACATATATGACATATGAATTCAATGCAGAATTTTATAATAAGAATAAGTCGGGGGTGAATCCGAATGGGAGAAAAGTCGGGAGAGGGGGGGTAAGTTGAGAAAAAGATAAATCGGAGGGGCAAGACGGAAAAAGCAGTAAGACGGGGGTAACTAAAAGAGGAAGTGGAATAAATCGTGAATGATGGAAGAGGGGAAAGGGGGTGTTTTCTTAAATAACGCGTTCGGCTGCCTTCAACGCGGTCTTTGAGAATTTGCCCTGCCAAAACTATCAAAACGTCCAGCTTGCTATTTTGCATTTAAATACAGAAATGTTCAAAGAAACTGTACAATTTTTTTCAGATTTTTAAAAATGTGACCACACTGATTTTTCTGCATTTTTAGAATATTTCGTTTAGAAAAAAATAAAAATATGTTTGGTAACAAAAAATTATTAGACTGTCCAAAAAGCCCGTCTTCTTGTGAGCAATATATACAAAAAAATATTTCTTCTAGGGTAAATACTTTTCGAGATAATTATATTTCTCTCGGAGCCGGCGGTAGACTAGTGGTGTCAGTGCATCACTCGTGTTCCAAGGGTCGTGGGTTCGAATCCCACTTGGGGCGACGGAATTTTTCTAATTGGAAAATTCCGCTACCTCAACTATGGATGTGTGTATTCGTGTTGCATGTTAGATGTGGGACAGATGACCTTAGCTGTTGATTCCCCCGTAGTGTAGGTGTGAAATAAAAAAAAATTATATTTCTTTAAAGACGTGCATGCAGTTTTGATAATTTTTTCAGTTTGAATATTTCCGTAGTTCTGCGTAATCTGCCAAATTTATGAATGAATCAAATCATCTACCAAATTTAGCAATAGCAAAACAATGCTCTTTGATACTGAAATCAAAATTCCCTCTTGATTACACCTAAATGAAATTTGTCACAACTTGTGCAAATTACTTTATAACCCCCACTTCCCTGTTACTGAGGAGTTGTAACTTTGTCTTTATTATAGAATTTGGAAATGTTGATATGGACTATATGAGATATTTTTTATTTAGATACCAAAATATATTAAATGCTTTCCTGTTACTCGACTGTTTATAGTAATTGAACTTTTCATATTCGGGCATAGCTTCATTTACAAAAAAAATTTTTGCCATAATTTGACTAGTATATTGTAATAATTTAATTGGCATTAGGTATTTATTACAGAACATAATTAGCAATGTTTCAGATTGCGTGGAAAAGTGGTTAGCATATTTACCTCATTATACAAGGGCCAGGGCCATAGATTTGATTATTTAAATCTGTAAAAGCGGAAAAAACTAAAAATATGCTTTCTCGGGTAAGGAAAGAAGACCGTAGACCCCCTATAAATGTAATGTTTGGTGTTATTTACACTGATAATACAATAAAGCACACCGTTTGAACATCCTGATTCCTCGATAAATTAATTAATTAAATTTATTTTTGTGTCGAATTACACGAATGAATGTAAAATCAAGCATGTTTATTATTTTTTGTTGCTATAAAACCAGAAGCATGGCTACCTCTATTGTACTACTTTACCAGAAGTAACATGTTACACTGATAGTACAATAATACCACTGTTGCAAATGGTTAAGTTTATATTTTAATCTGAAGTTAATTCTTTTATACTGAAACGATCCAATTGGTGTTACAACCGTTATTTTAAAAATGTCCTCTTGATCCAGATTTGAAAATACGCCTTTTTTAAGTCCACCTTACTAGAAATAGGACTTCCTGCAATTATGTTAGTGAAGTCTTGTAAATAAGAGATCGTGGTTGTATCACGGACGGTAGTAGAGTTCAATTATTATCGATAGTTACCGACCATAAAAAAGTGTCGTTGCATCGAGTTTCTGAACCACATGGATTGGACTTCACCAGGGACTCTGATCGCTCCAAGATACCAGTATCAAGTAATTCCTTGATATGTAGTTGCAAGGTTTTCATTTTTTCCGGAAGTAAGCGTCTATACTTTTCTGAAATAGGAATGGTTATTATTATTAGTATTGATTTTATGACAAATTTTATGTTTTATAGGATTATGTATTGTATTGAACTCCTTGGCAAATTCGGGAAATTTTGAAGGAATTGCTTCAAATTGTAAACTTGAAATGATTTTCAAAGATTTCAATGATTTTTGAAATGGATTTTCGTTCGTTAATGCTTGGTTAAGCATTGTGATAGTGGTGTAGTAGTGACGTGTAGTGTAGTGGCAAAACGAAGTGAGGCCAGGAAGGAGAAGATAAAGAACAAAGAAATCAGGAATATAATTAACGTAATACCATTGTATGATCTACGCTGGTTTAGACATCTAAAAGAGAATGCAAGGTAGTCAAACCACTAAGAAGATATCGGAATTGGGAACACATATCAAGAGAAGGGACGACCAAGACATACAACGAACAACAAGTAGCCAGGATACTTGAAGGAAAAGGAATTACCTGGAAAAGATCAGAAACTTGGCGGAATTTCTGTAAGCCGCAAATGATATAAAACTCGACATCGAAAGTTAGAAGAGGATAGGATGTATGTAACGACTGCTTCTAGCGACTGCTGACTAGCTCGGTTCTATCAAAATGAAGTCTGACTGTTTTTTTTTTTGAGAAACAATATTTAATAAATTAACACTATACCAAATTTCAGCTTTTTAAGTGATACTTTACGTCATAATTTGTTTTCCAGTAGCACTAATTTACAATAGGCATAAAAGTCGTGCCCTTTTGAAGGTACTAGGCATTTTCTGAGCGAAAATATTAAATACATCGAGAATGCTTATATTTATGAATGAAAGTATCGAGTATCGTATCGCGATACAGTTTTCAGTATCGAGTATCTGTATCATGATGCCTTTCAAAGTAAATGTCGAGTATCGGTATCGCAATACTTCTGAAAGAAAATATCGAGTATCGTATCGCAATACTTTTAAAAAGTATCGTTAAAGAATCGATTAATCAATTATTTAAAAAAATTATCCGTAATCATAAAGTTCCGTATAATTGATCAATCCTTTTAACCGATTGATCGATTAACCACTTGTTTTGATAATTCGTGTCTTCTATATTATGGTATAAAACCTTTTTTAGAATAACATAATTAGTACAGTACCGTCTTCTAAAATTTTGGTAAAATATATTTTTATATAAATTATATTTTTTTAAATCCAGTTCAATCTGAGCTCAGTGTATGTCCTCTTTGGTCACAATCCCAGTGACAATGAAAGTATGTTTTATAACGTAGTAATTAATTTAAAAGGAAACTTTTTAACTTAACTTAAACTAACCTTAACTTAACTTAACCTTAAAAATTATTGATCCAAATATTTTTCAATATTTTGAATTTACGTTTTACTTAATCTTTTCTATAAATAATATATTTTTGTGACTAGGGCTGTGCGATTATGGAAATCAATTAAAAAATCAATTGATTAATCGATTATTTTAAAAATATAATTGAAGGCCCAATTAATCGATAATCTATTATTATGCACAGCTCTAATGCCATCTACACTTCGTTAAAGTTATGTTTAAATTAATGTCAGTGGCGTAACTACCGCCCCCGCAGAGGCTGCGACGCAAACCCCCCCGAAGAGCACTGCTTTCGTGAAATTATATTTCGTTGGGAATACAATTTTTAAAACGAGAGGTTCTATTCTATGGACTATTCTACGGTAATGAATTATTATTAATTATTGAATATTTCATTTTAACCAAAGTTACCTACGTGTAATTGTATACAGGATGCATGATTTCTCATTGTCCAGGTTATATTTGCTGTAATATTAAAGGTAGAGGAAATAGTTAAATGAGAGGCTTGTTTAACATAATCTGATCTATAAAAAAACACAAAAAATATTTTTCATGGCCAACTTATTTTCCGGAAAAAAATCCAACTTTAATTTTTTAAATAGAACGTCCGGTATATTTTTACGAAATTAAGTTCTAAATAGATTTTTCTTTACAATGATAAATCACAAGTGGCTTTTTGCTTTTAAATTACACCGTTCAATGATGCATTTTCAAAACATCCAAACTGTCCAAAATGTAACGAGAAACGACAACGAATCCAATTTTCACAGAAATGGAATCTTTAACAAGCTTAATTCACTTTATTGGGATGATGTGAATGCTTGTAAAATTGTTGAAACTTATGCGCAAGCACGTTTTTCAATTAATGTATGGATATGGATACTTGACAACGAAGCTTTAGGATTCCATTTTCACGATGAAACTGTGACCTACGACAGAATTTATTATTTTTGCAAAGCATTAATCAGACGACTAAACTTGTGGTTTCAACATGACGGTGCCCCCCCCCCACCTCATTAACAAATTGTTTAAAGGTTTAAACAATGAATGTGGCCAAAAACGGATCGGTAACAATGACTTGTTTTGTGACCTTTTGCAAAGCATTAATCAGACGACTAAACTTGTGGTTTCAACATGACGGTGCCCCCCCACCTCATTAACAAATTGTTTAAAGGTTTAAACAATGAATGTGGCCAAAAACGGATCGGTAACAATGACTTATTTTGTGACCTCCCAGGTCACCTGACTTGTGTATTCTTGATTTCTTTGTATGGGGTTTCCTGAAAAACCAAGTGTATGATACTCCTCAAAATGTGCAGGAACTTCAAAATAAAATCACTGCAGCTAGCTTGTTAATTACACCTACAATGCTGCAAAAAACCGGAGAAAAGTTAATCAAACGGGCCGAAAATAGGTTTAGACTTTCATGGTGGATAATTTGAGCAGTCATTATAAGAAAATTCATTGCGCATTATTCAATTTGTTTAATAGTAATTAAATAAAAGCTGTTATCGAAGAATAAATAAAAAACCATAGCCACTCTGATAATTTTATTTTTTGAAAAGTAAGATGTAATAAAAGAGCCTATACCAGTAAAAAGAGGTATAAGACAAGGGGATACCATCTCCCCAAAATTATTCACCAACCTGCTCGAAGACGTATTTAAAACTCTAAATTGGCGAAACAAGGGAGTAAATATTAACGGAAACTACTTGTCGCATCTTAGATTTGCAGATGACATTGTAATCACAGCTAGTACAATGGGAGAACTACAGACAATGATCGAAGAACTTGAATCAACAACGACACGAGTAGGCCTGGAAATGAACATCTCGAAAACGAAAATCATGGCAAACATAGACGATGCTACACCAATCGTAATAAACCAAAATACCATCGAAGTCGTAGAACAAAATATATATATATATATATATATATATATATATATATATATATATATATATATATATATGTATGTATATCTGGGACAGATAACATCTGTAAAAGAAGACATACAAACTGCCGAAACCAACAGAAGGATCAAACTGACCTGGGCAGCGTATGGTAAACTAAGGAAGTAGGTATTTAAATCTGCATATCCTCAATACCTCAAAACGAAGGTATACAACCAGTGTGTGTTGCCTGTCATGACATAAGGCGCAAAAACGTGGCCTTTAAAAGAAACCATGATTGAAAAAATGAGAATCGCAAAACGAAATATGGAACGCTCTATGCTAGGCGTCAGATTACGAGACCGCATAACAAACGAAGTGATAAGAACAACAAAAGTGGAGGACGTAGTAAAGAGAATTGCAACTTTGAAATGGAATTGAACCGGCCACGTTATGAGACGGGAAGACGACCGATGGTGTAGATTAACAACCGAATGGCGACCACGAACAGGTAGGAGAAACCGGGGAAGACCGAGAGAGTCGGATGATGAGAGGAAGACCGGATGAGTCGGACAGCGGACAGAATAGCATGGAAAATGTATGGGGAGGCGTATATCCAAAAATGGAGTACATAAACGCTGATAAAGAAAAAGAAGATGTAATTTAAAGGCAAAAAGCCATATGTGATATATCATTCTAAAAATAAATTTATTTAGAACTACCTATATTCCGGAAAAATATACAGAACATTCCATTTAAAAAATTAAAGTAGTTTATGCTAAACATGACTCTTACTTAACTTTTTCCCCTACATTTAATATTTCAGCAGAAATAACCTGAACAATGAAAAATCAGCCACCCTGTATGAAGGGCGCAAACGTAGGTCTCGCAGAGGGGCGCAATCTTACGTAGTTACGCCACTGATTAATGTCTATATATCAATTTTCATTAAAAGATATGTTATCTAGGTAATAATATACAAATAAGGTTTTTAGTATGCCTAATCATACTTCAATTTTGGGCGATGCTCCAATTTCTATTGACAATAGAGTGCTTTGTTTAAAGATGATTGCAGTTTCATTGGAAATATTAAAGAATTCTAAGGCAATATGCTGCATGTTATTAATGTCAGATATAGTTCTGCACGACTTAATTGTTCGTATGGATAAAATTCACAGAATTACTATTGTCCATGTATCTTTTTAAGATTTTATTCGTTTTTCTGTGATGTTCATACTGTGCAGGACCCGCTCATCTGTAACTTTTGTACTGATACAGCCCTTCCATATTTTACATATAATTAACCGTATTGATTATATATCATAAAATATATTTTTTTAAATCTAAATCAGTAATGTAATGTATTAGTTATTGTATTGATTAAATGGTTTTAGTTTTTGTACTCTAATTAATACTTAAGAGATTCGTATAACTGTCAAATGGAAGTTCACTTGAAGTCCATTCCTCCCACTCTTTTTCCACCGAATACCCATACGTATTTCCACGGCTTCTGCTAGTCATTCGTTTTCCGTTTATGGCAGGCACACTTGGTATCTACGGTATTATAAGTGCAGCAAGTGTCATTTACCATGATATCTCCATTACGCCAAATATGCCTGTTTATATGTGAGTAGATCTCTCTTGATCACTTGTATATTTTTATTTTTATATGTAAATGTATTTTTTTTAAAGATGCAACAAGAATATGCAATATTTTATTCGTTAGACGTTCAAAACATTTTAAAGTAACTCTTGCAATTTTTATTTTTTTTATGAAAATAGTACCAGTAATATTCTGTCCAAATGTAAACCATTTTTATGATTACTCCTTATCTTGAGTATCAAAATGCTTGTCAATAAAATTTCCATATCACAAAACCCCTAAAAGCGAATTTTAATTTATATTTTGCAAAGAATGAAAAGTTACATAACAAAAATACGGACTTATGTCAGTCGGCTAAACAGAATAGGATTTTTCAGGATATACAATTTAGTCACATACTAAGATGAAAACGTCCCTAAATAGCAAAATTATCCCTTATTCCTTCTCAAAAACACAAGTTTTTAGTAAAACTATATTTCGCCATGAAGTTGACGTGAAAAACTTGGAAGATGGTAATATAAGAGAATTATCAAGAGTGGAAGCTCATATTTCTCATCCCCAGCCTTTGAGTTGAATCTTAACTGGTTGCAGAAGTGTCAGATATATCTATAAATAAAATTCTTGAAATTGTTGAATCTTCCCCGGTGTGATGAGATAAAGATGTTGAAAGTAGATATTTTTAGGTATTAATAGGTAGAATCTATAAAATGCCAAAAGTCAATTCAAGGTCAGAAATTTCGTTACCATGCAAAGACATATCATTTAAAATTTTGACATGCTGCTAGTAAATACAGAATTGTTGCTATTAAATATATACTGTTGACGTTAATAGAGAATCATTGATAAAACTGTTTTAGTACATAATATAATTTAAAATAATAAACGCATAATAAAAATTGAAATATAAACTAGAAATTCTTCTAGTCATCATATTATTGTTTCAGTTGATAAAGCTCCTAATTTGTATACAATTAAAGTATTTTGTACATATTTGTTTCAACAAACAGTTCAATATTTTTTAAACAAATAATGAGTAATAATCATTTATACGTAGATAATTTAATATTCTTGCTGTAGGTATATAACAAAATTCAATCCAACATAAACTTTACTACATAGACTGGAATTTCATATTATTATTAATAATAAAAATATTATTCAGGTTTTATTATGACTAAATTCACTAAAAGCGAACGAATACAATTTTCTTCAAAAAGTACACCCTTTATAATAATGTAAAAGGTAACATCACACAGTGGTACGAAAATACGAAAACGTTATTACACTCATAAAAGGCGTAGTAATTACTCATTTCACAAAATTTAATATGTAATAAAAAATATGTTTGAAAACGTCAAACATTTCAAATGAGCTATTGCATAACTGTAAGCTATTTGAAATTTTTTAGGGGGTGGCTGCCAGTGAAAAGGGGTGTTAAGCAGTGGCGTGCGGTGAGAATTTAGGCAAGGGAAGCAACAGATAGATACAACAAAAAACAGTGTTATAATTATCAAGTTTACGAGTTTTTCAAAAAAGAACTTTTACACTTTATACTTATATAATTTGTTGACTATTATTCTTTATTTAAAAAAAAGTACTATTACATATTTATCATGCAACTCGATTCTCCGGTCTTTTTAGCAAAACACCTGGTGCAGCTCTTAATCTTTGTTGTTAAATTTGGAAGTTCTTGTTTTGGTCTGTCTTTCTCAGTAATTTGTAATTTTTCTCCAAAACTGTATGCAAAAAATTCTTTATCTAATAATTTACAAACTGAACAACAAAATTGTCGCGATTCGGATGTATCGAAAGTACTCGAATCTTCTACAGAAACAACCGAATTTGCAGTCATCTTGATATAAGCAATTTTAAATGTTGCGTACAGAGCAAACTAAATAGAATTATTTATCTTTAAAACAATCCCAACTTATATAAATTAGAATAATACAATATTCCAGAATACAGTCTCATTCGCAGATTTACATTGCTTAAGTGACATTTAACAAACACTAAAACTCGAATAAATAACCAAATTATAATATATAGATCATTTGAGCATGGAGCACACTAAAATTAACTTGACCTGACGATGTTATCCGTATCACCACAAGGCATCGCCGACTAAGGAAAGCGAGAACAGAGAAGTGCAGTAAGCAAATGAATCGGTTGCTTATATATAGTATATACAAATTATCCGAAAACCAGTCTAAACATACAAAAATTAATGAGTGCAACCAGGAACACATAAACAATATGGGTAGCACAACAAAGATAGAATGCAACAATGTTTAGGTAGATTTTTAAACTAAAGGTCTCTCTCCAATAACAAGTAAGCAAAAACATCTTTCATAAATATTTTCTTTTAAAAAAACATAAAGTGAGGTTAAATTGCTGATAGTTTTAATCCTTATATTCAAAGTGTGCAGATTAAAACCATACTCTTCAATTTTGAATTTCCATGCCGAATTTCTTAATTTTATTGTTGGATATTTTATTCTTTCAATGTTTTCAAAAATTTAAACTCTTCACCTACACCAAATCGTCTTTAAATTGCTTCACACTGATCATTCGACCAGCTTTTAGCCAATCTGTCAAGAAAGTCACTCATAAATTTAAAACTGTCTAAAAAGCGTAAACTTAAAAATTCTTTTTCTCCCGCATCAGAAGGACTTCTGTCGACCAACAACAGTTTTAAAAACGATACATATTTTTTTCTCAATAGCGCGACAAACCGTACAAGTTCTCCTTGGCCAATGATTGACTTCGGTTAAGTTCTCTATGTATCAAACACGCTCGATAGTATTAAAGAACGCGTCAGAGTAAGATAGAACACATAGCAACGAGCGGTCATCAGATGTTATAAACACGCAAGTATAGCACGACTCCCTGGTCTGTTCTTCAACCGACGAAGTTCTATGTATTATAAAAGATCAACACTATCAAAGAGCAAGAAAGAGCTACCTACTTTCAAGGAAGCTGGTCACACAGTTCGTTTACAAGTTTCAGCGAAACTCGAAAAATTTCTCTGAAACTTTATATAACTTATATAATCAAGTAATTGCTGAGATTGACAGCATCTCCAACGATTCAGTAATTATTATTAAATGACGTGGAACATCTTGCTAACCTTCCTCATGAGGCTTCCGTAGCTTAGCGGCAAAGTAGCGAGATTCAGAACCAGAATCCGATTAGGTCCCTGGTCCAACTCGGGAGAGATCGAGTAGGTATGCAATACGAAGTTAATATAAATTAACGACTATAATTTTATAAGCAATCCAAAGTCAATGTAAAATTAACAACTATAATTGCAAATTACGCTTTAAGCCTGAAGACGGAGAGAGAACCTTCTGAAACATAAATAATAACGTTGCTTGAATAAGAACATGATCATGAATGGGATATAGCTCAAGTAACTCACCAATAAGCGTATTAATCTAATTAATACTTCCAAACCTATTCAACTAAAAAATCTAACATCTAACCTTGACATTGGGTATGGGCCCAAAATAATTTGCAAGACTACGTGCGCAATAACTTACAGCGCAGAAAGACTTGAAAGTGCAATTTAAATAGAGATTCACATCCTATAATCTCCAACCGTCCGTAGCTTAGCGCTAACAGAGCCGACTCATAATCAGAATCCGATGAAGTCCCTGACTCAAATTCGATATGGAATTCGAAGTTAATATAAATTAGCGACTATAATTGCATAATCAATCCGAAGTTAATGTAAAATTAACTACTGTCATTGCAAATACGCCTGAAGACGTAGGAAGAAGTACCTTTCGAAACGTCAATAAAAATGAAACCATACATGCGATATACCCTAATTAACTCACCGATTAGCATATTAATCTAATTAATAAATATCTTTAATTCGAGACTTTGGTGCCTTGTTCCTTCTGACATAAGTTAGTTTAAAAACATGAGACATAGATTCAGATCATTTTTGTAGAATTAATTCCTTATTTTATGTAACTGTAAGCTGGTTTCATGATTTTTTTACTAGATTTTGTTATTTCTTGTTGCATCTTTTTTTCGTTTTGTAAAATCAGCTTTAAAATTATGAATGCATTTTACAGTTCTATGCAGCGCAGCTGCACAAAACACACTAACAAAACCTGTAGACCTTATGCAAATGAATTTCGTAATGAAACAAGCAATGACTGACCAACAAGGATTACTCAGCTCCTATAACATAGTAAATTCTAGCGATGACATTAAAATCACATGGAAATTTGCTTTATCTAAAAATATGTTTTTCAGTTTAAGGTAACTTTAACTTATTTTATGCAATCAATAGCTTCTATTCAGAATCTTTCGTATCAATTAATTAATTACAGATCGAGGAGGATGTTATTTGATTTTTATCCTAGTTGCCCTAACTGTTGTCCAGAAAATGCAGTATATGTTCCAAACAATCACCAAGGACTTAATGTGTTTTGTGCAAATAACGTATTTGACACGCTAACAACATCGGCGAGGAATTTTCATATTATATTTGTTTCACACTTGGTAAATATAATAAGTAGTTATAATGTTTTCTATTGCTGTTTAGTTTTTGAGCATGTACTCATTTGCAGGAGACCATAGCACACATTTATATGTATTAGCTAGTTCAATGTAACTTTTAGGATGCTTACCTATATTTTATTTGCCAACCATATATGTTATTCTGCTAGTCCTTATCCATGCTTTTCCATTTATCAGTCCTAAAAAAGATTTCTTGTCTCCAGGTGACATTTATAACATTACATTAGCATTTTATATGGCATTCCTTCCAAACTTGCCATGGTTACCTTTTGAGCAGGTAACTAAAGAATTAAGTAAAGATACAGCGAAAGAATGGATAATGTCATCTGATGGAACTGATTTTGTGTAAAACGCGTTCTATTGATTCACTTCTGGCTGAAGTTTTGTTGCAATAAAACTTACATGATGATTGATTATCTCAATATGTGGAAATTCTTAACATTTTCCCTTGCGACTTTGAAGTGAAAAAATCATGTTACCCCTTGATAAACTACTTTGTTACTATACTTTCTTAAAGACTGACTTAATCACTGCATGCAATGAGACATTGTACAATGATACGTTAGTAACCTTGTATTCTAGTTCTATTCTATTTATATAAGTTATATTTGGTACCCACTCCCCTTAGATTTTTAGGAGTACATATGATGCTGCTAGTACTTTTTAAGGTTATATATTGGATTGAAAGGTTATATACTAAAAAATATTAAAAATTACAAACAAGAATTTGCGCATTAAAATTAAAGATAACATAGTTCACAGTCTAGTTTCATTGATAATTGTCTCATTATTTCTAATGAATGACACCTAAAGTTACAATGTTTCCTTTGAGGACTTCAACGATAAATCAAATACTACGAATAATAGGCATCGCCACAAAACTGGCCTTATATTCCCAACCAATGCATTTGCCAAATATTTCTGTAATAGGACACACTTTAAGTCCTTAAATAAAATATAACACAAACTGAGAAAAATTATCTTCGAAATAATGCTAATATTACATAAAATACCGTATCGCAGCATTTAGTTTCTGATTTTGGTAATCGTAAAATAATAATCTATAATAAACAAATCGGTATAAATAAACTTATTACCTAAAAAGAGGACAATACGACGTGATATGTGTCAGGTCATTTTAACATTCACGTGACGTCATTACGTCGTCGACCACTGACATTTTATGATGAGTTATCACCAGATATTTGCTACCTGGGATATAGCCGAAGCATTACGAATGCTACCACGATATTTAGAATCGGGTTCTCGCCCGGAATTAAATATTTATTATTAATTGAAATTTTATAGTCCCCACACAGTCTTATGCTTCCATCCTGTTTAGCAATAGGTACTACAGGGATAGCCTATTCAGAATATGTAATTTTCTCTATAATATTAAAAGATTCTAAGCGATCTAACTCCTCTGATCGTTTCAAAAAATCCTGGGAACATTGGTGTTGCCATTCTGTTTGTTTGTTTTGTTCTTAGCACGTGCTCATCTGTCTGCTGCCTCATTTACCAATACTAGCGCGTACCGCATCTTACATCGTCAGCAGCGATATTACCATTGTATTCTTCTTTTAATACTTTATTCCTCCTACAGTCTTTGTGATAAAGTTTATCATAGTATTGCTAGTTTTATACGAACATTTTTGTGACAGATGGCTTTTTATAGTCTTTACAGAACTTGTTTAGAAGTGCAGTGATTAAGAAATATAAATTGAAATAGTTTTCACATTCCAAAATGTTTGCACATTATCAGTTCCCATAATTGTTTCTTTAGCAAATAACAAAGTTTTAAAGGTTTTTTTTATTTTATGGTTTTCAATTTCAAACAAGAGTAGTCATTTTACTTATTTTATTATTTTACTTGCATACTGCTTACTACCATTAAAGCTTTGAGCAGTGTAGTTAAAAGCAAATCAAAGATTTATGATTATTTGTAAAATAAAGTATATTTAACTATGTAAACAAGAAATTTTTGGAATTTGTACAATCGGGACAACACCTACGTATCCCTAGTAGTTCACTTTATTTAAAGTATGAAATAAAATATTTCATTAATCATATATTTGATTTACAGTAATTACATAGTTTATACTGTCAATATTTTAGCCTACACAAGGAATTCGATTCGAATATTCAATAAGGAATAAGACAGAACAATGTTCAGGTAACATGTATAAATGTCTTAATGGTGTAGGGTGTTACAATATTAATACAATTTGTGACGATATTTATAACTGTGAAGATCACAGTGATGAAAAAAATTGCATGAAATGTAGAACTGGTTATGCTACATGTAATAATACAAACTCAACAATTGTTCATGGTTACAATTGTTTCAATCCTGAAAAGCATCGTTGTGATGGAATTCTACAATGTCCTTTTGGTGAAGACGAATTAAATTGCAGTAAGCAATTAATTTTAAAACGAGAATTTTTTGTATGTCATTCTATTTTAGGTAAGAGATGCCAAGGCCAACTGATGTGCAAAGATAAACATGGATGTTATTCAATACAGCAAAGATGTGATAACGTTGTTGACTGTAAAGATCATTCAGATGAAGCAAATTGTAACAGTGTACCGTGTGAGATTCTTAAGAATAAAACTGATTATTTCCAATGCAAAAATGATTGGTGTATAAGAAAAGATAGAGTTAACAATGGAAAATCTAATTGTGATGATAATAGTGACGAAAGTATTATTAGCAAAAACAGTGAAGGAAACAGTACGGAAGCCCGTAAAGAAAACAGTACGGAAACCCATAACGAAAACAGTACGGAAATCCGTAACGAAAACAGTACGGAAATCCGTAACGAAAACAGTACGGAAATCCGTAACGAAAACAGTACGGAAATCCGTAACGAAAACGGTACGGAAATCCGTAACGAAAACAGTACGGAAATCCGTAAAGAAAACAGTACGGAAATCCGTAAAGAAAACAGTAATAAACAGAAAGCAGTAACAGTAAAAGAAAGTGTAAGTTATTATTTTTAGAAAAAACTGTTATAAAATCAAATTTCTTTACAGAATGTAACTAACTGGGCAATGATTTTATATATAGTAATACCTTTTATATTAGCAGTCGCAGTTTTTGGAGGGATTTCAGGTTGGTTGGGCTGGTATAAACAAGTTTACTATTTCTGTAAAAATGGTGGAAAATCAACTAGAAAATCATCTTTTATATACAACTATATGCCAAATTCTGTTCAAGTTCCTCCTTCACCCAAACGTTATTTAAAACCCAAGCGATATTTACATGACGTAGTAGAAACGAATAGAAATAGTTTTGTAGACATCCATGTTCCAAATCCCACAGGTCATGCTTTTCAACAAATTTGTATTCCCCCATTACCTAAGCGTTATTTGAAACGCAAACATTGTGAATGCCATGAAGCTACAAATCGTCAATTACATGTTTCTGAACAAGATATTATACCTCCACCACCCAAGCGTTATTTGAAACCCAAAACTTGTTTAAAACCTAAACATTATTTAAAACCCAATTGTTGTAAATCAGATTCTTTGCATGAAGCTATAAATATAGGTACAAATAATACTGACAATAGCATTGATAACATAAACACAGTTGCAACTAATTTAGTTAACTCCACTGAAGAAGAATTATACTCTTCAGAAAATATTTATCAGGAGATAACGGTTAATCCATCAGTTTCTGAAGAACTGCCAGATGTGGTGGTTGACACAAATACGAGTGATTTTAGTAGTCAAGAAATAACGAATAAAACCGCAAATGAGAAAAAATCAACCAAAAACCGTTTGAAATCCGGTATGTTTTGGCTTTAATTCTTGTATCCATATTTTTAAAAATCACTCACGGTCACTGTTTTTTTTGTAAAGCATGACCTGGTTTGGTACGAGCTGGAACAAAGTAAGAGTTTTTCTTTAAATCGTTTCTTAATTCGTATTTTTTTTAAACCTTCGTGGTAGGTTCTGCATCATTACCTGGCCTCAAAGTAGATGACTCGTCTTCAAGAGGAAGTGCAGTACGTTTTAAAAATTTATTATTAGATTAATCAAATATAATGAATTATGTTTAGATATACTTTAAATTAATTTAGTCATATTGTACAACAAAATTACATTTAAATTTATTACAATTAACTAGTCTAATTATAAATTTGCACTCGTCCCCTTATACACATCTGTCGACTTGGTCGACAGGTATCTTTCTAGACGTGTCGTCGCTACCAAGGCCTGATCATTACTATTCAATTTTAAAGAGCTTGACCAGAATTTTAATTTCATATACTATTTAATTTATGTATTATAAATTTTGCCAAATGCAGTTAATACTGAATTTGTATGTAAAACTGTACTAATAAAATGTAAAATTTGTATAAAAATATAAGACTGTAATATATAGATAGTGCAATAAAAATTTAAGATATACCTAATTGTTTTATTTCCTGAAATGAGATATTAGATACTTTAGACTTTTATAATATTGTTCATATAATACAAGAGGGATCTCCATAAGTCACCTATAAATTTCGACGATGAAAGTTAAGAAGATAATATAACCAAACATACCTACATATAATATACCAAACTTCACCCTTACGGAGATATAGAAACCCTACTCTACATCTCCACCTCTGCAAAAAATATTAACTCCGTTTCAGCATTGCAAAGAGTTTGCGAAATATTGCTAAATAAAGTTATTACATTTCTGTTAAGAGCACAACAGTGAAAATAGTTTTTGTATTGTTGTATCGAAAAAATCTAAGTTCAGATAATCTCTTGTTTTATATAGATTAATTAAAATCTCTCAACAAAACAAATGAAAAGCTGGAATAAAAAAAATCACTAACAATAATACTCGCCTTTTTGTGTAACACTCCCAAGCAGCATTTTTAGTCATCGCTACGTACCAGCAACTGCCGGTGGAACTATTAAGTTTTTGCCACTACTGTCCATTTTTTTCTAGAGTCCTCTGACTTTGAAAGCGTATTGCTCGGGAACTACTTACTCTCAATGAAATTGTCCCTAAAAATGAGTGCCTTTTATTATGTATCGTCCGATAAAAATAAAAGTATATCAATTAGAAACATGATATTTTACTGTTGCATGTAGAAATAAATTTACTATTTGCTCGTTTTTAAAATATTTGATTTGGTTCAATAGTTCTCGAGCAATACGGTATCAATGTCAGAGGACTCTAGAAAAAAATGGATAGTAGTCACAAACACGTAATTGCTACGGTTTTATTACGTGCCTGGAACCAAAATGGGGAACAATTGTTAGGTAGCAGATACGTTGCAGTGACCTCTCTGGAACTTGTCCAGTTACGTAGCGGGAACGTGGCGGCGTAGTAATTGCTTCTTTCGTGGAACTTCTTTTCTCTTTGACACATCATCGCGTGGTTGCTCTCTCTTACTCTTGCAACTTAGCAAATATTCTATCATCTTCTATACTAATGCTGTGATCGTGTCACATAAAGGATTACTATTTTATTTGTAATACGTACTTAATAGTACAAAGAGCGATGAAATGTTTAATTATTTTGTCATTCCAGTATACTAAAATTATAAACCATTGCAACTTTTCTGTTAAATTTGATGATGATAGATCGAAAAATAACAATATTCTTTAAATATATTTTTTAATAAAAAATGTCTTTAATAATATATACACATGATAGATACACATGATAGAAACCATTTTTATATTATTCCTAAGGCACAAGTCAGCACCAATTTGTTATTTTTATTAAAGGTTATATGCTAAAACATCTATTAACAATGAAAGTTTTACTTTCAATACTACTGTAAGGTTTAAAGGTCTAAGCAATAGTTTCAGACTGGTGGCAGGAACTTTCAGTACGACTTTAATGTAATTATATATTAACAATGGCACCTTACAGCTGACGTGTCACTGATTTCAAAAATTATTTTTTTAAATAAAAATAAATGAAAGTAGAAGAATAAGGAAATACGTGTTTCTGCATTTAATCTAATGCGGCTAATTTAAAAAAATAACAAATTCACAAAAACAAGACGCAACGTATTTATGTGGAATAAAAACGTTACTTGCAACAGACAGGGTATCCGCGTGACTAACGTAGTAGCTTTATATACGGTCGATCTAACATTTGATTCCCACTAGCTACGTTACTTTTTTTAAATTAGTTTTTTAGTAAAAATGCATCCCTGTTTACAGTTAGGCTTTTCTTAGACTTTCAAAGAATTCAATAAAAATTATTACGATTATAAGTCGTGTAACTGTCTAATTATTATGGAGAAAATTGGAACAAGAATCTACTAATAATATATAGTTAAGAGTTACCATAAATTTAATAAAATGATTTATTTATATACTATATTCGAATAATTGACATAACGTTTAGCCTTTATTTCTTTTTAAATTATTCCTGAAAAATTAATCAAATACTATAAACCTGAGAATTTACATTTTGAAATCGGCGACACGTCAACTGTAAGGTCCCCTTGTAAGTGGCAACACCGTTCCACATACTTTAAAGGTTACTCAGAAGTAATGGAACTACACAGTTCGAATAAATAGTATTAATAACTACATAATTACTAAAATAATCCGAACTGAAGTAATTAAACCTATAAAGTCATAAATTTAGTTCTAGTTATGTAACAACTACTCAAAGTTCCGATTTCAGTTACTGCTACTTAGATGCTGCTTGGGACTCTTAGCTAGAATTCAATACAGCTGCTATTAAAGGTTTCTTGGTTTTGTTGAGGTAACTTTTACCAAACAAAAAAAAACTTACTGTTTGCCATATTAAAAGATATTGATGGAACATTAAACTTAAGTGAACTGATAAATATTAGCAAAGAGTTGGTCACATTTCTAAGACACCCGACAGTTTCATTAAAACTTGAAACTGAAACTTGAAAACCTGAAATCACACTAATTGCCATTCACGTCAGCGAAGGACTTAACATCAACCGAAATCAAAATTAGACTATACTTCTCGATTTTTTCTAACTAATTGTAGACTATGCCTTATCTTTAACTGATCATCTAGAGCGTGTTCAATTGTTGATTTTTCAAACATTTTTTTTAAATATCGAATGCCTTTTCATAACCTTGTGGAAATCATTTAAATCAGAAAATCCAGACTTATTCCAAATCATTGTTTACACTTACTTAAACTACTAGAGGCTGTTAGTCACTCATTATTTTTGTATATCTATTTTAAAATACCTGGTGCAGGTTTTAATCTTTGTTGTTAAATTTGGAAGTTCTGGTTTTGGTCTGTCTTTCTCAACAATTTGTAATTTTTCTCTACAACTGTATGCAGAAAATTCTTTATCTAATAATTTACAAACTGAACAACAAAATCGTCTCGAACCTTCTACCGAATTAGCCGAATTTGCAGTCTCCTCTATTAAAGCAATGATATAAATTATTATATAAAATTATATAAAAGCAACTTACTACATAAATTGAAATATAAAATGTTCCAAAATACAGTCTCATTTGCATATTTACAGTGCTTAAGTAACATTTAACAAACACTAAATCGAATGAATAACCAAATTATATTAAATAAATAATATGAGCATGGAGCACACTAAAAATAACTTGACCTTACGATGTGAACCGTATCATCACAACACACCACCCACTAACGAAAGCGAGAGCTGAAAAGTGCAGTAAGTAAATAAATCGTGCTTATATGGCGTATATGTAACACATTTGAATTTGTATTACCTTTCCGCGCAAGTTTAATAACCCTAATTTAAAATGGTACTCTAATTATACTTTTTGCTGTACGGAATTGATTTTGAGCTTTAAGTTGATTAAATATTACAAATTTAAATAAACGATAACTATAATTTTATAAAAATATTTTTGTTAACTTTGTTTTTATTTTATTGCTTCCTTGGACCTCACGCCACTGATTATACTACAAGTATCACAGGTATTATTCGTATTATCCACAATTTTTTAGTATTACTCGGTATTACGGGTATTATTTCGTAGTATCAGTACCATGGTATTATTGGTATTAAGGTTTCTAGTATATTATTTGCATTACAGAGGTATTATTAGTATTACATATTTCAAGTATTATTAGTGTAATGCAGATATCAGTAGTATTATACTCGTATAAGGATTCTTGCTATTATTTTCAGTATAATTATTATTAACTTGAATAGTAATAATTGCAAGAAAATCCTTGCTGCTTTTACTAATATCCATAAACGAAACAACAAAACGAAGTAGATTAAGTTAAATATGTGTAATTTTGCTGCTCTTTCGCGCTAACTGTCAACAGCTTTCGCAGATTAATGTGTTCACTACTGTTTTGATTAATGTCTAGTGACTTTGATTGACTAGCAATTTTTGTGATTGCAACATAATTGCTCATCAGACAAACTGTCAACTTTAATCCTAATAACACAATATACTATTTTCCGCTGCTGATTGTCCGAAGGCCGGCACTAAATGTACTTTTACTGTCGGCCAGTAAAAGTAATTATTTTCTATTCAATTCAAATTTACAAAAGTAGAACTACAGTAACGTTCTTCAAACAAAACTAAAGTAATTGTTCTAGCTCTTTCGGCAATTAGAAAATACTAGACAGATGGAGTTTTATTTGAATAAAATAGTATATTGTATTACAAGTGCAGAAAACTACTAATTTCTCACGAGTGTGAAATTGGCGTTTTTGCACGCGTTACACACTATACTTTATCTACGACGTCAAAAAAGTAATAAAACACCAAAATCTAAGAAAAGCATTTAACCTAGAATTTACTCGCATTCATATTTTGTCTCTTAATTTATTGTCAGAGAGTTAAGGTGCGCAGCTTCCACGATGTTTGGAAGTGTACACTTCATCTTCCCATCATCGGATTCACTCATGATACATCTAGAATTTCGAAAACGATTTAGTTTTGATTGTAATTTAGCAATAATAATGAATAATATTACATTAACAATTATATAATAATGTAATAATGTAAAAACTAATCAATTTTACGTTAATTCAATAACAATCTTATAATAACGCTATATACTAATAATAAATAAATTACGACAAGTCACCTCGGTGAGCCAACAGAAGAAAATCTGGCTTTCCAGCAGATTGGGAATCTGACAAGACGGTCCAGGACTCGATTCCCCTCTGCGCCAGTGGATCGAAACAGCTAAACGATGGACATTGACATTTATTTTGTGATATTTAATGCATTTTCTATATCAGTTGTTATAGACAAGCGTTTTGATGCTTGTTATATCATTTCGCAAAAAAATGGAAAAATATACGGAATGAAATCATATAACTTGTTACAGTCTTTGAAGCTTGTCTTTGTAGATCGAAGACTGATACATAAAATTGTTGGTATACACACACATTTTCCATATTAACATCTTGCCAAAACAATAGAAAATGTCTATCACAGTTTGGATTTAAAAACCCCTGAAAATTAAAATGAACCAGTGTCGATGCCCATAATAATATTTCTAACTAATACATAATAGATAGTCGTTATATTTGCTAATATAGATGTCAAAATAGACGCGTCCTATGGAATCTCGAATTTAATGTATTCGGTACTTACAGAAAAAACGATGGATAATTATCTTATTTGCACATATTTGCACTAGATTAAAATGAATATATAAAGTAAATATGCTACGGATTCGAAATATGACAATCTCCATCTGGGATCACTTAGGCATTTTTTTTAAACTCAACCGAAAGTCAAAACTTGTTTAAAGATTACGAGTTACGTTTCAAGTATTTTTTTCAGTGAAGATGAATAATAATTATTTTCAAAAAACATGTAATTTACAGAAGAAACATCATACTAACAAGCAAAAAATAATCGATTTATAAAACATTTCTTGAAAATGATTAGTTAATTTAAAGTGAATAGTCAACTTTAATATATAGAACGAGAGTGATAACGTAAAAGCGAAGCAAATAAATTGACTTTTTTGTAATCTATATACAGTCTTAACGTCTACATAAAAATTTCATTGATTTTCAACATTTGATCGTTTCGTCAAATGTCCATGTTTTTCCTATTTCGATCCAGTATTCGCCGGTATGATAATTTTTTTAGATGGCACAGGGCAGCTCTTTCGAGTTATTTGATTCATCAGCTGGAAGCAAATTCTCATTATAATTGTAGGTATAGTAACGTCATTTTTTTAATTTTATTGTTGTTATTGTAATAAGAGCCCACTTCGTTTGTGACACAAATTATTATTGTAGCTATTGTAGCAAATGTTCTGTGGTTACGTATACAAAGTAGTGCCGTAGTATAGCTATAGCTTACTAATTGTAAGTATGTGAAATCATAGGTGATACCTTACCGGTGGACGACTTTCATTTGTTGATGAATAAATAAATGAATAAATGAAGAAAAAATAAAATAAAAACACCACTGTGTGTATGATATGCAATACGTAAAACTCATTACAAAACATTTAGTTACCCGTTTGGGTGGGACGTAGCTTTATGTATGAATTTATTAGCGTGCTAAACTCGCTCTCCCCTTACCGACAGCAAAAAGAGACGCGATACTATTTACGTTGTTTTGCAAATATCTTGGTTTGTAATATACCTGTGACAAAAGTAAAAGTGAACACATAAACAGAATCAACGCAAAATCTTTATTCCAGTCATTTTTTCAGAATGTGTATTAGATTTGAAGATATTAAGCGTTAAATGTAATTTTATGCTGTTTCGAGAAAATCGATCTTAAAACTAGGAGTTTTCGTAAAAAATAATGTAAATGCATATCTTAAATATTTTTTAACAACTTAAATATCGACGTAACCATTCAAGTTTTGTCACAAAATAGCGAGTGATATCCTACAACAAATAACATAAAAATTCAATTTCACCCATTTTTTTAGTTACTTATGGAATAAATTTCGGACAATACAGTAAATAACATCTTAAATAATTATAGAGTAGAACTATTCGACTTCGATGAAGATTTAGTTCACATTAGCTAAACGCTAAACTAAGATATTCTAGGAGAGAATTTTTATAACCTTTTTTGTCAACGAGTAACACACCAGGATTGCAGATAAAATTCTTTTTACCACAATACGATATTTTCTAGTAGACCGTTAGTACCAATTTGTTTAAAAGTTAGTGAAGCTTTAATTACATTAAGAGCAGTAAGTTTTAGTAATTAGAGAATAAATTGAATAATTGTATTAAATGTTTTATATTTTTTTAATATTGCTTTGTATTGAGTCTACACCTCAAGTCCAAGGTAACTTATTATAATAATTCCGTTTATAAATTAAAACTCCTGCTCTTCTCCTAGTATGTACATATATCGTAAGTGATAAAGTAAACACAAAACAATAACACTCACAAGGAAATGCTACAAAATACAACGCGTGAATTAAAAAATGAGTCTTATTTTATAAATAATCACGCAATCAGAATGTAACGTGTGGTAGAGTTACACGCAAGTGTTTCTCGACGATGACTCTAAAACGTTGCGGAGGAAGCTCTGCTAACAAGAGGGTCCGGTGTGGGTGATTTGATTATCACCTGACGTCAGGGTCTGATATAGAGCTAGTTTCCCGCTGTCTGACATAGACACTGGGTGGACGGAAGAACACACGACGTTCACCCCTAGAACTGGCTGTCTTCTACCCTATCCTGCTGACGGGCAACGGATGAAGCTGTCAGAATAAAGTGTGTGGTAGAGAAATTCGTGAGAATTCTCGACGGTAACTCTGACCGATCAGGGGGAGCCCTGGTAGATGAGACCGGTGTGGGCGGATTCGAATCTCGTCTAAAGGACAAGGTCATTTATGGTCACCAATGGAACCCGCTGTTTAACCGAGGTCATTTATGGTCACCAAAGAACCCGCTGCACGACCGAGGTCATGTATGGTCACCAAAGGAACCCGCTGTTTGACCGAGGTTATTTATGGTCACCAAAGGAACCCGCTGTTTGACTGAATCTCTAGTGCGGTGACTAGAAGTCAGGTTTATCCCGATTTTGGGCAATGGGAAACTGCATGCCGCCAGGTAAATGTGCTTAGGAGCTATCCTGACCACCCTATGATCCGGACTGCAGCCGGGTACAGTGATTGGGAGAAGCTCCGAAAGCCATTACACTTAAGGATAGTTGAAGCGAATACATAGCCTCTCACTATCAAGACAACTTCACCAAATTCGGGTAAGCACCGGGAGTCTATAACGTGTAGACTTAAAAGAAGCTCTGTCGGAGACCACCAAGCCTAAAATTGGTAGATCGGGGTGGCAAAACCGCTTAAAAACAAAGTCCTGCCACATTTGAGGTTGGATTCGAACGGGCAGTGGTCCCTCTTGATAACAGCGTCAAGTTGGGGAATAGTCCTATTGCTGGACGAGGTACTTCACCCCGTATGAAAGAGGACGGGAGGGTGCCGGCGGGTGAGCAGCGTGTTAAGTCAACTGCTCGGTCACTATGCGCGACTTAGCTAGTAGAAGGTGGATAGGCAACCTCGCTCCGACCAGTGAGCTGATCTGGTAGCAATTGCATGACTGCCGGTTGTGCAACTTGCGCGCTGATTGGGCGTATCCCAATCACTTCCTTCTGGAAGGGACGTGGGGGTAAGTTCACACAGGTACCCCACGTAAAACAAACTTGACATTCATGTCGGACATAGACGAATGGAGCAGAATTAAGTAAAGTTTATCCCAGTAAGCTCGCTGACCTATGGGAAACTGCATGCCACCAAGTAAAGTCTCAGAGATGACAGTATGATTCCTAGAAATCGTTTAAAGACCTCCTTAAGGAGCGTTGATGCAGATATATATATATATATATATATATATATATATATATATATATATATATATATATATATATATATATATATATATATATATATTAATGAAGACATAATTTGAATTATGAAAAATTATTATCTGTGACCAGGATTCGAACCCGGGCTTACTGCTATCTAGGAAGATGCTCTACCGCTGAGCTATCGGAGATCGATTACTGGTGAAGTAATAATTCTTCATATAAGTTATAATAATGTGTAAACACATAAGAGAGCACTAATTATAATTTGCTATATATATATATATATATATATATATATATATATATATATATATATAATAGTAATTTGATTTAGAACAGCGTATGTAAGCCGCCAAGAGTAAATATAAATTAATTAAATGTTGATATAATATGGAAAAATTATTTATCTCGGACCAGGAATCGAACCTGGGGTCGTCTGTTATCCGGGCAGATGCTCTACCGCTGAGCTATCCAAGAACTGATTGCTGGGGAAATAACATTTTTCCATATAAGTTGTATAATTGCATAAACACATGAAAGGAATTAAGTGTAAATACAAGAAGAGAACTAATTATATTTTGTTGTGTTAATGTAGGAAGACGCTATTTGCGACATTTTACCTACACTCACAACGAATTAGATTTATAACTTTTGAATGTATGCCATTTAAGCAAGTAATAATAGTAATTTGATTTAGAACAGCGTATGTAAGCCGCCAAGAGTAAATATAAATTAATTAAATGTTGATATAATATGGAAAAATTATTTATCTCGGACCAGGAATCGAACCTGGGGTCTTCTGCTATCCGGGCAGATGCTCTACCGCTGAGCTATCCAAGAACTGATTGCTGGGGAAATAACAATTATTATTCAGTTATAACAGTTGAAAACAGGAAAAACTGTATTTAAATGATCACGAACTTCCCTGGCATAGTAAGGAGGGGCTCCATCCTGTTGAAACCAGATTTCATCGCTTATTGTGTTAGGAAAGTTTTGATTTGGGTATAATCTTGTGAAGGCAGGGATAATCTCGTTTTGTAACAATCGTAAATATCGCGCTGAAGTTAGAGTGTATTCCATAAAAAATGGTCCTATGATATCCCTACCAATGATTCCTGTAATTAAGATGCAGGAAGTATTTAGTATTTTGAAAATTTTTCTGGCCTATTACATACCTGCCCCAACGTTAATTTTTTCTGGAAATTGAGTATGCGATTCTTCCATCCACCGGGGATTGCTATCTGACCAATACCTGCAGTTTTGTCTATTCACCTCACCATTCAAGTAAAATGTAGCTTCATCAGTGAATACAATGTTATTCACAAAATTTGGATCGTGATTCATCCATGCGATCCATCATTATTTCGCAAAATTGCAGTCGTCGATCGAAATCATCTTCATTTAGTTCTTGCACTAGTCGAACTTTATAGGGATGAAATTTTCGGTTCTTCAAAATTTTAAATGCTGATTGCTTGCACATATCGTGATTTGCAGCTAGCTGTTTTAGGGAAGTTTTTGGATTGTTAACAACGTCCAACATTACATTTAATGCATTTCATCATTAGTAACTGTTTTTGGGCGGCCCGATTTTGCTAGATTCTTAACACTGCCAGTCTGGTTGAAGCGTTTTAATGTTTTACAAACAGTAGATTTACCAATAGGATTTCGATTAGGGTATGTTGCATTAAATAAATTACATACTTCCGCATAACTACGTCTTCTATCACCATACCCTATCATCATGAGAATCTCTATTCTCTCCTTTTCTGTAAGATTTTCCATGGTACTTTCTCACTAACTACGCAAATTCAAACAACACTTATAATTTTTGACGTTCAATATTTGTTGAACAATAGTGACATTCTTTTGTTTTCAGCGCTTACTATCGGTTTCAGTTATTTAAGAAATTTTTATTTACAACCTTTAATTTGGTATAGTGAAGTTATTTGTCAAAACTGCCATATCAAGTGCTACATCGTTAGATTCTACACAAAAAAATATTTTGTGGTATTTTTATGTGTTTAATATTAAATAAAACACAAGTTTATGGTTTAAACGTCGATTTATTGATTAGCAATAACTTTAGCTAGTAATTAATTTAAACTTGGTTCTTTAAACTTATATACACTTTATAACAAATATATACTTTCGCCGTATACAAATCACCAACCAGATTAACTGTCTATTTAAGACTAGACTATTTAACGTTTTACAATATTATCATTCACGACTTTACTTTCAGAAGTGAACTTTACATACGTTCACGTTCGTCGTATATCAGTAAATGTCTATTTACATTTTACTACTGTCTTTAACACGACTTTACTGTGTCGCTTTATTTAGTGAAGTGTCTTAAAAATATGATTTTCTAAGCTTATATACTATTTCCTATTTACATAATTATATTACACAATTTGACGTCACCTTACCATCTAATACAGAGATTATACACTATTTACAAACATAATAGCAGATTATAACATAGCTTGTCACAGTGACACATCTATTACAGTTTATTACATAACATTTGGAATAATAATGAACTATTTACATGAACAAGAAACCTTAAGAGAATCACATAACCCGTCTATATCACTCATTTGAAAATTAAACAATAAATGAATTTCATAATTTTATGGTATATTAAATAAATAAATAAATAAATAAATAAAATAAATAAATAAATAAATAAAAACAATAAATTGCACAACTGGATGTTACGTATACTTAAGGAATCGTTGAATAAACTATTTGATAATAAATAAAGAAACATGTATCATTTAACCTTATTAAAAAGTATACACATTGATTTCAAGATCAATGACACACCATTAAATAACTTAAATTTACTTTTAATTGGAAAAGTTGATAAAAATATTTCAAAACTGTTAGTTTTTAACAAAGATTTTAGAATTTTACAAAATTTTCAAAATTTTGAAACTACCATCCCCACGTTGACAGCGACATTAATAATTGCTGTAATATTGGTTAATTAAAAAATAGTATTTTATTTTTGCCGCACATTAACAAATGCCACGTTGACAGCCATAAATAAATGCTGAAATATTAGTTAATTAAAAATAATAAATTATTTTTCAATATTTTATTATATATTTTGAAACTGTGAATAATTGCCGTTCGATCGTAGATAATTACTTTATAATTAAATTGATTTTTAATTTAACTGTGAACTTTGGAAATGCTTTTCAACTTCCCTCTTTTATAAATTCTAATATGATTAGAAAATACCTTTTAATAGTTTTAAATAATACCATAGTTATATAAAATTAATGTTACGTTAGTTCTTGACTAATTCAAGTTTACGTAAGAGAGTTGGGCGCCAGTTAAATAACTTAAATAACAGAATTAAATTTAAGAAAGACTCATCTCAGGGTGAATGTGGATTCTTGGGGTATTAAAAATATACAAATTGAAATTTGAAATCACCTTTAAAATTGAAATCTTAATTAAGTTTAACTACTACTAAATTGTTCAAATCACTTAATTACACCTCACAAACGATAGTCTTTTCTTCAGTAGATACCAATACAGAAAGGAAATAACTTCCTACCTTTTTATAACGTTGCTTTTTTCCTTTTAGTATAGTCCTCTTCCAATTCCAATTGGCAGAGTAGGTCACTTTATGTTGTCCCAGTGCTGGTTTCCAATTCCGGTCGACTTCCTTTTGCATGGATTTCCCATATAACACAATCCAGAACTTTCCACCAAAGAATAACACTCTTGGTTTTGGTAACTCACTTTTGTTTTATTAATAGCGGGTACTTTTTCCCTTGGTCGAAGAATATTTTGTGGTATTTTTATGTGTTTGATATTAAATAAAACACAGTTTATGGTTTTAACGTCGATTTATTGACTAGCAATAACTTTAGCTAGTAATTAATTTAAACTTGGTTCTTTAAACTTATATACACTTTTACAATTTATAACAAATATTCACGTTCGTCGTATACAAATCACCAACCAATTTAACTGTCTATTTAAGACTAGACTATTTAACTTTTTACAATATTATCATTCACGACTTTACTTTGTCGCTTTACTTTCAGAAGTGAACTTTACATACGTTCTCGTTCGTCGTATAACAGTAAGTGTCTATTTACATTTTACTATTGTCTTTAACACGACTTTACTGCGTCGTTTTATTTAGTGAAGTGTCCCAAAATTATGATTTTCTAAGCTTATATACTATTTACATAATGGCGTTACCTAATTACCTAATTACCATCTAATACAAATGACTACACTATTTACAAACAGAATAGCAGATTAAAACATAATTATAATATTTGACTCAATCTATTACAGATTAATTACACAATGCTTTTACGCAATAATAACGATCTATTTACATGAACAAAAACCTTAAAAGAATCACATAACCCGTCGATATACTCATTTGAAAATTAGTCATAAATGAATTAGATAATAACACTAACTTGCGCACAACTGGATGTTACGTATACTTGAGTAATTTGGTGATTAAGCTATTTGATAATAAATAAAGAAACATGTATTATCTAACCTTATTAAAAAGTATACACATTGATTTCAAAATCAATGACACACCATTAAATGACTTAAATTTACTTTTAACTGGAAAAGTTGATAAAAATATTTCAAAAGTTTTTAACAAAGATTTTAAAATTTTACAAAATTTTCAAAATTTTCCAAAATTATATATACTGCGGTGAATTCGCATAAAAGGAAATATTTGAACTTTTCCCACATTGGTTAGCAAAATATAAATATATGCAATGAATTTGGCTAATTAAAAATAAAATATTGTTTTTATATTCAATTTCATCAAATACTTTCAAATAATGAATAATTGCTGTTAGATCGTAGATGATTATTTTATAAATAAATATAATCTTATACACTTTTACAATTTATACTTTTTACATTTTCACCAATTCACCAACCAACTTAACTTGTCTATTTAAGACTAGACTATTTAAAATTTTACAATATTATTTTTCACGACTTTACTCCGTCGCTTTCTATCAGTAAGTGGCTTTACATTTGTACTATAATCTTACACGACTTTACTCCGTCGCTTTATTTAGTGAAGTGTCTAAAATTATGATTTTCTAAGCTTATATACTACCTACTATTTACATCATCATATTATACAATTTGACGTCACCTTACGATCTAATAGAATGATTACACTATTTACAAACATAATAGCAGATTAAAACATAGTTTGTCACAGTGACACAGCTATTACAGATTATTACACAACACTTTTACGCAATAATAACGATCTATTTACATAAACAAAAACCTTAAGAGAATCACATAACCCGTCGATATCACTCATTTGAAAATTAATCATAACTAAATTACATCATAACAATAACTTGCGCACAACTGGATGTTACGTATACTTAAGTAATTGGTGAGTAAACTATTTGATAATAAATAAAGAAATATGGATTATTTAACCTTATTAAAAAGTATACACATTGATTGTATAATCAATGACACACCATTAAATAACTTAAAATTATTTTTAACGGGAAAAGTTGATAAAACATTCCTAAAGTGTTAGTTTTCAACGAAGATTTTAAAATTTTACAAAAATTTCCAAAATTTCCAAAATTTGACACTAAAATCCACAGCAATATATACAAGTTGACCCAGGTGCGTACAAGCTCCATAACTTTGTTTCTATCCAAGCTATCGAGTTGATCTTTTGTTTTTAAACGATAGAGCCGACAATGCGGCGTATACTAAAAATATTTCTATTTATATACAGCATGTTCCAAAATAAAATACACAAATAGATTCTGTTTTTTTTAAATGGCAACCCCCCCATTTTTGTTGCATTTTTGGATTCGCCACTAGATTTTGGATATAACGCATCCAGTTTTTTAGACCTATCTGCAATCGTTTTTGACTTATGTCAATTTAATGTGTCAAAATGGTGTCGTGCATAGACCCATAGAAAAATTCATAACTTCAGAACCATTCACAATTAATTAACCAACTTTTTTCTAGTCGATTCCTTAAACTTTCGTGCATCATTTGAGATCTAGGCGAACTCGTAGGCGACGTTCCAACGCCTACTACGATTTTTTGAATATGGCAAATTACAAATATCAATAACTCGATCTTTTCAAATGGAACACCCTATATTTTATTGCACCATTGCATGGCATCTTTTAATAGCTTTTTGCCTATATAGGGTTTGTAGGGTCTACCTTGTAACATTACCGAGATTTGTTGCAAAATAAGAATTATTGATGGTTTTGTCCTGTGCAGTTCTTGCTTTTGGATATTTTTGATGATAGATTCTGGTTGCTAATAAAGGATTTCTGTCAGCTTCGCCAATACAGTAGACCATATTCACTAATTCTTCGCGAGTGAAATTCATTATCAACATCAACATTAGACGTGTACAATTATGGAAATTACACGGATGTGTCAAATTTTATGACAGCGACCTACTCGATTTCTTTTTTTTTTCGAAAAACCCATCAATAAATCTTATTTTGCAACAAATCTCGGTAATGTTACAAGGTAGACCCTACAAACCCTATATTGGCAAAAAGCTCCTAAAGAATGCCATGCAATGGTGGAATAAAATATAGGGTGTTCCATTTGAAAAAAAACGAGTTGATATTTGTAATTTGCCATCTTCAAAAAATCGTAGTAGGCGTTGGAACGTCGCCTACGAGTTCGCCTAGATCTCAAAAGATGCACTATAGTTTAAGGAATCGACTAGAAAAAAGTTGGTTAATTAATTGTGAATGGTTCTGAAGTTATGAATTTTTCTATGGGTCTATGCACGACACCATTTTGACACATTAAATTGACATAAGTCAAAAACGATTGCAGATAGGTCTAAAAAACTGGATGCGTTATATCCAAAATCTAGTGGCGAATCCAAAAATGTAACAAAAATGGGGTGTTGCCATTTAAAAACAGGATCTATTTGTGTATTTTATTTTGGAACATGCTGTATATAAATAGAAATATTCTTAGAATGCGCTGCATTGTCGGCTCTATCGTTTAAAAACAAAAGATCAACTCGATAGCATATATATATATATATATATATATATATATATATATATATATATATATATATATATATATATATATATATATATATATATATATATATATATATATATAACAGAACACCTGTTCTGTCATTAAAACTTGTATTATTATTACACTAAGTTTGGAATGTGTTATTATAAATTATATAATGATAAATGTTATTTTAACAACTGTAAGAAATCATAAAGAATTCTCATAGTTCTGTAAGTAAAGAGAATTCTTCTTCTTTTTATAAATAAGATTGTTGTACTTATTGTTTAATATAACTTGTAGATACCCTGAAGAAGAAATAAAGTAATTTCGAAAGCTTGGTTAACAGAACAAAGAGATTTAATTAATTGTAGACCGATATCCCGATAACCTATAACACTTAATATAATTACGGTCGTTACTTCCTTACAACTTTTTTATATATATATATATATATATATATATATATATATATATATATATATATATATATATATATATATATATATATATATATATATATATATATATATATATATATATATATATATATATATATATATATATATATATATATATATATATATATATATGATACTTCACTACTTTTCCGGGTTTCACTCCGCGTATTCACTATTCGGCTCCTAGAGGAACCAGACAATGGTTGACGACGTTTCGGCAAGATCACACTTGCCATCTTCAGGTCACTTCTAACTTCCTTCTGCTTCGCGTGGTTACACGATGTAGACTGACGTCTTGCGGCAGCGGTTGGTCTTTATATACGGTTACGGTGTTGCGCATGGTTGCAAGTGTGATCTTGCCGAAACGTCGTCAACCATTGTCTGGTTCCTCTAGGAGCCGAATAGTGAATACGCGGAGTGAAACCCGGAAAAGTAGTGAAGTATCATATAATATCCGCGGAAACTTAAAATGTAAATATATATATATATATATATATATATATATATATATATATATCCTCTCACGTTCAAGTCAACTTCACCCTAATGGGTACGCACCGGGATGCTACTTCCGGGATGGGATGGGCCCTATGAAGTAGCCTCAAAACGAAGCTCTGTCAGGGGCACACCAGGCCTATAACTGGGAGTTCGAGGTGGTAAAACCATTTAAAACCAAGTCCCACCACGTCTGAAGTTGAATTCAATCGGGCAGTGGTCCCATACGAAAGGCTGGGGGAGGAACTCGGCTCCGCATGAAAGAGGGCGGACTAGTTCTGAAGTCCCTAACCTGGGGAGTAGTCCTAATGCTGGACCAGGAACTCGGTTCCGCATGAAAGAGGGCGGGATAATTCCGATGAGTGAGCACGTTTATAGCTCCGGTACTAGCCTGGAGAGCTAGTAGAGGGTGGATAGGCAACCTCGCTCCGACCAGTGAGTAACTGGTAGCATTTGCTAAGCAAATGCGGGCTGATTGAGCGTATCTCAATTACTTCCTCTCGGAAGGAACGTGGAGATTAAGTCTAACGACAGGAGCTCCACGTAAAACACTCTTGGAATCTGTATTATATTTATATATTTTTTAATATTGCTTTATATTAGGTCTGCGCCTCAAGTCCAAGGTAGAGTAAGGCCGCAGTCTCACTGCAGCCACTACCATCCACCACCACCCACTACCATCGACCACCACCAATTAAAATAATCCCGTGCGGTCCCACTGAAGCAAGTAGTGGCCACCAATATCATGTAAAATTTTAAATTTCGCGCTTGTTTTATGTTTATCTCTGAAATAGACATATTGCCAACTTAGCAAGCACTGTTATTATTATTTCCTATTAAATGAGGTTATGTGCATTATTTGTTTACTACAGGGTGGAAATAAATGATTTTCATCAAGTTACCATTGCATTCCCCATGTAAAAGCACGACGTCCCGCTCTACGAAAATAGAGAAGGCAGTACCATAACCTCAAAATAAATAAATTCAATAAATTCTATGAATTGTTTGACAGATTGATTTCATTTATTGACAGAAATAATTTAGTACTAAATCAAAAAGAGTAGAGCGGTACAAAAAAATTTACATGTGAAAAAAGTCCAAAGGGAACTTGATGAAAATCATTTATTTCCACGCTGTATTTTCGCGTTGTTTTTAAAGAAATAATAAACCAAATTATTGCAAAAATACGATGTTGTCAAATGAATCAGATAGCGAGAAAGTTATAACCATGCGCTGCTATGGTACATGTGGAATAAAATATAAAAAATATAAACACGAAATGTGTCGGTACGAAAAATCTTTTTTCATAAGGAGCAGTTGGGATTTTATCAATAAATAATAATTAGTGTCCCAGCTTATAAACAAACGAAGAGAAACTTTGTTTTGAAAAGTTTTCACTACCATTTACCAAAAACAAAAAACCTAAATATAAACAGAAAATTCAAATTTTAGTGTCTATTTTCATCATGTACACTAGCGCGTGCGCATTGTTAACCACCGCTGACCACCAACCACCAAAATTCGAACACGTCGGAAATTTCAAACTGGTGGTCACCGTTTGATGGTAGTAGGTGGCTAACAGTGGCTTAGTGGGACCAGCGCCATTGATTAATGTATGTTTAAATTTTAGTTGGTGGCGGTGGGTGGTAGACGTGGCTCAGTGAGACTGCAGCCTAAGAAGTTGGTATCTTATTATAATTATTCAGTTTATTTATAAATTTTTAAAAGTTACTGCTTTTGTCCTGGTATGTACGTATATCGTAATAGATAAAGTAAGCACAATACAATAACACAAGGGAAAGCTACAAAATGCAAGGCCTGAATAAAAAGAAACTTATACCAAAAAAATTATAATTGTTGAGCCTAGTAAATTCTAAATCATCATCGCTCATAAGTTTTTCTTTAACAAAAAGAAATGATAAAATAAAGCAATGTATATGGAAATATAATAATAAAAAATGGCCCTTCTCATAACTTCATGAACTATCCCGCTAAGAAGTTTCAGAAGACCTGCAAGGCACCCTTAATTTTTTTATATAAATTATCTCTATATTAAAATATGTACATATTTTATTATTAAAAAGTGTTTTATAGTTGTTTTTTTTTCTGCCAGGCCCAAATCATAACGCGAAGTTTGATGTATGATAATTTTATTAGTCCAAATCAAGACGCTTTACACTGGTACACAACATCTTCGATTCTAGACTTTTTTTGACAGATGGCGCAACATCCGTCAAAATGAAAGCCCTCTACAACAAATTTATAATCATGAGTACTAAATTTTGGTTAGCAATGAAAATGTTTTAAAAAACCTTTACTTGTCAAAGCACAATATTTTTACCCTCCAATAGATGTCGATTCTATTTTTTTTAAAGGATGGTCATGTTTAAATTTAGAAATTGTCTTTTCTTGGTTTTTCTTTCTTTTTTAACTAATCTCCCTGTACAAATTGTATAAATATTTTATTTTGTAATTGTATTATTGTTATTAAAATTATTAATAATTAAGTATTTTAATAATAATTAATAATTTTATCCGTTTATTAGTTACCAAATCTTTCCGCTTATTGGAATTACTAAATTCTATCTTCGCAGGATTTACATCATTGAACAAAAACATTAATAACATACAAGACTTCTTTTGTATTTACTAACAGTTTTTTTACTACCTACTCTGTCATTCTAGGGTTGGGACAGGTTGGACATTCTCCATTTGCCTACAATACTTGTACATGCCGCTTTGAATGAATATAGGATTATAACGGATCTTTTCCCCTTTCATTCATTTCCGGAAGAATCCTGTTTCGAGAATCTGCTTAAATTTGGAAAATTTGAGTTCGATCATACTACCTAACCTAGTAACTATTATGATTCCTAAATTCCTTTTAAATCACGAAGGTGATTTTAAGAAGTTGGCGGATACTGTATTAATAACAATCTTTTTAGCAAAATAACAAAATGAACATAAATACATAAATCACAAGTTATATAGTAAATGGTTTGGCGCATGTTTGTAATAAATACAAATATTTCTACTTCTTTCAGTTGTGGGGGCACTTGGGCAGTATAGTATAATATTCGAGTTCAGGGTTGTTTCCAGTACCAAATCCAGTTAAGAATGATTTCTGTTTATTACATGAATTTTCCCCATATCTGAAATTGTGGTACGTTGCTGTAAATTATGGTACAAGTACAATCATTATGGTACAGTTGGCCACACTGCCCAGGACGGACAAGAATGCGTCTATCCCACACAATAGCATTCTGTAATAATATCCATTGTTTATAGAGTCACTAGATCTAGTCAGCCAGGCCATGCTGGCGGATCAGACCGCAAACGACCCCATTCTGGGGCGAGAAAAGCCCGAAATTGTCAATTACTATTATCCCCAATTGAATTTAATTAAATCTACGTTTAGTTTAAAAGGTTTTTCTACATAGTTTTCATTCTGACAGCCCCAAGTTGTAATATTCCAAATACATAAGATGCGATTTTAATTTACGAATTACAAGATTTCACACTTCCTTTGCCCCAATATGGTGTCGACTGCGGTACTATGATACACCAACTTGACCTGGCTAACTAGATGTAGTAACTCTAATTGTTTAGCGAGGTGACTGCCATCTAGTACATTTCAAAGCAATTACATAATAAAAAAATTAGTTTTATTCGTTTATATGTTCAGCGGTTTATTTCAAATTTAAAACTTCATTTATGATAGTTTTTGTATTATAAAATTATAAAAATATGAAAATAGTATCTGCACAATACAGATACACAGATACTACAGAAAATGTATCTAGATCCAAATACAATTGCCAAATTTTAAAAGTATCTAGATATGTACCTAGATAACATAAAAGTATCTAGATACATTACAACACTGCGCTAAGCCTGACAGGAAAAAACAAGGTACGTATAGTTATTACTTAATTTATTAAAGTGCTTCTTTTATATTTCAGATTAAACAGTAAAAGACTCCAAAGCATGGCTTCAAATAGTAATGAAAATATGCCTACTCACAACGAGAGACCTTTAGGAATTATAGCAGAAGCTATACAGGTTTCTATTACTTTCTACAGTCTTGAAACTGTTTAAAAATTATTTTTTCAGAGGAGAACAATATTTTTACAAAATGCATTGAGAAACAAATTTAAGGCAGATGAACGTCATCTGAATGAAACGTGTGTAATATGCTTGGAACCATACCAAGCAAAGGAACAATTGTGCCAACTGCAATGCAACCATTTATACCATCTTAAATGCATTGCTAGATGGTTCAACTGTAGGCATACTTGCCCAACGTGCCGCTTGGTACCATCTACTGAATAAACAGTTTTTAGATTTTATAAGTTCTTCTTTTAATTAATTTCTCCCTTGTTACTGTTTATTAAAGAATGCCTTTAAAGTTTATTTTAATTTAAGCTTAATATTGCATAAAATAATTATCCTATAAAATGATACAGGGTGGTTATAAGCCACGATACATTTTGGCAAAAAAAAGAATTTTTTTAATTTTTATATTAATTAATTATTATTATTCATACAATCAATTTAATTCACCACCATTCATTTCAAAACATTTTTGCTAACATTCCTGTGTGGATTGAACGTTTTCGTAACATGGGTCGAGTAATCTCCTCTGCTAATGCATAAATGCGTTTTCCGGATCAGGAATGCTCTGTCTGATCTTTCTGTTTCTGTCCAGGAATGTGCCACAGATCTAATAGTATGTTAACTTCCTTACTTAGAAGAGGAGTTGAGGTATTCGGACTGCGTTCGATGGCTTGTTGTACACTAACTACACTTACTAGTTCGATACAGATGGTCTACCAGAACGTCTCGCATCTT
Source organism: Agrypnus murinus (assembly GCA_929113105.1). Lineage (NCBI taxonomy): Eukaryota > Metazoa > Arthropoda > Insecta > Coleoptera > Elateridae > Agrypnus > Agrypnus murinus. Next base: position 25,564,243 of record OV816023.1, read on the forward strand.
TAAACCCTTTCCCTTCTTTGAAATTTATTAACTGATAATAGGCATGTGTTGGCTTTAGTTGGGACCGATTGTCTAAATTTACGCGCAAAACGTTGTTGCAGTGGCGTTCGTTGAGAATTTAGACTAGGGAAGCAACCACGATTTTAATTTTAATATTCCTAGGTACAGGCGCGGATTCACGGAGGGGGGGAATAATCCCCCCCCATTTAGAAATAAGTATACATAGAATAGAAACAAATAATGTTTGTTTAATTATTATTTATTAAAACAATTATTTTTCCAAAAATTTCCCCCTCAAAATAATTCTCTGGATCCGCCGCTGCTAGGTACAATAAAAAACAGTGTTATAATTATTAAGCTTAAAAGTTTTTCAAAGAAGAACTTTTACACTTTATACTTATGGAATTTGTTGGCTAGTATTCTTTATTTTAAAAAAAAACTTCTACTGTGTATTTATACTGCAACTCGATTTTCCGGTCTTAGCAAAATACCGATGAAGGTTTTAATATTTGTTGTTAAATTTGAAAGTTCTGATTTTGATCTGCCTTTCTTAATAATTTGTAATTTCTCCTCAAAACTGTATGCTGAAAATTCGTTATTAATAATTTACAAACTGAACAAAAAAATCGTCCCGATTCGGATGTATCGGATGTACTCGAACCTTCCACCGAAGCAACTGAATTTGCGGTCGTGACGATAATGCAATTTTAAATTTGCATAGAAACTAAATAGAATTATTTATCTTCAAAAAATCTAACTTTGAAATAATAAAATGTTTTAAAATACAGTCTCATTCGTAGATTTACATTACTTAAGTAACATTAACTTTAACAAACACTAAATCGAACAAATAACCAAATTATAATAAATAAACATTAGAGCATGAAACGCACTAAAAATAACGGCCAAACAATGCTAATAGTATCGTCTGTATCACCACGCCCGCTGATCCACGCCAAGGCTAGGAGAAGAGCGGCTATAAGCAACGAAATCAGTGCTTATATGCAGTGTATGTAACACATTTGAATCGGTAGTACCTCTAAAATAGTACTCTAAATAATTATACTTTTTGATGTACGGCATTGATAATGAGCTTTACGTTGATTAAATATTATAAATTTAAATAAACGATAACCATAATTTTATAAAAATATTTTTGTTAACATTAGTTTTTATTTTTAATAAATTCTCAAGGGAAGCATTGCTTCCATGGACCGCACGCCACTGCGTTGTTGTACCTGCTCGTGTACAATAATCCGCATATACGCACGATGACGATAGAGACTCTTTCCTCTACAGTAAACATACTTTCTGTAGGCCATGAAATAAAACACAAATATTACTGTTTTCATAAAAATGGATCGAGATAACCACCCGGTACTGTTAACAGTATTGCATTCGTTTTTTTAACAGTATTAACAATAAAATACTAACACTAGCATTATATAATATACTATATAAAGTATTATTTAGTTTTGTATTTTTTATATTCCTTTCTACCATTTACTTAAGTGAAGTGTTAATTTTCTTTATACCTAATTTGTAAGCTATAAAGTGTAAATTCATTTATATTGTGAATAAAAATAAACTAACAACCACTTAATATGCAGATGACTTTAAATTATTTAAATCAATTTCATCCGATGGCGACTGCATAAAACTGCAAGAAGATGTAAACAGAGTTATACGATGGTCTATGGAGAACAAAAAAAAGACTGTAAATATAAGTAAATGTATGTGCATTACGTTATTACGTATTCTCGAAAACCATCACCTATGAGATATGATTGCAGAATTGGCAATTCTCTTCTTGCCCGAGTCAAGTAAGTAAGTCAAGTTAAAGATCTAGGTAATATTTTTGATCACAAACTGACTTTCAATGATCATATATTGAGTTGTGTGAAGAAATCGTACCATATTCTCCGGTTCATAATACGTAATTCAAATTATTTTATTCATTTGTATAATGCGTATGTTAGGCCACATTTGGAATACGCTTCAATTATTTGGTTTCCTTATTACAATTTGTATAAAGATATGATCGAAAGCATTCAAAAGAAATTTTTAAGGTTTTTATATTTTGTGAAAAATAAAGTGTATGGTCTTACGAGGTCCTATTTAACATATTATTACTTCAAGAATTGAAATTTTTCACTTTGCACCAGCGTATTTTACATTCAGCATTATACGTATTCAAAATTATCAACAACATGATTGATACCTCTCAAATTCTGCAGTTGTTAAAATTAAATGTTCCTTGTTACAATCACCGTGTAACACTTACCTTTACTCTACCTCCATCTCGTACGAATTATTACTACTATTCTCCGATTGATCGTATGATGAGAATTATAAATTTGTGTCATGATATAGATATACAGGGTGTCTCATAGCCCCTGCAGCAGACTTTACCAGCGCAATTCTGATGGCATTTGGAACAAAAAATCCTAATCAAGTTTTTTGATTAGAGAAAGTTCAAATTTTTAATAATTTTGACCGACGTTTTCAGAAAAGTACGTACAATTGATGTAGGTCAGGTGTTAAGCCGAATAGGATTAAATGCAAATCTTTAGAAATTGACACCATCAGTAAAAACGTGACATCTGTTGAATTACCACAAGGATGTAGACGGTGCAAATTCCATTTTGGATGATGTTGAGAGAACTTAAAAGGTTCTATTAATCCGGGGGATTCCCTCGTATTCGAATAGGAAATTACATAATTTTAATACCGACCCATTTAATGATATCATTAAATTTGATTTGTTATTCGTTAATAAACATAATTAAGTAAAGACGATAATTTAATCTATCCATCAATAGGTATTGTTATTTTTTATTTATTATTTATTTTAAAATCTGAATACAGTAGTATACAGTTCTATTAGTAAAACCTATTTTGTATGTTGTGATAAAATGACTTTGATGGATGGTAATTTGTTTACATAGTATAAAAACAATGTCTAAAAATAAGTAAATACTGTTGTACTGTTTTACTAAAAACTGCAGTTTAATAAGGGATTTGCAAATTGTTAGCCCTACCTTGGCTGAAGAGACAAGAAGAAATCTACTACCGGCCTTATTTTATATAATCTATGAGTACATTGTACATTTATTTTTCAAGATTAGCCAATGCTCACCCTGTGCTGAGAAGACATATTCAAATATATGCCTAACTCGGATCCGTGTTGTGCGCATATAGCAACGACATGAATCCATGTCAAGCGTAGCAAATGTGTTAAGAGATATTTCTTATTTAAATCAATTTATTCTCTATTGCTCTTGACAAGGTAAAAGCGCATTAATTAAAATGTTTTGAAGGTAAGTAACCTGTTTGGTTAACAATAGTAGCAGAATTTTGTCAATATTTTATTTCAAGTTTACAAAGTATCCTTTTACACACAACTTGAACGTTGGCAAGCCGTACATAGAAACTTGCGCAAGATAATAACTTATAAAAGAAATAGAAGAATATTTTTAATAAGTAAAAGCGAAAGAAGAACACGTGTTATGCTTATTTGGTCTTACTCAGCCTGTTTACCATTGCCACTATCTTTATACACTAGTTACACGACATTATTTTTTTTAGTTTTTTTTTCATAGATATACGTACACAGCAAAGCTGACAATAATAAACGAGCTATTTAATTCGATCAATTTTCAAGCATTTACGCCGATTTACATTAGCGTAGAAAATCTTTCACCAATTAATTAATCATAAAAAATTTATATTATTATTAAGAACGCATCAAAAGTATTTAAAAGAGGAAATCTATCAGAATGCGGTTTTATTACAGTAGTAAAAATAAAAAAAAGTTGTTAAAAATGCTAAGCCTACCATTGCCCGATGCTCTCCTGGATGCGTTGTTTAACAAACACTCCCAACTTATCCATTCACTACTCTCCACTTAAAACCCACACCCCACCCGACTTACTTCTTTCATCCCGGCTTACTGTCCCACCCAACTATCTCCTCGAACAGATCGTTCATACTTAGTATAAGGCAAAAGAGTGATTTAGCAATAATAATGAATAACATTAATAAATATTAACGATTATATAATAATATTCAAATTAATCAATTTTACGTTAATCCAATTACAATTTAAACTTTATTTCAAATAATTAGGAAAATTGCAAATGCTGACATCTACGGCATTTTAATAAAACGACTGAAAATGCGAAATCATTGCGCACGTGTCCGTATGGTTTGGAGATTGTGAACAATTATTTTTCATGGTTACTAGACTGTTTGAAATGTGTAATTTTCTATAATGGGATACGGTTACATTGCCATTTGACATCTACTAAATATCTGGGTACGAGATGGACTTCATCGTCCCTCACCTCAGAGTTAAGAAATATCAACTGTGGAATATAATAAGTTCCAGTTACTGCATGTTTAAAACTATGGTTTTTAAAACATAAGTAGAAAACAAGCTAAAGAAAACCAACAGTGATAATGATTGATGATGATGATGATGACAAAAAAATGAATCACCCTGTATAGTTTAAGCATTGCATATGATAACGAAATAAGCTTATTATTGGGTTAGATTTATGTCTAAATCTAGAATTAATTAAAATGGTCAATTACGTAGAAGAAACGCAAACAGAGAAGTTTGTTAGGAATAATAAAAATGTATTTGATCGGGGATTGTATCGACGTAAGAAATTTAAAGAAAAAATTGTAAAGGATGAGAATTTAAGTAAAATTAAGGAAACCCCGCCAAGACATGACGGTCGAAAGGCTAATTGATTGAAGGATTTCTTTATATACCTACAACGTTCGTTCTGTGATTAAAATCCTTCGCATTTTCATGAGTGATTATTAAATAACCGCAACTAAACATAACAGGTTGAAAATGCTAAAATTACCATTGTTTAGCACTCCTCTCTCCCAGCTTACCCTCCTCTCTCTCGACATATAACCCTCTTTGCCTTTCACCGAATCTCGTGAAAATTCTCTACAGCAAATAAATACTATGACACTCGGCTGAGAATTGTTTGTGATATCACTCTTTCAAAACTATAAAATAATAAAAAAATCGCAAAACTAAAGAGAGCTGGAATATCTACAACGTAATACCTTTAACTTGAAATTGCGTAGATCGGCCCGGTAGAACTCTAAAACAAAGCGTAATAAGAATAAGTCTTTGTTTTAAAGAAAAACTATAGCGGCATGCAAAGGTTTGTCTATACATCATCATCAGAACAATTCAAATATTTAACACTCAATGATGGATGATAGAAGGTTAGACTGTAGGGGTTGTAGCCACCGATGCGACCTGCGCTATGGCTATTTCTAGCATTTGGAATTAATTTATTGTAGTGCTTTTAAATACTGCACGCGTTAAATTAAGAGATAATGAGAATGCAATCTGGAATCGATCTTGTTTAAAAAAATTTTGATCACCTCTATTAGTAAATATTTTAAAATCATAAAAAATATTTTTTTGCAATCGGCAGTCAAATAATCCATTATTGTACATTTTTATGCAAGTTGAAGATATTATTCAAACCAAAATTGTTTAATTAAATAATTATTAATAAACAATATACAGGGTGTTTCGAAAAAGATGCCTTTCCCGTTAAAGGGCAATAGAGAAACATGTGTAGAGTAACATCTTACTAACAATTTCCTGAAATGCCCCTTTGAAATGACAACCCCCCTTATAAAAATAATAGGCACGCCACTGCAAATAGTAGATAAAGCTGTATGAAATGAAAATTGTGTCTACTAATACATACTTTTAAAGGTCATGGACAAATAAGCCATAAACTAACCCAAGCAGGTAGCAGGATAAATATTTATAAATTCTTCGGAAGATTGTAATCAACACCAAATAGCAGTACCTACGTGCTTTTAAAACGTTTTTAACTATAAATAATAACACTCATTTTGAACATCTGTAATAACTGTTACTGACTCAGATCTTTGAGATTTGTAACTGCAGTATGCAGTTTGTCGTCAACTTTCTTTGTGTTAGGTGTTGGTAAACTTGAGTTTCGATTAATACACGTTTTAAGAATTAATAACTTGCATTAGGTAGTGTTAAGTGTTTATTTTAGTGATATGTAAGATAATTAGCCAGGTAAATCACAAGCCGATAATCCAATCTTTAATGTTTAATATAAAAATGTATCAATACATGGACCGAATTTGACCAGTGTTAACTAATAACTAAAACTTCCCTTTCTTTTAATAATCGTCTTGCCGTTACATGGCAGACGTTCAGCATCATTAAGCATTTACGACCCTTAAAAGTTATGTATAAAATCAGAACGTTTCACATGTTTCAGACCAAACATTAGTAAGCGTGAATTAAAAATAACCAATGGTAGAAATATAAAGGGCTTATTCATTCTCGTATCCCTACAGATAAGTAGTTTATTTAAGTGTATTTAGTTACTGTTTAAATTATGGCAGAACCAAACACGCCTGTTGAATGAACGGAACTTTTCAAATCAACCATTTTCAAAAAGTACACTTATACCGCGAGTGCAATTTTGCCAATGGCTATTGGAACGCAAACAGGAAAATCCCCAGTTTGCACAAAATGTTTTACTCGTAAACGGTAAGTTTTACTCATTTTGTTAAAATGACATTCGTAAAATGAAACACAGGCAATGTTTCCATCACAATTAGGTCAACGAACGTATGTTACATTTTATTTACCGACCTTAATATGTGATCAAGTCATCAAGGTAGTGAGTCACTCGGCAACCGCTGCTGAAATTCAATTCTGTTGTTTCTGTAAATTGATACGTACGTAGCGGAGGTCAGTTACTATTGTTTGCTTTATCAGTAATTCAGGGTCAACATCTTACAAACAATCCATAGTCGACTCGTGACTTGTAAAAAATACGGAAAAATCTGAATTTTTTTTATTTTTTATTTTTATTTTATGAGTTTTGGGGTCTCGATATGGTCACCTTTCACCCCCTTAAAGCATTGCATATTTCTCCGGAACACCCTGTATTTATAATATAAAATTAATGAATTTTGGAGCATACTTTTTTTGCAGATACATTTATTGTAGTTTTTATAGTTATTTACGTAAAGTACACTAACCTAAAAATTAAATATTGTTGTTTTAAATTCTTTATAACAATACTTCACAATTTTAGAAAAAGATAATCTTGTCTTATCATTCATATGGTAATCTTATTAAAATATTAAATTATATCCACAATCATGATAACAACTCGAACTTCAGTGTCTTAATACAGAAATCAATACATATATTTCCTATTTTCAATTGATTCTTGTCTACTGTCTTAAGATTTTTATATTTTTTTAATATTATAACCACTGAAATATAAAATTACAACTGCTATAAATAGCCACAACACATATCGACGAGCATCTAAATGTAAGGTTGTGTCCGCCAATCAGATTGCAGAAAATCAGTAACCAATAAGATACCAATGTTTAACACGCTCAAATTTAAATCCGTATGTGGTACCTAATAAAGCGCGACTTCGTTGTTGAATATTATTAATTAAAAATAGTTTACTTGATCATGTGCTTTTACTAATTTGTTGTATCCTGAACCGACAACAGTGATGTATTACCTAATTATACCAAACACCTTTTAGAACAAAATCACGCAATGACTCCCCAAAATAATATTAAATTCCTACATTTTTGTAATAACCAACGCAAATTAGACATTTTAGAAGCTTTTGAGATATATAAACACAAACTCAGGGTACCTTTAATGAATGAACAGATTGAGCTCGGTAATTCTTCGTTACTGGAAGTGTTAGATGTTTAATTCTGATTATTTTTATCTTTTTATTTAGTTACCTATTTTTTATTTTACCTTAACAACGTGTGTGTTTATATTTATATTACCTTTGATAATGACAGCTTAGCTGTCGAAACAATATTGTCAGGTTATAATTTAATAAAAACTGTGAAACTTTATATTAATCTTTATTTATTTCATATTACCTATAAATTTGTAACGTTGTCTCCCCTTTTAATTTGGTTGTAATAGAAACACAAAATTTACGGTAAAATAACGGTCTTGTTTATGAAATTAAGTAAGATGTAACACAGCGTCAGTTGTTCTTAAATCGTATATTGTTATCGTTAATATTGTTTATAATTGCATGCAATTCGAAATGCAGCCTCTTTTAACCGATCATCCTATACTCATCAATTCAATTCATCTCTTGTATCTCTCGGAAAATTATATCACCTACCTATTCTTGTGCATTATCTTTGTGATGATTTCCATGCTAATTGTTAATTGTTTTTAACGTCCACGGTATATCTGATGTAATAATGTAATGATTTATTTACATGATTAATAAATCATAAAAAACTTTTTTATTAGTACTTTCATTTATTTATAATACTTAATAACGCATTAGATTATCACGTAGCTTCTGTCTTAGAGTACTTGTATGAAAGATTTGCATTTACATTACAACCATATTAAAAAGAGCGAATACGTGTTACAAATTTATAACTATATCAATGTTGTAGGTTCAAAGTGCAATAGATTAATATAAATGCATGAACTGGGTAAACAGTTTCTAAATATCCAACACTGAACTCACGCTTTAGGTACCCCATACGGATTTAAATTCTAGCGGAAAATTACTTATACTCTTATTGGTTGCCGACTTTTTGCAATTCTCGACGCTAGTGATGGAAGTGGTCTGTCTATAAACGTAGTTCCAAAAGTTAACATGCTGGGATCTGAGAGGGTACCCCAAGTGGATGCCCGATCTCGAGCATCTCAAATTAAACGTTTTAGATTTATTTAATATAAAAATATAAAAATTAAGTAGTGTTAACTAATCTACACAGCAAAGCTTCAAATTAAAAAAGAATCACGTAAATCGGTCCAGTGGAATTCTCAAACAAACTGCATCAAAAATAAGCCTTGTTTTAAATATATAGATTTAGATTTCTATAAACACGGCTGGCGTGGATTGGAATATTTTCTTGGTAATAAGGTCAAGCATTATTAAAATTTAAGAGGTTATTAAATATTTATTTACTCATTGTTTGCTTTCTTTATTGCTCAATTAATTGCTTTCTTTCAATTAGATATAGTAGTCAACAACTATAACGGTTTATTTTTTTAGCATTTAGTTCGAATAATCTAAATTCTTCTTCGAGTTTACATTATTTATAGTTGGGCATAAGTTATTTATATCATTTATTTGAATGACACATGATATATTTTTTTCATTCAAATAAATGACATAAACATTACAACGCATACTCCAATTACTATTAGGTACAAACTACTTCTACTTATTCTACCTTATCTATGCAACTATCTTATTCTACGTAATCTAATTAATAACACCAGAAAGAAGACGCGGTACCCATCTTGTACTAATTGTATTCATACCCAAATGGTCATGAAGAATTCGGCGAACTTGTTTCCAAAATGTTAGACATCACTGCTAACTCCTTAACATTCAAACGGCGATCTTCTAATACCATTTCTTCAATGATTGCAACTTTTTGAGGCGTTACCGCTTCAATTGGCCGACTCATCATCTTCAAAAGTTTCTTGCCCAAAACGGAAACATTTTGATCACTTTTTTACAGTGGAATGTGAAGGAGATAAAGCACCATAAACGCCGTATAAACGTTGTTTGATTTGATTAGGCGTGTGCCCTTCTTTTGTGAAAAATTGAATGACCGCGCGTATTAAACCAACTCTGTGGCATCCTTCTCGTTTGAAGGTATTTAAGAATAACCGGGGGATTTCCTGGAATTATTTTAAAATAGCCGAGTGTGTCTCCGAGAAATAACACACGCATCTAAACAGCATGCTCCGATTGCAGTTGCAAATGATTACGCTACGGGCGATAGTTATATAAAAAGTAACTTCGCTCAGTTTGAATTTAATAAAAGTAGGGGAACTAAAAATCCCCACTGCTTATAATATCTACGTGAATAATTACGTCACATATTGTAATACTTGGTTATTTGTCTTACGAGTGTGTTGTTTCGAATAACAATATAATGACGTTAATAATAATTAGTATTTGATCAAGAAATTATTTTAAAAATTAGTATGGATTTTTAGTTCGCCTAACTTAGTGCATTATGCCTTTATGTGTATTTTATTTAACAATAATAACACAAATAATAGTAATTTCGTTTTAAATTGATGCAACGACGGGGTTAAATACAGAAAAATACACGAGGTCTAATCGTTAAATAATATATTAACTTTTTATTTGTTTGGCGCCATCTAGTGATTTTTACAATTTTGACTTGGCAACACTGACACTAGCTTGGTACGTCTGTACTCTACAAGCTTGTTTTTTGTTTTTCTTTTGTTTTAAACGGCCATTATAGAATTTTTGTTATTACTAGTTTTCCTCCAACTAAATCTTTCTTCATCTATAAAGTGAATCAATAAGATAGTCGAAATAATGGCGGATCAAAAACTACAACCATCAACAAGTCAAAGTAACATGGAAATGGTAATCTTGTATTAATTAACATTATGTACCTAGTAGCTAATTTATTTTGTTTTTAGATCAAACTTTTGGATAATTTAATCCCACCCTTAGACCATCAATACACAGATTTTTCATGGAATCCAAATGACAGTTCACCAAATATTTTTGTTAACCCAAACAATCCATTTATGTGTACCAAAACATGTGACGAACCCACAACTGACTGCATTAGAGGAAAAAAAGGATTCACCGAAGGCATTCATGCTTGGCAAATACGATGGAATATACTTCATAGAGGATTATTTCCCGTAATTGGTGTTGGTACACAAAATGTGCCACTTCATGAAACTGGTAAGAGAATGATAGTAGGAAGTACACAAGATTCTTGGGGATGGAATATGTGTTCAAACTTATTATTTCACAATGGGAATGGTATAAAATATCCACATAAAGACCGACCTGAGCAAATTCTTGTCCCCGAAACTGTAACTTTATTGTTAAATATGGAAGAGGGAACTTTATCCTACTTTATAAATAAGGAGTATTTGGGAATTGCTTTTCAAGATTTACGAGGACTAAAATTGTATCCTATAATCAATGTTACCCGAGATAAGGCTCAAGTTACCATGAAGTATATAGGTGGATTAACGCCAGAGGAGATTAGAGGTTTAGAAATAGTCTAAGCTTGGTGTTCGCGGTATATACTTATTATATGTGTAGCTAGAGTATATTTTAATAAAAATGTATTGCTTTAAGTTACTTTAAAAAACACAACAAACAAAATTCATATCTATATATAACTAAAATCCAATTTAGTTTTCTTTTGTTTAATATGTTGCTTATTTGTTAATCTTTACTCTTTCATAGAGAAACCCAACAGGGATAACTTCAGATAATTGAAGTACCTATAAAAAACAATTAACATAATTCGACGGCTTTATATGAAAAGTGTATAATTGCAAAAATTGAAATTTTAACGTCATCTGGTTAAGTATTACTTTTATAATAATTTATAAAATAATAAAATTACACTTATAAAAAGAATGTGAGAAATTCCGAAAATAATTAATAAATGTCACTTAAATGGTAAAAATAAAATCATGCACAAATGCATAAGCATTGACAGCAATATGAAAAGTATTTCCTGTATGCAGTTTTTTCGAACTTATGCACTTTTCATGTGAAGCCGACGATATTTAAAATCTTATGTTATAAAACTGTAGAAATTTACAAATAGTTATGTTTAACGAGCCGTATTTCTGTGATTATTCTTAACTGTGATTCAATTATTGACGTGTTCTTAGTATTTACATAGTTAATTTTAATGTAAACATGCTTTAATTTTAAAAAATAATGGCTCCTGCAATGTATTTACCAAATTTCAGAAAATTTGCCCTTCCAATCTGTTGACATGGAGCAGTCATTTACTTCCTTTATGTAAATGGTTGTATTACTCTTCTATGATCAGTTCTAATATTTATACCAAAGTGTTACCTAAAAAGAGACATTGATACATCATTCTGATCCTCAAAGCAAACAATAATTTCTGTAATAATGAAACAATGGTTTGCTGATGGTAAATATTGTATAAAACATATTGTTATTGGCTTCAAGCTTATCAGAAAACATAAATACACTTTAAATATAAAGGCATTCAAAAACTGCTCCCTATTTCAACTTGATCAAGAGATCAGAAACAAATTTTAGATAAAATAATTTGGAATATTTTTCAGGAAACATTAGTCCACCCATATAATAACAATTGCTTTAATTCTAAAGTTTAAATATTTAAGAAGACAGTACGCAAAGGTTTGAAAATAAAGTAAATTTATTTTTTAAATACATTTAACTGGCAATTGGTAGGTGTCTAAGAAAAGGGGTATTAGTTAAAATTACACCTTGAGATAGGCATACTTATAACTCTCTTCCAAGCATTACGATTAATGTGAAGATATAGGTATTTATTCTTAATGACAATTGTTTTATATAAGGAATTTAAATAAAATATAAAGCTACTACTGACTGAACCTATAATATCTTTAAAGTAACATAAAAGGTACAGTCATTAGCAAATGTCTTGTCCCGAGTAAGGACGTTGCTGCTTTAAGAATCGAAATACCCCTTATACTGTGTATGAAAGAGACCAAATTAAACAGAGATGGACAACTACCTGGGCAAGATATTTAAATTCTTTAAAGCTTGTTTTGAAAACACGCTTGTAAAAACTCTTGTTACACATTCTATTCAAAATTTCTTTGACACACTTTATAAAATAGTCCTTTTAAATAGAAGCATCTACTAGTTAAACAAAGTTATATAGCGTGTTTATGTTTCATTCTTTACCTTTAATAAAAAATAACTAAACGAAAATAGTAATGAAAACAATCATCAAAAAATAGAGGCTTAGGAGTATTTTAGATAATTAAATAATTGCAGAAATTAATGTAAGCGATAAATAAAAATAAAGTAATAATATAGGCATTTATTTATGTAAATACGTTAAAATTTTAAAAAGTTATTAAATATTCAGTTGTTTTAATAAAAATACTACAAACTAAGAAAAAACTAGAAACGTAGATATAGTCAGTACTAAGAGCAAAACAGTCACAAAACAAAAATTAAGAAACACCCTTCACAAAGCATAGAACCTTAGATCATATATATCATTAATATCTGTTTACCTAAGATTTTTAGAAAATATTTGTGAAAGATTACAGATTTTTTTAATCCCGCCTCCTTTTAAGTAGATTAGTCAATGGGTTTAATTTTTCTCTCTAACACATTATTCTGCCAATTACCCATCTCTCTCTTGCATGTATTACCTGAGTGCAAAAGTTGGACCCTTTCGCATAAACATTCCACTAACTACTTTCAAGATATAATACCCAAACTCTATTTATTATTAAACTTAATTTATTTATTATTTTTACTAATCTTTGCAATAAAAACTGATTACAGTGAGTACTACAAATTTAGTTTTTTTTAGTGTTTACAAAATAATTAAACTTTGTAAATAAACAAATCAAACTCGTAAATAAATTAATAGAGTTTATAAAATAATAAAGTAGAAAAAAGTATACGATATTTATTTCTTAAAATAGAAGAAACGATAGTAGAAGTGAAACGGCTGTTTTGTATCCCAGTAAAATAAGAAACTCACATGAAAATAGCAGTTTTTATTACTCTATTGTTGTTATACAAAGCCACTCTAGGTAGGGTGGCAACCTTTAAAACTGGTTAGATTTGCTGTGTTGTTTGTAAACAAAAGAAACTATGCACCGAAACGTACGTCGTTTCTTTTACCAGAATTGTTAAATGTGTTGCCTGCTCGGGACAAGACATTTGCTAATGACTGTACTTATGAAGGTATGTCTAAAAATGATGCGTACTACATGCTCGGTGAGTAGTAGGTCACATTTTAGTTACTGAATGTACAAATATCTACAACTAGCTCATTGATAGAGAATCTAAGCTAGAAAACCTTAGCTAGCTAGTAGGTATATGCCAAAGATAGCTACAATAGATCTGAGATCTATTGTAGCTATTACAACACCCTGCATTACACTGCAGGGTGTTTCCATATTTATAAACTTGTTCGATGTAATAATTTGTTAGAAATCAATCATTCTTTGTTGATATGCAGTGTGTTCGGAGATCTTGCAGCAAACATATTTTAATTCAGCTGGTTTTGCCCAACATAAGACATTTTTAATAGAGCTTAGCTGATGTGTACAGTAATTTTTCAAATTAAAGCTAATACCTCTTTTCATGTACACTTGTCAATTGAGAAATAATGTTTCTTTGACAACTACTGCTAACTTTAATCTAAATAGTCTGATATAACTGTGATAACTACTTACTTTTAATTTAAATTTGTTCTAATCTAACAATCTAGTAAAGGTTATGCTTTAGAGCAGCGTTTCACAACCTTTTTTATCTAGCGACCCGAAAATATCAATAAAATTATAAGGTAACCCATACGAGAGGGAGAGGGTGGTTACTGGAAATTACAGGACCTTATAGCATTTTTTTTAACATCAACCTAAATGATATGATAAAAATAAATATTTATGCGACTCATTTTTCAATTTTCGCATCCCAAAATTGGATCGTAATCTTATGGTAGCGGTCCGTCACTTTAGAGTATAACTTCAGAATACACGAGCGTCTCGCGCCACATGCGATCCGGCGTTTGTTTGACATCGCAGGATTTTACAATTTGTTTGCTACCAAGATCAAACACAAAATTAATGGCGCCAATTTTAAAATTTATTTGCCAATAGCTTCCAGAAAATACCTACTTTAAATTCCCTGTAAAATAAATCTGTTTTATGGATATAACACAATAAATGCTTATAGAATAGTATATTGTACAACTAGTTATGAAAGTAATACTTTTTTCAAACAAATGAGTGAAGTAAAGACTTTCTAACGTGTTGCACACGATATTTTTTTGCATATGGTAAGTTGTTGTCCTAAAGGAATTTATGCAAAATGTTAAAGAAATCAGAAAAACGTAGTATCCTTTGACAATAACCCCAGAGAAGATTGAAATTTGTTTTTTACAAACATAATTTTAAAAAATGCTTAAGAAAAGTCAACTTTCATTATTATCAATAATTCAATATGGAAAAAATCAGATTTATCATCCCTTTTTTCATCAAGGGCAAGAATATGTTTAAGAAAACAAGATAGATAATATTAAATATAAATATAATGAGAATACATTTATTCAACAATAACAATTCAGGCAAAAACAATAATTACATTTACATAAATATTAAATATCTAATTAAAATTATTAAAACTAAATTTATTATAGCATTCCCATTAATAGGAAAATACAAGTGTATGTATGGTCGAACCTTGTATGAATGTTTCTAGTAACATCTGTTTTATTTAAAAGACTAGCCAAAATAATATTTTTTAGCAGGATTCGTTCGTTGAATTCTTTTTTTATCAAACCAGCATCCCGAATATCATCTAATATGTGCACAAAAGTTGCGCCTCCTTTTAATTTATCTAGAACCCAAAAAATTGTTTACTAAATTATGGTTTTTAAATAAGGGCATGTATACATACTTGCAATTTTAGCTCTTGTTTCTTTGTTTAAAAAAACAGACAATGTCAAGTGAGTGACCTTACATGGGTTATCCAAAACTTCACCAGAATAAGTCCCTCCCTTTTAGTCAAAACCTCCATCCTTGAAGGACAAGCTTTCCCAATTTTATTTGTTCCTTTGCTTTTAAAATGTCTTACACCTTTCCCCTTGTTTATGTAATTATAGAAGCAATGACAGTTGTAAAATTCTATCTTACTGCCATCGGTTAATAATTTAAATGAAGTATGCAGAACATACAATGACAAATTGCTTTCCTGGATTTGGTCTTTCCATCGATGAAATGCTAGAAAATTGATTGAAATTAATTGTTATATACATTGATATGTTCTTATATATTGTTAATTTTTTTATGACTTGCTATAAACACTATTGCGTAACATACACTGAGAAAAAGATTTATTTGCAATTAATACAAAACGATTACCGCAAATAAATTGTTATTTTGGATACGGCAGAACAAATATTTAATGAGAAGGAACTTATTATTAGTTTGAAAATTATAAATATAGATAATTAAATAATAAAGAATGATTTTTTAGATGTAAATGTAGTAAATTATCTGTTATAATGTACAAAACTATATTTAAACAAATTAGTTTGCGATAAAAACAGTTCGATTGTAGACATAAAATTAGTTTATAATATTTATACAATATTGGTTAACTGTTAAACAATCTATTTAATGTTAATACACCACGTTACCTACTAATCAATATGTTCCTTAGCATTTATTTTAGTGAATTTATTCTAATTGAATTAATTTACATGCAAAGTGTATAATATTAGTTACCACAATTATTTATTGGCAAAATAAAGATATAGTAGGGTAGAAGCACCGTTTGTGGCCACTGGGCCATTTGTGGCCATATCAGTACTTATTTCGATATAATAAGTCTCTCGACTAAATTAACCAATCCGGAGCAAGACGTATCTGTTCAGCCATGTTTTTTACATTATATCCGTATACCCCATTAGTCTATGTATTTCATAAGTTAGTGTAAAATCTTCCACCATGTTAGACAGTCGCATAGTTACGTGTTTCTAAGTGAAAAGTTTAAGGAGAGGGTATGTATCAACTTTTTTTTACCGAGTTTGCTGTTAGAACAAAACTATTCAAATTATGTTTTCCTATGGAAAATACTTTAAAAAATCAATTGTATATAAAATTTTAGGTCCAGTAACCTCAAAACTAATTTTTTCATGGGTGGCCACAAACAGAACACATATATAATTGATTTTCCAATTGTGGCCACTAAGGTGGCCACATCTGGTGCTATTAAAAACTAGTTGTGGCCACTACCTTTTACTAATAAATTTTGTATCTGCTACAATACATTCTGCTCGGTCCTACAGTCTCCTAGAATATTCAATGCTTTCAGGAAACATGGGCGAAAGAAAATGATTTTCATATGAAGAGGAAAATATGCAACAAGCCTTACAAGCTGTGAGGGAAGGAAAACTAGCTGTATCTACAGCTGCCCGTCAATTTCGAATCCCAAGAACTTCTCTCAGAAACAGATTATCTGGAAGAACCGCGGATGCTTGCAGACAAGTCGGTCCGTCGTGTGTTCTTGGTAATGAAACAGAAAATAAATTAATGAATTGGATCCTTGACATGGCCCAAAGAGGTTTTCCTGTTAATAAGGATGGACTTATATATTCCGTAAAAAGAATAATTGAAGATTGCAATATAGAAGCAAAATGTATTAAAAATAAAACTCCAGGGAGGAAATGGTTCGACGGATTTTTGAAACGTCATCCAGAAGTGCGACAAAAAAAGGCTGAATTCTTATCAAAAGCAAGGGCACTAGTAACAGAAACGTCTATTAGAAATTGGTTTGCTCAAACCAGATTTCTTTTGGAAAATGATCTCGAAGTGCTGGATCATCCAGACCGTATATTCAATATGGATGAAACAGCAATCTTTCTCTCACCTAAAGGTTCCCTCATTCTGGGGCCCAAAGGTAAAGGTGTCTACGATGTAGGTGCATCAGAAAAAGATAATGTTACTACGCTTATTACGGTGTCCGCCGAAGGGGAAATTATCTCTCCCATGACAATCTTCAAGTTTCAGAGATTACCGAAATCATATCCCAGTTCGGCTCCCTCTGGTTGGGGGGTAGGAATATCGGACACCGGTTGGATGCAAAGCAAGCAATTTTACGAATATTTTGCCAATATATTTATTAAGCATTTAGATTTAAACAAAATTCCCAGACCTGTAGTAGTATTTATGGATGGCCACGGATCGCACTTATCTTTGAGTCTAAGCACACTTTGTCGAATGAATGGTATAATTCTTATTTGTCTCCCACCAAATACAACTCACATGTTGCAGCCCTTAGATGTGGCTTTTTTTTACCCGTTAAAACAAGCTTGGAAGAAGGTAACACGTAAATGGCGTCTTGAGCACGACGGAATGTCAATTCAAAAAAAAGATGTGCCTTCTGCACTAAATACACTTCTGCGTACAGAAAATTTTCAGAAGAGTGTGGTGTCTGGTTTTCGTAGCTGCGGACTATATCCTTTCGATGAAAATGCTCCTGATTATAGCAAATGCATTAAAAAAAGCTTTGAGGAAATTCAACCAAATTCCGAACCGAAAGAATCTGATTCTGATGCTGAGATACTTCGATGTATTGAACAAAAAATCGAACCGTCTGTTCTGAAACAATTTCTCACCACTAATACATCGCAGAGTGTGTGGAGCGGAGAAGAAAAATATCTAGAGCTTTTTAAGTTATGGAAAACTTTTAAACATACAAACAGCGAAGTTGATGGAAAAGTCTTTTCTGACTTAGAAATAAATCTAGACAATGATAACGAAAATTTGATGATTTTTGACTTTCCAGAATTTGAAAACAGGCAAGATACGCCTTCATTGGATGTAAACATTTTAGAAGATATCACTCTTACACCCGAGAGATTGCTAAGTGAAAGCGGAGAGAACATGTTTGAAGAGCTAACATCGAAATGTGAAGAAGAAAAGGAAATTAATGTACTGCAAACCGGACATCGATTAGCAGAAGAAAATGCTGAATTTGAAGATGATAAAGAAATAAGGTTTTTAAAGAAGAAGACTGTTAGCGAAGTGCTCAGTGACATAAATGTGTGGCCTAATATAAATGATAAAACAGAAGGAGGAAAAGAAAAGAAAAAGCAATCAAAACTGAAGTTACCATCTGTTATTACGTCTGATAAGTGGGTAGAGTTGATGGAAGCGAAAGAGAACGCAAAAAATGTGCCTAAACGGAAACGGAACGTTAAAGAAATTGATAGAAATATCAAAAAACCTAGAACCAACGAAACCGAAAAGACTGATACTGATGAACCTGAAACCAAGACTGATAAATCCAAGTCAAAGACTGATCAATTACGTATAGGTGATAAGGGAAGTAAGAATAAAAATAAATCAGACCATAGTGAAACTAGTAGATCGATAAATTCTGGATCATACGTAATTATTAAATATAATAAGGAATTGTATCCAGCTAAAGTTGTCAATATACAAAATGATGAATACTTCTGCTGTGCTATGACAAAAAGTGGCAGAGACCACTGGAAATGGCCAGAAAAAAATGATCTCCTTTGGTATAGAATAGACGATATAATCATGGTAATTGAAGAACCCCAGGTTTTCAATATGAGGGGTGCATACACGGTTCCTGAAATGAAGCAACTAGATGAATTTGTTTCTAATTAACATTATTATTTTTGTATACTTATCTATTTGTTATTCTTTTTTTGTTCCTATTAAAATGTAAGTTTATTGTTGTTTCAAAACATTTATATTTGAGTTCGTTTTTCAATAATTAATATTATGTTTTTATATTTTTGTTTTGTTCCTATTGATATATTTAATTATTTACAATGTTTCAAACACTCATATTTATAATTAAAATAAAGCCTTTTCCTATTATACACTCTTTGTTATTGAGGTGGCCACAACCGGTGCATTCAATGGCGACAATCGGTGCAGAAGTGGCCACAAATGGTGTTTTTTGTCAAGTTGGAAAACTATAATTTTTTTCGTGAATCAACTATAATTGTTACTAGGCTCCTGCTTATAACTCAATTCTTAAAAGTGCGCTCTTTATTTTGGCTACGATACCATAAATACAATTTTTGTAGATTGCAAAATATGTATTTTTGAAATGTGTAAAACGCTTAAAGTGGCCACAACCGGTGCTTCTACGGGTAGAAGCACCGTTTGTGGCCACTGGGCCATTTGTGGCCATATCAGTACTTATTTCGATATAATAAGTCTCTCGACTAAATTAACCAATCCGGAGCAAGACGTATCTGTTCAGCCATGTTTTTTACATTATATCCGTATACCCCATTAGTCTATGTATTTCATAAGTTAGTGTAAAATCTTCCACCATGTTAGACAGTCGCATAGTTACGTGTTTCTAAGTGAAAAGTTTAAGGAGAGGGTATGTATCAACTTTTTTTTACCGAGTTTGCTGTTAGAACAAAACTATTCAAATTATGTTTTCCTATGGAAAATACTTTAAAAAATCAATTGTATATAAAATTTTAGGTCCAGTAACCTCAAAACTAATTTTTTCATGGGTGGCCACAAACAGAACACATATATAATTGATTTTCCAATTGTGGCCACTAAGGTGGCCACATCTGGTGCTATTAAAAACTAGTTGTGGCCACTACCTTTTACTAATAAATTTTGTATCTGCTACAATACATTCTGCTCGGTCCTACAGTCTCCTAGAATATTCAATGCTTTCAGGAAACATGGGCGAAAGAAAATTATTTTCATATGAAGAGGAAAATATGCAACAAGCCTTACAAGCTGTGAGGGAAGGAAAACTAGCTGTATCTACAGCTGCCCGTCAATTTCGAATCCCAAGAACTTCTCTCAGAAACAGATTATCTGGAAGAACCGCGGATGCTTGCAGACAAGTCGGTCCGTCGTGTGTTCTTGGTAATGAAACAGAAAATAAATTAATGAATTGGATCCTTGACATGGCCCAAAGAGGTTTTCCTGTTAATAAGGATGGACTTATATATTCCGTAAAAAGAATAATTGAAGATTGCAATATAGAAGCAAAATGTATTAAAAATAAAACTCCAGGGAGGAAATGGTTCGACGGATTTTTGAAACGTCATCCAGAAGTGCGACAAAAAAAGGCTGAATTCTTATCAAAAGCAAGGGCACTAGTAACAGAAACGTCTATTAGAAATTGGTTTGCTCAAACCAGATTTCTTTTGGAAAATGATCTCGAAGTGCTGGATCATCCAGACCGTATATTCAATATGGATGAAACAGCAATCTTTCTCTCACCTAAAGGTTCCCTCATTCTGGGGCCCAAAGGTAAAGGTGTCTACGATGTAGGTGCATCAGAAAAAGATAATGTTACTACGCTTATTACGGTGTCCGCCGAAGGGGAAATTATCTCTCCCATGACAATCTTCAAGTTTCAGAGATTACCGAAATCATATCCCAGTTCGGCTCCCTCTGGTTGGGGGGTAGGAATATCGGACACCGGTTGGATGCAAAGCAAGCAATTTTACGAATATTTTGCCAATATATTTATTAAGCATTTAGATTTAAACAAAATTCCCAGACCTGTAGTAGTATTTATGGATGGCCACGGATCGCACTTATCTTTGAGTCTAAGCACACTTTGTCGAATGAATGGTATAATTCTTATTTGTCTCCCACCAAATACAACTCACATGTTGCAGCCCTTAGATGTGGCTTTTTTTTACCCGTTAAAACAAGCTTGGAAGAAGGTAACACGTAAATGGCGTCTTGAGCACGACGGAATGTCAATTCAAAAAAAAGATGTGCCTTCTGCACTAAATACACTTCTGCGTACAGAAAATTTTCAGAAGAGTGTGGTGTCTGGTTTTCGTAGCTGCGGACTATATCCTTTCGATGAAAATGCTCCTGATTATAGCAAATGCATTAAAAAAAGCTTTGAGGAAATTCAACCAAATTCCGAACCGAAAGAATCTGATTCTGATGCTGAGATACTTCGATGTATTGAACAAAAAATCGAACCGTCTGTTCTGAAACAATTTCTCACCACTAATACATCGCAGAGTGTGTGGAGCGGAGAAGAAAAATATCTAGAGCTTTTTAAGTTATGGAAAACTTTTAAACATACAAACAGCGAAGTTGATGGAAAAGTCTTTTCTGACTTAGAAATAAATCTAGACAATGATAACGAAAATTTGATGATTTTTGACTTTCCAGAATTTGAAAACAGGCAAGATACGCCTTCATTGGATGTAAACATTTTAGAAGATATCACTCTTACACCCGAGAGATTGCTAAGTGAAAGCGGAGAGAACATGTTTGAAGAGCTAACATCGAAATGTGAAGAAGAAAAGGAAATTAATGTACTGCAAACCGGACATCGATTAGCAGAAGAAAATGCTGAATTTGAAGATGATAAAGAAATAAGGTTTTTAAAGAAGAAGACTGTTAGCGAAGTGCTCAGTGACATAAATGTGTGGCCTAATATAAATGATAAAACAGAAGGAGGAAAAGAAAAGAAAAAGCAATCAAAACTGAAGTTACCATCTGTTATTACGTCTGATAAGTGGGTAGAGTTGATGGAAGCGAAAGAGAACGCAAAAAATGTGCCTAAACGGAAACGGAACGTTAAAGAAATTGATAGAAATATCAAAAAACCTAGAACCAACGAAACCGAAAAGACTGATACTGATGAACCTGAAACCAAGACTGATAAATCCAAGTCAAAGACTGATCAATTACGTATAGGTGATAAGGGAAGTAAGAATAAAAATAAATCAGACCATAGTGAAACTAGTAGATCGATAAATTCTGGATCATACGTAATTATTAAATATAATAAGGAATTGTATCCAGCTAAAGTTGTCAATATACAAAATGATGAATACTTCTGCTGTGCTATGACAAAAAGTGGCAGAGACCACTGGAAATGGCCAGAAAAAAATGATCTCCTTTGGTATAGAATAGACGATATAATCATGGTAATTGAAGAACCCCAGGTTTTCAATATGAGGGGTGCATACACGGTTCCTGAAATGAAGCAACTAGATGAATTTGTTTCTAATTAACATTATTATTTTTGTATACTTATCTATTTGTTATTCTTTTTTTGTTCCTATTAAAATGTAAGTTTATTGTTGTTTCAAAACATTTATATTTGAGTTCGTTTTTCAATAATTAATATTATGTTTTTATATTTTTGTTTTGTTCCTATTGATATATTTAATTATTTACAATGTTTCAAACACTCATATTTATAATTAAAATAAAGCCTTTTCCTATTATACACTCTTTGTTATTGAGGTGGCCACAACCGGTGCATTCAATGGCGACAATCGGTGCAGAAGTGGCCACAAATGGTGTTTTTTGTCAAGTTGGAAAACTATAATTTTTTTCGTGAATCAACTATAATTGTTACTAGGCTCCTGCTTATAACTCAATTCTTAAAAGTGCGCTCTTTATTTTGGCTACGATACCATAAATACAATTTTTGTAGATTGCAAAATATGTATTTTTGAAATGTGTAAAACGCTTAAAGTGGCCACAACCGGTGCTTCTACCCTAATACTTATTCCAGTAGCTTATCTGCTAAATAACCACATAGTAGTAGTTACTATAGTAGTTTGTGAGGTAGATCTTTATAAAGTAATAGTTAGTATATTTACTTAACAATAAATTCATGATCAATTAATAGTTACTATATTACTTGGTAATTATACTCATATGTAGTGCTGGTGAAACTTGGGTTAAATTTTCATGTGTGAGCAAATGAAAAATAGCAAATAGTAATATATCTGAGAAAGATAGATGCTTATTGCATACTTGCCATAGAAACGTTTTTGCTAGACAAAAACTATTGACGTATGTCATTCTGAGTTCTGACATGTAAACCTTGACAAGTATGGGATGATGTCTATCTTTCTCAGATGAATTACTATTCACTGTTTTTCCTTGGCTCACACATAAAAATTCAAAGCCAAATTTTACTAGCACTGTATATATACAGTGCTAGTAAAATTAGGCTTTGAATTTTTATCCTACCACATAATATATGTGGTTATGACCTCAGTCAGAAAAACACAAACAGTTTTAGGAGAAATTTAATTTTTATTGCACTCTCAAAGCTACAAATATATTATAATTACACAGTAACGCACCTAAATTAATGTCATTCACAATTTACAATCACAATTCACCACTTATTATTAAATAAACCTGCCCAAAGGATTCTGTATACCCCAAGCAGTGGACACGTGTAAAACATCCAAAGGAATGGACGCCAGCAACCGTCAAGCTATTCTTTTGCACTTTATAATATATAATATAACTGATAACAAATATTTAATAACAGATAATCTAATTTTTTTATAAACACATAACGTTAAGTAACTAATACTCTGTTAATAAGTTACGTTAATTATATGTGTTTAAATGTTAAAAAAATGTATTTTTACGTAGAACATTAAAATGTATTAACTATTACTGTAAGTAATTTGATGGGTAGCAAATCTTATTATGGCCAAATGAGGAAGCACGGTAATTAATAAAAAATATTGCATTAACTGTCAATAAATACACAGTTTCTGTAAACCAGGTTTTGTACAAAATTCACGTTAATTATTTAACATTTAGAATAAGAGTGCTTCTAAAGAACAAATAGTTCACATGTATTATACTATTGTAAATCCAACAAAATCTTGTTTGAACTAATTATTTCTTTGGCTGTATGAATTGCGCTTTTTAAATCTTACACAACGTGTGTTAATTTAAATATGGCATAGTATATTTAAACAAATTGAGCTCAAACTAGCACGTTCGTTAACTATAAGAAAGTCTTTTTCTCAGTGTAGGAGCTTACCGGAAGAAGATTCAAACTGAAACTCATTATACCCAATTTCCACTTTATGTACAGTGGTCATATGTTTTCTCAAATCTGCATAATTTCTGAAATATTCAGAACAGCACATTTATAGATTTCTCTTTTTAGTGAATATAACATCACATTCTTCGCAAATAATCTCTTCCATAATTTTAAATTTGATAAATCATGCATGGCACTTATAAATAAAACGAAAACAAAACTTTACTTTTAAATAGGTTAGGTACAAATCCTGCGATGTCAAACTAACGCCGGATCGCATGTGGCGCGAGACGCTCGTCAGAATACTTCTAAAGAAATTTCATTTGGATTGTCAATCAATCAATAAGCAAAATAAGAATGAAAATAACATAGGAATTAGTTATAAGTGAATAAGAGTGTAACTACAGAAATCTTTATTAATTATAAGTAAATAGAAGTATAACAGTAGAAATTATTCAGTTATAAGAAGTCATTATTCATGATCAAGGCTTGCATTTGGTTGCTTGTTATGTAGTTGAGTATACAGTCTCATGCAGTCACATACATGGAGTTGCAAGAAGTGACTCGACACTCAAGTTTTCTGTGTGCAGCTACACAAAGTTGCACAATATACCACACAATCAGCAACCGAATGCCTGGCCCTGTTTATTATCAATATAACTGATGGGCTTATATTATGTTCTCATACAAAATGTAAACTTTTTTTCCTATTTCTTAATACTATCGAGTGTTTTTTTAAATTTGACGTCAACGTAGGCTGTGAATAGTCGATTGTGAATTATTTAAACACGTGAGTAATTTGAACGTTTTGACAATGACATTTATTAATACGATCAAGATCCGTTCACAATCAACTACCCATAGCCGTCTTCGACGTCAGATTTAAAAAAACACTCGATATAATATGTTCAAATTTCGTTTTAGTTCCGTTTAGTTGTAGAACATTTTAGCTGTAAAATATTAGAAATTATTGTTTTGAAAATTATATTGTAAAAAATAAAATTAACTTTGAAATAACTACATTTCTTATTTAAGCACATTAACCGCCACATTACCGTGTTTTATACACATTGCTTTCCAAAAATGTCTTTTTGCATATTAGTAATAATCTTTATTATATACCATTCAAATTATAAAGACCATTATCGTTGGCAGTTATTAATATATAACAGTGTATCAAAGCTATTTTATATTTTCAAACATAAGTAGTATAAAGATTCTACATTACTTAGAAACAATTGAAACGATGTATCTACAAAAACCTTCATTAGGAGGCTCATTTATTTTAATGTAGGAGACACTGTAAAAAATGTTTCTCAATAACATTACATTTTTTATAATACTGCCTATACTAACGAATATGTTTGGTAGTCGCATAACATTCAGAGCCCAGTAAATACATACCAAGTTCAGTGGTGTACTTAACTACAATCCTTTGACCCTGATACTGACATTGATCCTTAGACTTTCCAACAATGTATCATGAATACATATTTTTTTCGTTTGACTACCACTAATGAACTGAATCAACAGTTTGAATAGCGTTATTTCAACATCGTGCACCTTATAAAATAATCACCGCAGTGCACCTTATAAAATAATCACCACAATCCCCCTTTTGGGGACACGAATTGAAATACACTCAATTCGTGTCGATACCAGTTCACACTGGTGGGAGTGAGGTTACTTTCCATCCTCTACTAGCTATCCAGGCTAGTACCAGTGCTATATCCGTGCTCACCTGTCAGGTTCGTTCTCCTGAGAGATGGGCCCCTAGTTCAGCTTCTGACTTTCTCCACATGCAATGGGACCCTGCGTGGCCAAATTCAACGTCAATGTGACTGATCTTGGAAGGTTATGTTACCTTGGTCTACCAACTTATAGGGCCTGGTGTGCCCCTGTCTGTGCTTTTCTTAATTCTACCGAAGCAGAATCCCGGTATGTACCATTAAGATGAAGTTGCGTGTGAGAGGCTATATATTCGCATGAGACCGCTTAAGAGCAGTGGTTCTCGATGGTTTCTGAAGATCATACAACTGGAACTGCACAGTCATCATAGCATGATCCCTATACTTTTGTCTCCAAGTTGATCTACCTGGTGGCGCGCAGTATCCCATTGGCTAGGATTTACCCTGCCACCCAACCGGTATAAACCTCACTTGATTTTCCATCAGACCAAGTCTGCGGTAAGAATCAATTCTACCCACATCGGTACTCATGTATCATAGTTTCCTCAACATCCATGAGTATTTAGTCAAGAATCACTTTTGTAAATCTCTACCACACATTTTACTTCTGGCTGGCTCAGGTTTCATCTTGGATTCTAGTGAGTTGAATTGTCTGACATCTCTAGCAACCTGGTTAACCACTTCAGATCTCTTGCATTCTAGAGTAAAACAACTTCCGATACCTCTTGCGACAGCCTGTGGCACGTTTCCATTCCAAACCCGGTGTTCGAATAGATATATCAGCCAGTTCTAAGGGTGAACGCTGTGTGATCTCCCAGGCTAGTCTCGAATACTAGTCATGCCCGACATCTCAAATGGCTGCCCAGGTCTCTGTCTTTCGGGGCTAGTCTAGGATACTAGTTAATCCATGTCCGACACCTCAAACGAGTGCCTGGCCGTTCACCCTATTAAATCATGTAAGAATTAATTTTTACCCTATTTATAAAAAGAATTTTTTCAAAAAAAAAAAGATTTGTATCCTCTAGACAGGTGATAGTATACATCAATAGGAACAAAACATCCTTATACCATTTTTGATTATGCCATTGATACACACATCGAAAAACATTTGCAAAAAAGGTCAAGTTTTGGGAAATAATATTCAAACGAAACTACGACATCACCAAGCATCAACTTATATCAATGTATCAGATGTCACGTTGAAAATGCAGTTAGGTACACCCAGCTCCAACTGCTATTCTGAAACCAGTGACCACCAAACCACTTTTCAACAATTTTTTCTCGGTTATTATGAAAGAAAGTCACTAATGATATTTAGCTACATTTTATGTGTAATAACCTGTCCAGAGGATACAAATCTTAAGCAAAACACCCTGCATATATCTCAGCATGATCTGTAGCTTATTTACCCACACAGCACAGAATATCTTAGAAATGTTTTAGAAATATATCTTTGAAACGTTAAACATATATCTTAAATATTTATGAAACATTTTCGAAACATTTACAAATGTGAAAATGTCCTCATCTTGAAATATATCACTGTAACATTTCAGAAATATTTCAGTGTTTTATTAATTAGTTAATATAGATATAAAAAAATCAACATTATTTAAAACATTTATTGATAATTAAACAGAAACAGCAAACAAAAATGTTAATGTTCTCTAAGATATTGATGTAATGGTTTGTTTCGATTTTTTAGAGGTGTCAAGTGCCAAGCCGTCAATGTTTACCCTGAAAAAAGCACCTTTTTAAAAATTACTAATAGCAGTTACAATTAAATTCATCAGTAAAAAGACTTACTAAAACCTAGATTCAAAATAGTAACATTTTACGATTACTTTTCCTATAGTTACTTCTAAAAACTCAACGCTATTTTTAGAGTTATGTACTTAATAAATATATAGATTTACCTTCTATGAGGAAGAGTAGTTAATAATTAAAGGTCCTTTTCCTTCACTGTCTGTTGATGATGCATCCATCGTCTTCAACTGTCCCCAAACTAAAACAGATATACTTATTTTAGAAGAATAAATGTCTGTTATAACATTAAATATATACAATAAACAAAAACTAAGATGAATAATACAATTAATACGTAACAGTGATTTCTATATTAAATTTTCAAAAATAATTCTTCATATTCATTAATTAAGATTTGTAGTTTTATGTTACTTAATAATTATTTTACATTTTTACTAACAGAAAAGTTTACATCTTGACCTTGACATAAGAATATTTTTTCACTACATGTCGGATAACAAAATCACCTGCTTTAAAATGATGAAAAAAACTAGTGAGGTATCTACAATTTAAGATTTTTTTCTCTAAGTGGATTTGGATAGCTGAGGAAGTTGACAACAACCTTATATAGAAATTGATAAGACAAATTCGTAAAAAAGTGCCTAATATATAGTATACTAGAGCCAATGCCAATAGATCAGTGTCATTTACATGTAATCGATGTTTGGTATAAAAACATAACCTCACTTTTTCTGGCTATTTAATTCTGTAGAATTGATTATTGCCTACTGTAAAATACCTTATAATTGTGTGCCTCAGTGTTAATCTGTTAGTGGGAAAGATAAAAGTGTTATACTCCATAGATTTCCAAAAGATAATGGGTTAATTAGAAAATGGTTGATTGCCATAATATCAGTAAAATCACCAACAAAGCCCACAAAAATTTGCTCTGCGTATTTTCTACCAAAAGATTATAAAATTATTACTAGTATGGGTAAGATTTACTTTGTAATTTATTTTTGATTTATTTAAGCTTACATATTTTATTTTTAGGACAATGGAAAATTCTTAATTACAGAACTGCAGTATCCTCTCAATGTTAACTATAAGAAACAATTTGACAAGGGCCACATCAGAGAACGATTTAAGAGACTATCAAATATGAAATTAATTGAAAGACAAAATGGTAGTAACAAAAAAGCTGCAGTTATCGATTTCGACATTTCTAGAAATATAATTGATTATTCCCTGGTAGTTCCTAAATAAACTAAACAACATACTTCTGTTCAAACTGCAGTTTCCCGTAGTAGGTCTCAGTAGAATAATAATAGAAAATTTAATAGGACAAGTTAAGAAAAATAAAGTTTTATGCAATCGAATGTCTAAACATAGTTGGTACATCGCCAATGAAATAGTCTTTTAATTGCTTTATGTTACAAAATTTTAAAAATTTCATTGTCACTTGATTTTCTGTAAAATCTGTTCATGTAAATAAAAAATATATGTATTGTATAATAAAATTATATTTTGTTATAATAGTCTCTATATCCTTCAATACTAAAACACTATGTTTCTTATAAACAAAATATTAACATAAAAAAAACAGATCATCGTCAACATTAATATTTATCCTTGGTTTATTTGTAATGTCATAAACATGTATTCTACGCATCTTCCAGCTTTTCTTTTGCTCCAAAAAACTGGCTGTGAAGTGCACGAAACATATTCTTGCACTTTGACTATACCACGCACTATTTAAATTTTGTGCATCAACAAAATAAAGAAAACTACTTATCTGTCAGTGTAAAATATTCAAGAGAATCTGTCAGTGTAAAATGTTCAATATAATAACACAATGCTCCAATATGTTTACATGCTGCTGACCAGCCTGTAGTGGCAGAGCAAGAACAAGTACTTCTTTCAAATTACTTTGATTTTTTCAATAGAATCATATTGTAACTTTCAGAAGTTTTATTTTTTGCTCTGCACAAGTTGATTTGATATAACATCTGTTGCCTTTAAAATATGTTTTTGTGTATTTTATAAAAAGTTTCAATACTAATATACTTCCTTTCTCTTTCCCCTTTTTTGGTTTTCTGGCATCGAGCCATTTATCAATAGCCTCTACAGGAAGAATATTTTTCTTAGGAAACGTTTTTAATGGTTTAAAATAAGCATCATTAGGAAAACTTCTTACTTCTTTAACTGAAACCACTTCCACGTCTACTAAGAGAGTTTTGTGTAATGGTTTTTCCTTCCAAATAGACAAATCTACAATTTCTAGGTTATAATTCAAAATAGAACTTAAACTAAATATTAACTTACCAACGTTTTCAAACCTCCTTATTGGAACCTGTTGTTTTTGCTCCTAGCTTTTTTAATTCGCTATGTAAAAAATTGAAGTCCATTTTTAGTCTTTTGTTACACTTTTAATCCTTTGAAACTCACAACATACATAAACAGAACGTTGCTGCCAAACTTTTAATACCAAACCTCGACTATGCGCCCCTAGTGGTGATTTGATAAAGCTTTTTTTTTTAATTTAAAGAAAGGCCTCCCATATCCCCTCCGAGCAATGTGCAATGTGGTTGTCTACATTAAAATAAACAGATTGCTCGGGCCTTTCCCTAATCTCCATACGTCCATCCTACGAAGCCATGAAGACTTATATGTGGAAGATTATGAATATAATTTTGTTTATAAGGGAAGTAGAGAAGCAGAGCAAGTAAATTTAAAATTTTGATAGATTGTTAGACTAAACAAGAAGATTCCAATTATTAAGATTAACTTTAATTTCCGAAATTGTGTTTAATGTTTTAAAAGGGAATTTGTTTAAAACTTTAGGAACGTAGTATGTTGATTGAGCTGTACCGTAGTCACTATTAATTCTTGGAGTTAAGTATGCTCTTACTTGCGGTCGATGGAAGTAATTATGTTGTGGATATACCAAATATTTCTTATTAAAATAGTATTTTAAAATAACTATCGAGTCTCTTAATTTAAAAAATTTAAACACGCCGAGAGTATTGTAACAAGTATCCAATGTAAAGTTCAATGATTCGGGATTTTTGATTGATTTTGATTTTATCATATTGTTTTGAAGTCTTATTAAGCTGTTAAAGCAATAACTAAAGGTGAATCCATAGCATGTTATTCTATATCTGATCACAGATTCGGCAAGGGACTGATAAATAAACATTTTTTAACTCTACAGAGATCTAAATCTAAAGTAATACAATTTTACCGCTATAACACGTAATCTTTTTGAAATCTCACCGATATGTGATTCCCACTTCATATTTGAGTCAAAAGTTAAACCCAAATATTTGATTTTAGGAAGATAACTTAAAAATTTACAAGAACAGTTTGTAAGATTTTGCTGCAAGCAATTACTATCGTGAATAAAGATAGGGTTGATTCAAAAACTTATTCGTTTCACAGAGCTTTTGAATATAATTGATTCAGTTTTTTCGAATTTAAACAAATTGCGTTATTCTCACTACGTTCTAGAATTGCATCTTTTCATTACGTCTTTTTACTCGTTCGCGTTTTTTTATTCACACCAAGAGCAAACAGATGATATTCGCTCGCGTTCTTCATGAAAATTCGGAGCAAATCGTGGCAACTCGATTACATCGGATTTTCTTGAGCGAGCTTACAGATTCTGCGCGGTTTTGCAGACATATTTAATTAAATAATACTAAACCCTACTAAACATCCCTTGAACGTGAGAAAAGTGTGTTTATATTTACGGTTCTGGACTTGCATGTGTCACGGTAATCCAATTAACTTATTACTATTGTTATATTGATTAAACACCAATACTAATTACACTTCTCTACTATCAGTTCAGTAGTTAAAGTTTGAGGTTATGTGTGACTAAACAGTTCTTTTATTAAATCTGCTCCAATTACATCTTATTATTAGTTATTATTATTATCACTGTTATCATTATCAATGTCTTGTCGGGTATGAATACACATACTAACCATATAATGATCAGATATCTTTGTATGAATAACAGCGGTTTCTACCTCCTACCCCGTTGGTCCTCGGAGATTGATGTGATCGATGCAAGAAGTACATATTTTATTTAATATTATTTCTTCTCTACTGACTGACTTTATTAATCTGTTAATACCAAACTCTGATAAAAGATCTATATACACTATATTGTCTGGTTTCTTATTTTTTAAAGTATCAATGTCTATATCTGCTATAATACATATATTTAGTTTAGCAGTTTCAATAAGCCAATTTCTCAATTCGAATATAAATTGTTTTTTCTTTTTATTAGGTGGACGATATATACAATTTGTAATTAATGAACATTATGACTTTATTACCGTTGAGACAGAAATAATTCTTTCAGCTGATTCAAATGAGTTTTTTGCAACAATATTGACATAAGTTATCACGGTATAAAATCAGAATTCCCCCTCCCCTTTTATTTTGACGACAAGAAAAAATAGAATTGTATCCTACAATTCCAAATAAACCAGCCTCTACATCAGATACCCCAATCTCCGTGAAAACCAACAGGTCAGCAGCTATTGAAGATTTATCAAAATGTGTTAAGAATTCCTCCCAATTACGTTTCAAGCTTCTTATATTCAAAGAAAGTATGCTAAATTTAGTATTGTGTGATTTTAGCGATTCAGACCACAATTGAATTGTCTAAAATTTGTATTCGTTTACAGCATTTTCATTCCAGTCGATAACATTGGAATCCATATTGTATAGCCTAGTATAAAATTAGAAAGGGAAAGAACTACAGAAAGGGCCTAAAAAGAAGAAAAGTGACGTCGTCGAAATAAAATTTGAATGGTATCAATACAAGAAACAAGTTCAATTGATCTATTAAAATAAAAATATTACAATTTTTAGGATGTTGTATATTATATATAATTTACTTAATATAGAATCGGCCCAAAGTTACTTGAATGACTCCAGTTTGTAAAAATTAAAAACTTCATTTCGGAACCAATTTTGGTTATATCAATAGTACAACAGATATCATATTGGCCCTTTGCTTTTCAACTTATTTAAAAATGACCTAAGTCAAATTTTAAATCGCTGTAAGCATCTTCTTTTTGCCGATGATTTGAAAACGATATTGTATCTTTAAATTAGTAGTTATGATGATTGTGTCTGCAATTAGATCTAAATTTGAACAGTATGTTCAATATGAATAGTATTTGAACAGTTATTATACAACAGAATTTATAATATCCTTAGAAATGAAATAATGGACTAACAGCACGGTTTCATCAAATAAATCAAACTTAATAACATTCGTTGAATATACTAGTAATATAATTGATAGAGTAGGGCAAACCGATGTAATTTATATAGATTTTTTAAAGGCTTTTGATAAGAATTAGTCATGACATTTTACTGGGTACATTGCATCTAACTGGATCCTCATTAGATTTATTGCGGCTCTTTAAATCATATTTACATAATAGTTATCAACATGTACCAATACATGGTGAGTAATCAGAAAGGTTTTTGGTACCATCAGGTGTGCCTCAGGGAAGTAACTTGGGAATTTTGCTTTTCTTATCGTTTATAAATGACCTCCCTTCACAGTTCAGTGAATGTGAAAGTCTCATACTTGCAGATGACGTTAAGATATATAAAGAAATAACAAGTGTAAATGATTGTCAGCTTCTCCAAGATCTCAATGCAATGTTACATTGGAGTAAAACAAACAGATTACAGCTCAATATAAACAAATGCAAATATATGACATTTACAACTAAAAACTTCCCATATCGTTTTCAATATACTATAAACGTCGTTGCTCTAGAGGGAATCTATAATTGTCGCAATCTAGGTGTACATTTCCGTTTCGATCTAAAATGGGACAATCATATTGACATCGTAGTAAATGCGTCACTTATCAACCTTGGGTTTATTTATTTATTTAATATCACCCAAACAAAACAGGCAATGCCCAATTACATTGTTGGGGAATCCCGAGATTTTAAATTAAAATACATTAAATTCAATTACGCATAGTTCAAACATAAGAGAAAAAAACATCTAAAGCTTAAATAATAATAATAAACAACAAAGCAATAACATACTGTTTCAGTATATTAAGACGAAACCTACAGTTATTACCAAGCCCAATCAACTGGGTGCTGAATGGGTAGTTAATTGCACAATTTCGTGTAGTCGAATGTATAGGTATAAAATTGCGGTAGGTTACGGTACGGTTAGGTATACATGCGACTACACGAAATTGTGCGCTTAACTACCCATTCAGCAACCATGTGGTTGCCCTTGGTTATTACCTATCCAAGTGCATTTAGTCAGAAGAATAATCTAAACAGTGATCGTTTAAATGCTACGGGGGAAGAATCAAACAAAAATCAATATCTATTTCATAGCTAACAGCATTAAAAGATGTCGCCATTCTGATTAATGAAGAGTGTAGTCTTAAATTAGTTCGATGAATTGGAATGTACAAGATACCTCGTGGCCGTGATTGATGTGCTGGTACGTACAAACGCACCAAAGGCAACAACATGGAACAATCTATTCTGTTATTTATGAGCTTATGTACAAAGCAGATGTCCCCCACTTCTCTTCTTCTATACAGTTTAGCAATGTTAAATTCCGACCTAATATCTTGATATTCGTCATAATCGGGATACTGTCCATGCTTTTAGTAAAGCAAATATTTTAAAAATTTGTTTTGAACCGTTTCAATCTTATGTTTTAGAGTAATTAATCCTGGGTTCCAGACTACCGACGCAAATTCTAATTTCGATCTAACTAACAAATTGTATAATAATTGTATTGTCTTAGTTTTGTTAAAATTTTTTGTAGATCTAATGATGAAACCAAGATTCTTTAATGATGCGTTTACTATGTTATCAATGTGATCGTCGCATTTTAAGAGATCTCATTTCTAATGAGATCTACAACAGACTTTAAGAATGTTACAGCTCTTCTACTAAGCTACTACTACTAGCTCTTCTAAATTCTATATAATTCATTCGTTAGATCAAAATTGGAATTTGCTTCCACTATGTGGAATCCGGGGCAAGTAACTTATCAAAACAAAGTTAAAACAGCACAAAATAAATTTCTGAAATATCTGCATTTCAGAATTTATAATCGATATCTAAATTATAATCAGTATAATTTTAGATCCTAAGTTAAAATAAAAAAGTTAGTAACAAGGAGAGAAGTAGCAGACAGTTGCTTTATATGTAAACTAATAACAGGATAGACTGTCCCCAGCTACTGCCCTTGGTTCATTTGTACGTGCCAGCATATAGATTGCGACATAAACATTCTGCATATCCCTGAATATAGAACAAACATACTAGGTAATTCTCCATTGGTAAGAATGACACGAATTGTAAATTCAATTACTAAGAAATATATTATATATAAATGAGAAATAATATTACTGAGAAACATTGATATATTCAATACTACTTCTAACACATTTAAACATATTATTACTTAACAATAATTGCATATACAGGGTTAGTTTTGTTTTAAATTTTAGCATAGGGATCTCGTAAACTAGTACAGATAGAGAAATGGTCAAATGGGGAAAGGGTGTAAATTTATGAGCTCAATTTATTGTAGTTAAGTGTAATGTAGTCAATTTAGTGCTTTTGAGAAGAAGTTCATGGCTAACTGGATATTTTGAAAAATCTGATTTCTTATAATTTCTTTACGTGCGTTTACTTCTCTTAATATTGGTTTTGCAGAAAAAGTGCAAAAGAAAAAGTTGTAGATAAGTATGTTCTTAATAATTTGTCTTAATAATAATTTTGTATTGAAGCTCTCGTTTTTGAGTTATGAAACAAATTTGTGTTTTTTAAATGGAAACCATAGTTGGCTATGATTTTATAGAAAAAGATATTTTTTTAGTGATTCCAGCGATTATATATTTGATATGTTTATTTTTAAAAATAGTGGAGTTGTAACCATTTTTTTTGTAGCCAGTTTAAGTTTAAAGTTTTGTGGATCGATCAAACACAATTTACAAACTGTGGTATGTTCAATAGACATAATGAACATTTGTGGGCACAAGAAAATCCCCATCACATCAAACAAAGAAGACTATAAGTAAAAATTTGGGTTAAATGTTTGGTGCCGTGTCATTGGTTCTACAATTCTTGGTCTGTATATTTTTGATGGCACGTTAACTGGTAACTGCTATCTGCATTTTCTTCAAAACGATTTTGATGATATGTTGCATGAATTAAACTTAGAGGATTGTATTTTGCTAAACATGGTTTCAACATAATGGGGCCCCTCCACATAATCTATTAACAGTGAGAAATTGCTTAAATGAAACATTCCCAAATTGTTGGATTGAAAGAAATGCACCAGTAGCATAGCCACCTTGATCCCCGGATCTTTCAGTTTTGGACTTTTATCGATGGGGATAAAATGTGCATGCACAATCCTATAACACAATAAACGACCTAAGGGCAGCTGTGTTACAAGCTTTTGTTAGAATCGATAGACGTTCAATTAGAAAAGGCACAAATTCAGTTATAAAAAGGTGTAACTTGTGCCTTAATAATAATGGTAGACCTTTTGAACACCTATACTAATGAGTTTTCAGTTGAATATTCTTTGGTTTTAAAGCAGCAAATAAACTTTATTGTTATTTATTAATTTAATTTACTATAATTTATTTAATATAAATTGTTTTAGTTTTTAATTCTAATGGTATCACACATTTAAATGAATTTCAATAATACACAGTCTTCTTTTGGAAGGCTTCTCACCACTCTCAACATATAAAATTCCGATTTTAACTACCACTCTGACATTGTTTACTGAGCCCCCTCCTTTCAGAATATTGTCACATAATTTATTAAATTAATTATTTATTAGGTTTATTTTTGAAAACTTGTATAATTTTGTAACTCCATTATTAGAATAACCGGCATTATCATGTTAATGATATCGAAATTAAAAGATAAATATTATAGTATAAAAAATAACTAGTAGTTGTTTCTATGGCTTACTACTACATTAACAATATCAATGTTAAAAAAGAAAAATGGCTACAACTCCTTTATTCTTGAAAATAAACATATCAAATGTCGTACTGATGGAACCACTGAAAAAAATAAACAAACCTTTTTTCTAAAATCATAGCCAACTATGGTTTCCATTTAAAAAAACACAAATTTGTTTCATATCTCACAAACGAGAGCTTCAATACAAAAATATTATTAAGAACATACTTATTTACAACTTTTTCCTTTGCACTTTTTCTGTGAAATCAATATTAAGAGAAGTATACGCACATAAAGAAATTATAAGAAATCAAATTTTTCAAAATATGTAGTTAGCTAAGAATTTTTTCTCAAAAGCAAAGACTACATTAAATTGAGCTCATAAAATTGCAAATCTTTCCCCCATTTGACCATCTCTCTATCAGCGCTAGTTTACTTGATCCCTATGCTAAAAATTAAAACAAACTCACCCTGTATATGTCTCAACTCATCCCAATATCTTCAATAGTATAATTTATCTTTTTTTTAATGTATAATAGAGATAAGCTCATTATTATGACAGTGCGATAATTCTAATTGGATAGGTTTAAGAGGTTGTTTTTCTCCCTGTATTTGTAAAAATCCCAAACTATTGTAATATAGGGCTATGCTTGTTTTGTTTTGAGTTACTAAATAAATAAATAAATGTCAATAAACGTTGAATAACATGTCACTGCATATTTTATACGAGTGATTCCATAACATTTAATAATACTCTTAGTTCTACTAGCTTATAAAGAGTATTGCCTGGTTTCTACAGTCATTAACAACTAATTAATTATCACTGTCACTAAACAGCTGAGAATTAAAAGATGGTGTTTACTCAGATAGGTTTATACAACTCACTAACCCCCTTATTCTGTAGGACTTCGTTGACAAGATAACGAACGTTAAAATATCGAAGTTATAATATCGAAATTCGTTATTTTTGTATTCTGTAAGACAAATTCTTACGAAAATCGTTATCAAGCAATCGATATTTTAACGAAAGCTTCTGAGGTATCATTACGAGGGAGCTGAATGTTATAATATGTATGAATTCAAACGAGATTCAATTAGAAATCAGGTTTTAAATTAAATTTCAGAAAAATGATTGGTTCATGTATAATCCTTTAAATCGGTTTATTTTAAAAACCATTATATGCAATTTTTCACGAAAAACGAGAATTCTTGTAATTTTCATTCGGTATCGTTAGTAAACTTTAACACATGTATTTTAAAAAAGTTTTTCTGTTTACTTTTGCAGTTCTTTCACAAAAACACGGACAGATTCTTGTAATTTTCATTCCTGGTTCAGTACCTTTAAGCGTACGGGTTTCGATTGTATTTAGATTTTACCGTAAGCGTTTTTAAAAGCTGATAAAGTAAGGATTAAAGGATTAAACATAAATTATTTCTGACCTTTTTTTGTAAAAACTTGAAACGTACCTACTACCTATGTAAACATTTTAAAAAAGAGTTAAAAATATTTCTAATTATAAAATAATAATAACGATCACAATATTAATAACAATACCAATAATATTAATAACAATAACAATAATTAAAAAACAATACAAATTGAAGAAACTACACTTCAGATACATCAAGAACGGAAGCTAACGTAAATTTGAAAATTGGCGGGAAAACAACAATTATAAACAGAAACATAACCATTTTAATAAATAACATGATCATAGTCACAAACCGACAAACGTAATAAAGGAGCCAAAAA
The DNA here is from genome assembly GCA_929113105.1 of Agrypnus murinus. Taxonomy (NCBI): domain Eukaryota; kingdom Metazoa; phylum Arthropoda; class Insecta; order Coleoptera; family Elateridae; genus Agrypnus; species Agrypnus murinus. The sequence continues at coordinate 25,602,875 of OV816023.1, forward strand.
TATGAATCATTCGTTATACTCGAGTGGACAGCAACGAAGCAGGTTACAGAATAACAAAATAACTTCGTTTGGAACTACACATCTTATCGAAATCGATATATAACGTTCGAAATATATCAAAATTTACAGAATAAGGGGGTTTTAGAATTAACTATCATTAACTACAAATTAAGAATTGGTTCAATTTGAATTTTTCTGATAATGATATAATGACAATCGCAAGTGCGCATGCCTGCTGGGAATCGAAACATGTTAGCCACTACATTCTCATGAAGCCCTCGAAAATTCAAATATTTATGGCGGTAATGCGAACTCATGGCAGTTATTCGCACGCGTCAGTATTAATTTATAATTGCTGTATAAACTGGTCTAATTTTCTTAGTTACCTAATGATAATTTGCAGTGATAATGTCTTACCCCCTTATTCTGTAAATTTCGATATATCTCGAACGTTATATATCGAATTTCGATAAAATGTGTACTTAGAAACGGAATTCGTTATTTTGTTATTCTGTAACCTGCTTCGTAAGGCTAAGTTCTCATGCGTACAAAATCCGATGATAGGACAATCCGAAAATCACCTGATTGGCCTAAAAATTTAAAAATCGATTGGTGGTAATTTCTGCACACGAAGATTTAACTCCATCCGTCATCGTATAAAAGTTGAATTCAGTTCAACTTTTTCCGATATTTCGTGTGATCGTGTGTTTTTAACCTCGTTTTTATGATTTATGTATGTGTCAAACTCGTCAAAATGGATTGCATACAGTATCAAATATATCTGTATAAAATGAATGTTGTTGTCTTGTGTGCAAACAACAAACAAATTAAAAGAAAGAACAACAAATTAACTACAAATGTACCACTACATTTTCTACCAACTGATATACAATCGGATACGAAAATCGTAAGTATGTGAAGACTGTGTTTTCCCGCTTACGAAATGCATAATACGATTACGATTCGGACGTCGGATTTCGTACGCATGAGAACTTAGCCTTACGCTTTGCTCGAGTATAACGAATGATCGATGATGTTGTAGATCATAAACAAGATGTAATCTCCAACATGCCATGCTTACAATTTAATAACATTACCGAAGATGACCTTATTAATTTGCTAGCCAAAACACCTAACAAACCAACAGCCGGTGATGATCACATTCCCAGTTATTTAATAAGAGATTGTAGGTTTGTGTTAGCACTCCCACTTACGTTTCTTATCAATTTATCTATTAAGACTTCTACGTTTCCTGAGAGGTGTAAAAGAACTAGGATAACCCCTGTTTATAAAAAAAGGAGATCCTGCTTTGCTTTCTAACTATCGACCTATATCCATAATCTCCAACTTTGCCAAAGTGTTTGATCAGGTCTTATATGCTCAAATATACAATCATGTTAAGCCTTATATAAACGATAATCAGCATGGTTTTGTATCTGGAAGATCAACTATTACAAATCTTGCTTGCTTCATGCAATTTATTTGTGAAAACATTCATAGTGGTCTTCAAATCGATGTTATTTATACTGATTTTAGCCACGCCTTCGACACTATCTCTCACAACATACTAATGCGCAAACTTCACGATTTTGGATTCTCTCTTTCATCTCTTAAATTAATGCAGTCGTATCTCGATAACAGAATCAACTATGTACAATACAATGGTTTTCGTTCCTTTGACTTTGTTGCCACATCCAGAGTACCGCAAGGTTCAAACCTCGGACCGCTGATGTTTGTTCTTTTTTTAAACGACCTCTTACCGAGCCTATCTTGTCATGTTCTTGCATACGCTGATGATGTTAAGATCTTCAACTGTATAGAATCTCCCGAAGACTCTGCAAAAATACAGAAGGACCTCGATACTCTTGCATCTTGGTGCTTGAATTTCAAACTTAGTTTAAATGTTAAAAAGTGCTTTAGTCTCACCTTTACACGTAAACTTCAAGCTATTGTCTCTGATTACCATCTAACAGGAACGGTGCTGCAACGTGTCTCTCAAATAAAAGATCTTGGAGTTTGGTTTGAATCAAGACTAACATTTCAGAAACACACTGAAGAAATCTGCTCTTCTGCGTTCCATATGCTAGGTTTTGTTTTTAGAACTTCTAAGCTTTTCCGTGATCCTATCGTTTTAAATACGTTATATTGTGCATTTGTTCGTAGTCGACTAGAATATGCTTGTATCATCTGGTATCCTTTTTATCTCTCAGAACAGTTACCTCTTGAACGTATACAAAGAAAATTTTTAAAATATCTTACGTTCAAGCAAACGGGCGTTTTTCCAGCTAGAAATATAACTTACTCTATTTTATTAGAAGAACAAAACTTTGAATCACTTCAAAACAGAAGAGAGAAACGCAGTGCTGAATTCTTGGCAAAACTGGTTAACAAGATTGACTCCCCCGAACTATTGAGTCAGATTCCCTTCCATGTGCCTAGAATGAATGCAAGATTTTCAAATACGTTTAAAGATACTTAGGTTATGTTTTAGGTTATGGGTTGTAGTAGTTATTATTATATTATTATTATTATACTGCAGTAAGGACTAATGTTAAACTCAGAGCTCCAATTTCTCATATGGTTAAAAATGCCAACCGACTATACACCGACATCTTTGTAGTACAATAGTTTCATTTGTTGTTTTTTTTTTAGATCATTTCGGCATGTTGTTTATTTCATTATTAAGAATTCTCACATTATATTTCGTTACATTTACATACATATACATAAGTATATTTAAAATACATTTTGTTATATGTCGTTTTCTATATTCATATTGTTATTGTGCTTTATTTTGTATTTAATATTAATGTTACATTTACTTATCTTATATCTATTATTTAATAATTGTTTTGTCCTATAATTGGATTTATCTGTTGGGCAATAAATTATTATTATTATTATTATTATTATTATTGTTTCCTCCTTTTGCTTTATGAGGGGTCAGAGGTTTGTTTCCCTCTTCAATTATGAACCCATCTTTCCCATGCTTTTCGGTCTCTCGCTATTTCGTCTATTGTTGTCTTTGTTCTTCCCTTTGCTTTGCCTATTGATTTTACTTGTTCCAGCCATGTCTTCCTGGGTCTACCTTTCCTTCTTTTACCTCCTCGTTTTGATTCCATTGTCTTTTTTACTAATCTGTTCTGTTCTATTCTAACTACGTGTCCAAACCAATTAAGTTTTCTCTTGTTTACTTTATGTAGTATGGGTTCCTGTTTCAAGGTATCTCTAATTTCTTCATTCCGTACTCTGTCCCATCTTGTTTTATTCGCGATTTTCCCAAGTTGTTTATTATATTTTCTTACATCTCTTATATTTTGACTAACAATAACAACTTAAATTATTATATAATACATTTTTAATATGAAATAAGAAAAATAACTTTCATAATAATAATAATAATGTAAATAGCTGAAAATATTGTTTGATTATTGTTTGTAACTCTGGTTCGCTCTCTCTAAATATGGACAGAAAATTCACTCGTACATACGTCTAATATACTGATTGCTATGCTGTATTCAAAAGACTCCAAGTCTATAAATGCATCTACCCAGAATATGTTGAATTCTCTGTTCTTTTTTCCGATGTTTGATTCATGATCTCACTAACTGAACAACTGTAAGGATAGCAGTTCGATCTAAAAAATAATAAATTTAAAATCATAAGAAAATACAAAAATACATTGAAAATTATAATCATTTGATACAATTGTTGACCTGCATAATTATTACAGTGTGCATCAGATTTCATTAATTTTATGCAGGTATGCTTTACGAGATATGTCGAAACATTGAGCAGAATTAAAATATTTAAAAATGTTTCATTTAAAAAACCAAAGTTGATACACGCTTAAGTTTTTTGAGCTACCTGCTTAAAAGTAGTCTCAAAATCTTGGAATTTTTTCGAAATTCAAAATTTTTAGTTATAAATATTGCTATTGAAGTAAATTTTCAATTTCTCTAATTAATGAAGCACGTAATCAATTTAATTTTTGCGTCATGTATTATACAATCCATATGTAGTTTTTACAAAGATTAAATAAGGTGTTTTCACGTACAACTTCATTTTAATCAGGAAAAATCTTTATGATTACGTAATATGTTGTTTTAACGTTAAGTTTACATTTAATTATGTTGAAATAAATTCAGATTAATTTTAAAGGCCAAAAAAGGCTGCAGATTTTATTTAAATAATATCTTATTATTAGTTCATTCATTTTTGAACTGTTGAAGTTATCTTAGGTGTAAGTGTAATCAAACATATAATAATAGTCAGTTCCGGTGTCCGATGTCCACCGAAAAATATCTCGAAAACTAGAAGACTTAAGAAGCTGAAATTTTACAGGCAGGTGGGCCTTGCCCCAAAGGGGTGCATAAGTATATTTTTAATCCTAAAAAACTCGAGGGGTCGCAGGGGGGTATTTCTTAAAAAATCATTACGGCTATATATCTCTTGAATGGCGTAAGCTACAAACTTCAAATTTTCACAGATTATATTTGAAGCAATTATAAAAATACAAGATATGACCGGCATTTCATCCAGGGGCGGAGTAAGGCAACATTCCAGGGGGAGAAGAGTTTTCCGCAAAAATAACTATTATAAAAATTTTGATTGTTAGTAATCTGTAAGAGATGCGTATGTCATCTTTTTTGTAGATCTTTTTGAGAGCTGCAATTCGTTAGCTTATAGTTTGCCTTTATCTGTTACCATTTCCGCAGCGTAATGCGTTTTGTCTCTGTTAGAGTCAATTTTCTTAATTATGTATTTAATACTTTGCTCATTACTAGACTCTAGAAAAATCCTCTGAATAATCTGTATATATAGAAACCTTTGCTAAGAAATAAGGTATCAAATGGTGAAAACGGCACCAAAATCTATTCAGTGGTTCTCGAGATTCACCGGTTTTGACTAAAACTGGGCTTACCAAAACTACAAAGTTAATGGGGGCACGCGCTAATTGCCAGCGACTGGCGCGTCTCCAACTGCGGTGCCTCCACACGCCGTTGATTTTCCAACGAATATTTTGCTATATAAACTACATAATATATTAATAATAAACTGCATAGGTATATAATTAAAATAACTATATTATGCATTATCTTTGAACACGCCTACCATTCGTTTAAAGTTATTTTGAAAAAAGGTCAACTTATGCGTCAACATAATAGCATTTATTTGAGCAAAAAAAGTGTGGGAATTATTAGTAATTACGAAGAAAGGCATTGCTAATTATGAATCAAACGTGATTATATTAAATTATAGTTACATTTTACGATCCGATTGACATTATTATTAAGGAAAATAGAAACTCTACTGCAGTAGCACATCCTGAGCTACAGGATCCCAAAAAATAACTTTTATAAGTAGAGCTGTTTTTAAATAATAACGAATTATGTTGTAGTCTACCCAGTTATTATTATTCGTTATTATTTATCAACGTATGCCCACTAAAAGCATTATGGAGTGGTTGGAAAGTAGAGCTGTTTTCTTACTTCGTGGATAGCTGACATGATCAGAAGGGGACCGTTGATTTTTCAACGGGTTTTATGCTAGTAAGTTAATATTATCCAATTTATAAAGTTATAATAATCGTTAGTTTATAAAAATTGGTGAATAATAATATTACTTCAAATTGTGGATAATAATATGTAAAGCTTGTATTACATTACACTTTTTTCGTCTAGAAGACTGATAAGTTCATGTACTAGATGAACTTGTAATAAGTTTGAGTGTAAATCAAAAACTTATACAAGAATACCAAGTTTTCAACTTTGAAACTAGTTTAAAAACTGAGAACGAACCAATTTTTTCATCCAAGTTTGATACTATTAAACCTGCGCACTGGAGCGAATTTCGGACTTACGAACTATGTTCAGTTTGTTGTTTTTTACATACATTTATTTTTTAACTTAAACATATTTATCACCTGCTATTTTGTTCGTTTACGATGTGTTGAATATTGATTGATATATGAAAAATACCTTCTAATAATACAAAATGGGAAAGTGAGATAATGAAAACATTACTATCGTTTTTTCTGCAATATCGGTAGTCACGAATTAGCACTTCGAATTCGCCGATTTTGCGCAAATAAGCTTGATAATCACATAAACATGAACCGGTAAATTAAAATTTCTAGTTTAGTATTTCGTCTAGTACAAGAACTTGCCAAAATTTATAGACGAAAAAACTGTAATCAGGGTAGCCAGCCAGCAAGAGTGGTACTTTTAAATTCAAGGTTTTTTCCGATTTTCCAGGTCGTAAAATACCATTTTCCCAGTTTTTCATTCAATAATTTACCCATATCCATATTGATGATCAAATTATTAGTTTAGAATTAATAATAATGAAATATAAAACTTCACCTGAAGCCGTTTTTTATCGCCGGAGAAGCCTAAATAGAGAAGCACTTTAATGTCGAGACAAATTACCTCAAACATTGAATTTAATTTTGTCCATCTCAGAACCTTGTACAAAAACTCCGCCGTCTTCACTTTTTTGTGATTTCTGAGTTACGATCGCACCGACATCGGCAATATTTAATTAAATCGAAAAACTCACCATCATGTATACTCTCTGTTTTACATCTAACCATATACATGTGTCGATATAAATTGCCGACACATGAAACATATATGTCCGACAGAAATTCTCCACCGTTTACATTAACTACAATTAGTGTCTGACATATATATCAAGCAATAAGTGTCAGATCTAAACGTACCTTTATTAGACCCGTTTCTGTTATACAATAGAAATCAAAGTTATTGCTGCTGGTATAACTTGCTACCTGAATTAGCTTACTTCTGAGACCCCCTACAGTAGGTTCCTTGCATGATTTTCAGATTTACTCCCAACGAGTTCAGAATTGTATATTTTATTGTTATTCAAAATACTTTTGCTAAATAACCGTTATTATTATAGTTATTAGCGAAATAAGTTTAAATAATTATTCAAGCCCTTGAAACGCATTTACGCTGGCGCGAGCGGCGTGACGTCACCACACGTAAACCAGTCTTGCAAATGCACTTACTCCGTGTATTTAGGTGTTGTAATTTCAAGTTTATTTGTATTCTTAGGTATTAAACAAGTTACCACGTGTTTTGTTTGTGCCCTTTGTACTAGAAAACAGTCGTTTTCAAGACTATAAAAGCAAGAGGGGTTATAGAAGGGTAGCTTTTAAATTACCGATAAATGTATGCCTATTACTCATAAAATAAAATTATAATACTCAAGTCTATTCACTGTATTCAATTTATTCACTATTAAAAATATAAAAACGTTACAAACATATATGTTTCGGCACTTAAAGTAATTGTATGGCCATCCTCAGACAATTACCAATAAAAAACTTAATTACAATTTAATACCTACTAATAAAAGTCCCAACTTCTTGTAAAACTTAATTATATTAACACCTATACTCTTCTTTTCATTTTACAAAATATTTTCCTCCTCATCTAATTATAATTAATAATAAACAAACTTTTCTTTCGCGTTCCCACTGACGAGAAAAGAATGAAGTTGTGAATAAATGCAGCAGGCGGAATTATTCACATCTTGCGAAAACTTCATGCTTGTATGTAAAGATAATTTTAACGTAAGTATAACGACAAATGTATCCAATATTTTAAAACTAAAACATACATACGCGTTCAGTTTCTTTTTAATCATGTATTACATAACAATGAAATCACGAAGTTGTTAATTAACGCATGTAATAAATCGGTCTTACTTTTGAAGGTAGCAGCTTTTGTTTCGAAAAATTGAATTTTCTTGGGCGATTAGAACTGTCACGCTAACAATCAAAGCTTCTTTTGACGAGATTAACCTTACTTTTGAATACAGCAACCTTTTAAATTAGTAAACAGAAATTAATTACTAATGAAAATAAATGCCATAATTACGTAGATACTTTACGCTTCTTTTTGGGTTTCCTACTGCATGTAAACCTTGAAAAAGCCCGTTTTTCTATAAATTCAAAAATAACTAACAAACGAATACGTATCAAGACAGAACGAAACAATTTTAAACGCACCGGCAAAACAAGTAAACTACGTTGCAGGAATAGCTGATACAGGATTGTACGCTACGTGACGTCAAGCGATTGGCGCGGACTCGTAGGCGTTTTGTAAGCACTTTAGAATTTCAAAATTTGATTAACTGTTCACTTTTATGTTGCCCAACAAATTCCGACACTTATTTCAGCTGTATAAATTTCATATTATATGCAATTTAGCAATATTTATTTTTTGTGCAAGTACCCTGTTCTGATAGTAAACCTGCAAAGACATTAATCAAATAAATGAGTTAACTATGTAGATTTTGTTAATCGCTAATTACACCAAAAATATTTAAGATTTTTGAGGTAAACTGCAATAGGTTAATATTCTGAGGAGCGCAGTTACACACGTCTACTTTCACCCCGCCTACATTCGGAAGTCCCGTATATTAAAGTCGAAGTATTAGTTTTAGAAAACACGTTTTTAGCGCACGTGTTTAAGTTGAGACAGGTTAGAGACGTTAAAACGTCTTATGAAACGGATATGTCGTATTATTTTTTCTATTTGACCTTTCGAAAACTTCCCGCTACGCTCGAGTCGTTTTCTAGATTTGGACGCTTGCGTTAAAAACGTGTCTTATGAAACGAATACTTTATACCATTTTTTCTATTAGCGTTAATTTTTAATCGTTGAAAAAAATAACTTAATTGTAAACCCAATTTTTAGAAATATATTGCCACAGTAGCTTAAAAGATCCAGTAACTGCACTAGCTGTCGGCGCGTTTGAAGTTTGTGGCGGAGATTTTTCGTTGCGCATAGTCCACGAGTTCAAAGGGGCGGGTCTGTAATGTATAAATTCGTCGGGAGATTTGATTTCATTATGCGGGAAATTTGATTTCATAATGCGGGAAATTTGAATTCATAATGCAGGAATTATAACTTAGATGGTAAAATAATAAACGTCGCATGGTTATAAGTTTTTAACTTGCAGGATAGATATCTATTTAAAATATTTTAAATTGATCATTAAAAATTATTTTTCATCACATGATAGCTATTTTATTAGTGTTATTGCTACATTTGGTTAAATTATAAGAAAAAATACTTAATTGTACCTATACGTAATTAATTATGTATATTGCAAGTATTGCTTAGTATTCCGCCTATCAATGTCATAAAAGAAGTAACTCAAATTTCAATAAATGTTTTATTTGGATGTTCAGATTAAAATAAATACAATAATAAATCTTATGATAAACTTATTCTTGGGTTACGCAATTGACACATCCTGGGGCACAACATGTTTTACCACCACACTGAGAAAAGCATTTAGTTGGACCAATTAAATTTATTTAATTCAACTAAATATTTAGTTAAATCAAATAAAATTTTTTTTATTGCTTTTCTCTGCGCTCTCATTGTGATCTTGAATTTCTGAAGTTTCTGTTCATCAAATCAAATAAATTTCGTGTTTTGTATTGATACGGATTGATAATTGAGAACGATGATTGCCTGCTATTACAATAGAAACAACACTAAAAAAATTATCAAAAAGCAATTAATAAGTGTCAAAAAACGATTTTTAAAAAGTTCACTGAAAACTACACTAGTTAAACCTAATCAAAACTAAAACTAAGAACATTTATAGTAAAATTATGTACAAAGTCCATTTTTAGGTTATGTAACGAAACACGCGCACTCTTGAAACATACGAGTTAAAATGCAGGATATAATGCAAGTGATTGCGCAGTGTAGACACGGAAATTGTAGTCCACACGCTGATTGAATTATAACCAGAAATGTTGGGGAGTGCAATTACTGGATCTTTTAAGCTATATACTGTGACATTGCTAACTAGTTTGACAGTTGGCAATACTGATAATTCTAATCTTGCATTTGGTTTTTGAATTTTCGTAAATAAGTTTGACATTTTAAGAACAGTTGTTCGGCAACAGTATCAACTTTAAAAAATAAAATGTTACTGTTTCCAGCAGTGTCACGTCTAAATATCACAGGCATAATATCATCCAACGTAATATCACGGTTAAAATATCACAAAATAAAATATAATAAAAAATATCCCAAAAACAAAATACCATAATAATAAATATTCCAATAACAAAATATCACTTCAAAAATATTCTAGTAGGAAAATATCAATAATATATTACGATCACAGGTTTTATACATACTTAATAAGATATAAGAAATATCTTAAGAACAAAATATCACATGATGAGATATGCTAGTAAGAAGATATGAATAATATATATTTTACACATAATACAATATCATAAACAATATCGCATGAACAAAATATCACATATCTGAGTAAGAAAATATAAATAATATATTATAATCGTAGATTTTACACATAATAGAATATAATAAGATATTATTTAAACATATAAAACTAAAACTTAGGTATATAGGCAAATTAATTAAATCAACGAATACAATTGATAATATAAATTGAGAGGCACAGAATTTCAAACAAAACACCCCTGTGCCTCTCTATTTATTATATGATCAATTGTAATGCTACATCCAAGATTTAATATTATATGTTTAAATAATTTATTCTACAACAAAAGCGAAAGTTTTGGTTTTAATAATAAAATAGAAGTTTGCTTTAGGATGACATTATATAGACGTCTCCACTTGTAATTGTTACTATAATGTAAATTCGAGATTTATATATAAAGAAACAACAGGTACAGAGGTTCAAGGTTTCAGACAATGCCTCCCATACTGAGGAGCCCAAATTGAAGGTGAAATAATTGTCTAAGAGTGTTTTTTAAGGTGTGAAATTATGTGGCTATCAATTTATTATAGTATCAATTGTATAACTTGATTTAATTAATTTGCTATTATATCCAAGATTTAATTTTTTATGTTTAAATAATGTATCTTAAAAGTTAAGTTAGTAAGAACTACTGTGGCACTGTATTCAATATCGAGGGATATATTTAATTACAATGTTAGGTTAGGTTTACGCATACTATAATTACAGCTGTAAATAAGAATGTAAATGTATTTATTTGTATATGAGTATTTAAATGTCGATAGAGGTTTTTACTGAGTAAAACAAATTAAATTAATTTTAAACGTGATATTTTTTATTTGGGATATTTTGCATGTGGTATTTTGACCATGATATATTGTCGTGTGATATTATGCTTGTGATATTTAGACATGTAACCGTTTCCAGCATTCACCTAAATCACTTTTGGACACGATAAAGATAACGTAAAATATTAATTACATATTTTTGAAAGTAAGGTACTATTAAAATTATTTTATGTTTTCAAATATCTTTTTAATTTTTTCCCTACTACGATCACTAAGTCAAGGTTCTTTCCCGATTGTGCAACATCCCGGTTTTCAAAGTTTCCAGGTTCGCTGGCCACCCTGTTGTACTATAACACAAGCTTAGACATGAATCAGCTATTGCGAAACGATATTTTATAATTATTTATGTAAATACCTGTATATAAGCTTAGAACGCTAATAATTTAGGTCATTCTTTTATATATTGTTAGAGAGCACTCCACTAATAAAAAGTAAAAACGGGGTCATTCTTGGTTCAGTCGCTAAAGAGAGCAGTCTATATAACAAACATTCTTGCTGTAAGTTAAAATAGCAAAAGTTTGCAGAAATTAGTAAGAGATTATATGTTGAACTGCGTAGTAGCTAATTAACTATAATATATCTTTGTACATATAAAATGTTATTTTTAAAAAATGACGAAATGAAAATGAAAAAGGAGTAAGTTCTTCTTCTAGTACAGATTTCGTCGTATTCATCGGAGTCTTCATGATGTCAGTTTTTGTTTTAGAGTGTTTAACACTTTACTTACTGCATCTGTAAGCCTGTTTGATCTATGTCCTTGTACATTGTCTCTTAATTTAGCAATCCCTAATCATTCCTTCCATTATGGGGTTTGTCTGATGCATGTGGCATGACGTATGCGAAAATCTCTCTCATCCATCCATCTCTCTCATTCTTCTTTGGCGCATGCCATCGCTACACTATACATTAAAACTATTTGTAAAATTATTAATACGTTGAAGGGAGTCTAACGTTCCAGGACTATCGCGTTGATCTTGTATGGGCCTGACGTCTGTCAGGATTTGGTCATGTCCCTGGCGCATTTAACATAGTTTCATTACCTACAGTGTCCATTATTTACCGCGAAAGTAACTTTTAGAACTATCGGCCAAGTTTTTCCTTCCTATACTTACTTCCCATGAATGTATTGCATAGGCCTTCATATATTTTCATTTGGGTGGTAACAAATTGTACATGTTTCTATTATTATTTATTTCTCCTTATTTTTTTCTGAATATTACATTTTTTCTTATTATTATACTCGATAATTCAAAGTTCCTCAATTGACACGGAGGCATTGGATCAAAGTGTAATGAAGTAAGTGGTCTTCTGTTCTTTATTAACTAAAGCAATATCCGATCTATTGTGTGCCACTGTGTGGTCTGTTATTCCTCGGTCCCAATACATTCGCGTGTGTTCATCTTAACACTGTTTCGAGATTGTATTTGCAATAAACTACATTTTTTTCTTTAAATGAATTCTGTGTCAGCTCTTCATGCAGTATCTTAGGCACATTTTTATGTCTTGTCTTGAAGTAATCAGTTTTTATGACTTGACATTCCAATATAATGTGCTAAATAGTTTCTGTTGCTTTATTGCATCGTTTGTACAAATCTTTTTGTGTGCCATCTTTGATAATATGTTTTAACAAAGATGCAATAATTTAAAACACGTAAATTGGTGTGGTCGTCTCGTCGACTAAAAATAATGTAGAACAAAGAATAAGTTGCAAAGTAATAAGTTGCATAACCGATCTGGCCCGTATCGTTTACGCATGCGAAATGCATACCAGGTATGGAAAATATTAAACCTTATGCGCAAATTATTTTATGATAAAGAATTGTTGAACAGTTCGTTTACTTTTTATATTTAATTACAGTTTAAAAACCTGGAATCGCCGTAATTTTATACGTATACATTCGACTACACGAAATTGTGCACTTAACTACCCATTTAGCCCTGGTTGGCCCTAATTGTAAGCCGTAGAGTAAACAGTCACAAAGGCGAGATGCTACAAAATGCAAGTCATGAATCAAAAACGAGTTACCAAAAATATAATTGTTGAAATTATCCTGGTAAATCCTAAATCATCATCGCTCATAGCTTTTTTTAGCAAAAAGAAATAATAAAATAAAGCATTGTATACTATGGAAATATAAAAAATAGTCGTTCTCACAACCTCATTAACTTTCCTACAACCTACAAGGAATTGTAGAAGGCCTGCAGAGCAGTCTGATTTTTTCTGTAAATCATCCCTGTATAAAATATGTAGTACATATGTGTACTTTAGAATTAAAGTTTTATATTTGTTTGTTTTTCTGTCAGATCCAAACCATAATAGGAAGTTTGATATGTAATAGTTTTATTATCGGTTTAAATCAGTCGAGACTGGTACACAAGTTTTGTTTCTAAACTTTGTTGATAGATGGCGAAACATCCTTTCCATTTTATTGTCAAAATTAATGGGAATTTAAATTAATTTAATTTTGATTGTGATGCTTTTAAAATTCTAAAAGATATATTTTTTTCATAAAACTATTTTTTTATTTATCGTCAAATAAAATTTGAAAGATTATTTTAGTAAACTCCTGTTTTCTTGGTTGCCTATACATTAGTCTGCCAATTTTGTAATAATTTTTGGCTCTGTAAACGGGGTAAACAGTCTGACAGAAAAAAAGTATAATAATTGTTTAATTATTGCAGTGCCTTTTTTATGATTTAGGTTAAACAGCAGGGAACTGAAAACATGGCTTCAAGCAGTGAAGCATCTAATAGTCAAGCATCTAATGAAAATGGGGATAGCAATTTGGCTGCTCATTCTAATATAGACGAGATGATATTAACACTAATGGCAGAAGAAATAAAGGTTTCTATATGACTTTCTATACTTTTTAAACTGTTTAAAATTATTTTTTTAGAAGAGAGCATTTTTCCGAAATGCATTGCAGAACCAATTTGCGACCAATGACGAACATTTAAATGAAAAGTGTGTAATATGCTTGGAACAATACCAAAAAAATGAAATTATGTGCCAACTGGACTGCACCCATTCTTATCATTATGAATGCATCGCAAGATGGTTTGTTGACAACTATACCTGTCCAATATGCCGCGCCATACCATATATGGATTAGACAATTTTCATATTTACTGTTTGTACTATTTATACTAGTGATGGGAACTTGGGTGTCGAGTGTCGTGATACTATTCGTGGTCGTGACACTTGAAGTGTCACGACTCTTACCCCCTTATTCTGTAAGATTTCGTTGACGAGATAACGAACGTTAAAATATCGAAGTTCGTTATAATATCGAAATTCGTTATTTTTGTATTCTGTAAGGCAAATTCTTACGAAAATCGTTATCACGCAATCGATAATTTAACGAAAGCTTCTGAGGTATCGTTACGCAGGAGCTGAATGTTATAAAATTTATATGAATTCAAACACGGTTCAATTAGAAATCAGATTTTAAATTAAATTTCAGAAAAATGATTCGTTTATGTATAAAACTCTTGTCATAAATTCTTGTAATTTTCATTCGGTATCGTTAGACATGTGGTTTTTATTTGCTAGAATATTTTTATTTTATATTTTACTTTAAACGTCTTTTAAAATACCTACTGACAAAGAAAAAAAAATGAGAATTAAATTAGAACAGGGATGATTTATGAATTACGATCTGGCCTGCACTTACAACTTCCGCTTTTTTCGTGCAAAGTTTAACACATGTATTTTTTTTAGTTTTTTGTTTAGTTTTTCAGTTCTTTCACAAAAACACGGACAAATTCTTGCAATTTTTATTCGTGATCCGATAACTACTTTAAGCGTACGAGTGTCTATTGTATTTATATTTTACCGTAAACGTTTTTAAAACTTGATAAAGTAAAGATTAAGGGATTAAACATAAATTACTACTTCTGACCTTTTTTGTAAAAACTTGAAACGTACCTACGACCTATGTAAATACTTTTAAAAAGAGTTTTAAAGATATTTCTTTACAAACAACAAGCACAATATTAATAACAGTACCAATAATATTAATAACAATAACAACAATTAAAAACAAGACAAATTAAGAAAAACTACATTACAAATACAAGAACGAAAGCCAACGAAAGTTTGAAAACTGGCGCGCAAACACTACATGTAAACAAGAACATAACCTATTATAAACAAACCTACTACAGGAGCCAAAAATATTGATCATTCGTTATACTCGAGTAGACCGTAACGAAGCAGGTTGCAGAATAACAAAATAACGACTTTCGTTTGGAAATACACATCTTATCGCAATTCGATATATAACGTTCGAAATATATCGAAAGTTACAGAATAAGGGGGTTAGTGTCGAACAGTATCGCTCTTATTAGAGTGTAATTCGAAGTTGCTTGATTATTCTTACAAAGAAATTAAAGGCAGATTTGTTGAACTTGCCAACAATCATTGAATGAGACGTACATATAAAAATATTTTGTTGTAGATTTTTCTTTTGTATTAGTATAATATTGATTAGTATAATATTGACGGTGATAATTTTATCTTGGGTTTGCAGCAAAATAAATTAAAATCAATAATTGAAGTTGAATAAGTTCCTCATGTACCTAATTATTATTTCAGCTTCTTATATTTATACCTTATAATGTATTTTAAAGAAAGACTACTGTCGAAACACGTGTAAATAAACACAATGATCATTAATTTTAATTAATTCAATTTATTTTGCTGAAAACCCAAAATAAAAGTATCATCTTCAATCTTAACAAACACACGCTCTCGACTAAAGACCAACGTCGTCAGCGAAATTACATTTTTAAATAGTTTTTATAATAAATCCAATAAATAGACTTGAATTACAAGTTATTTATAGAATTTGTTTCTTTTCTTTTAAATTTCTGTTTCATAATATGTATTTGCTTTTATAAATAATTTAATGTCTTGTAATGTACTTAATGCATAAATATATAACCGTAACAGAATTTACTCATATAAATGTTTTTTAATCCGTAGTTTCCTTATGATTTATGTAGCTATGAATCTTGACTGCTTCTCGTTTCAATTGGATTACATTTACACTAGCGCATGCATGATGTAAAGGTGAAGTGTCGTTAAAGTATCATGAAGAGTCGACACTTCTCACGCCATATTGTTTCGACTCTCAAGTGTCGCGACACTCAAGTAGTATCGAGACCCCATCACTAATTTGTACTATAATACTATTTTTACTTAATGTAAATTAAAAATTATTTAATAAATAGAGTGTTCTTTAGTTTTGTATTTTTTATAATCATTACTTATGTGAAGTGTTGATTTTCTCCATATCTAACCTGTAAGCTACATGGTAATAAAGATTATTAAGGGTCAGGTTCAATATATGAAAGCAATAAAATATAACAGTTTTTCATAAAACTACTTTATATAATATGTTTCAGAAGGAGCCTACCATGACTTCAATTTTACTAAATTGCTCTAGGTTGTCAGGTAAGGGTAAAAAATTAAGTTAAGTTAAGCGAGATTCGATAGTTTGTCTAAACAGATAGATTTTGTAGAAGCTAGATTATAGTCTGCAAAATCTATTTGATTGTTACTTTCTACAGAGAATCCTGTCAAAAGATCTGTTTATGTTGACTTTTTATATTTAAATTATTTATTTATTTAGTATACAGAATAATTACAATATAAAATGTATTTAGAAAAAATATTATCGGTGATAAATCTATAGTACTTAAATTAATAATATACATAATACATTTTTATAACAATATACATTTTTAAAGGTTAACAATAACAATCATAGAAGCTATCAACAATCATAAATAAATAATTTAATTATTAAATTATAAATGATTATAACTTTTATTACATTTCTACTAGGTATTTCTAATTTCTGTAATCTTTGGTAAAGAAGTAGAAAAAAGATCAATATTGTCTCATTTACATATTTAAGTGCCCTTGTTAAAAGTGTATTTCTACCATAATTAGTTCCGTGAAATGTAATAAAAAAGGGTTCATTATATCGGAGAGTTCTAATAGGAGAGTTTAAATTTATAAATTTTAGTAATTCAGGATTAGTAATTAGAGATTAGTAATAATTTAAATGTGAAAGTTGTCTCATCGAAGCTTACGGAATTCAAGAGTGTTTAATTTTAGTAATTCTCGGATTCTTTCATACTTATTATGGACATCTGCTAGATTAATATTTAATTTGTATGCACAAAATCTCAAGAATTTATTTTGAATTTTTTTAATTGATTAATATGTGGTGAATATTGGTGACCATACCACTGAGTTACTTTCAAGATGTGATCTTACCAATACAGAATAAACTGATCTAAGACAAATGACTGACATACTGCTGCAATTTCTTAAAATAAAGCTGAGCATCTGGTTGGCTTTGGAAGTAGTAGCCGTGCAGTGTTCAGAAAAATTTAGTGATGAAGTGAATTTAATACCAAGCTCTTTGGCGGATACTACTATTTATAATTGTAAATTATTGATCATATAATCGCTATCAAATTTTTTATGGCCTCTCAAAAAACTTATTACAAAACATTTACTTATATTCAATTCTAATTTATTGGAACCAACCAGTATTTATATCCTCTTGTAATGCGGTTATATCAGGACCAGATGATAATTTCTTTGTAAATTTTCAAATCGTCAGCAAACATTATACACGAACAGTTTCTGATATAGTTGTTAAGGTAGTTGATAAATAGATTGAATAAAAGTAGTGATAAAAATTATCTATTGCAATAAATTTTAGAGCCTTTATTATTCTATTGTCCTACTATTCTATAAACGGTTTATCACTCGAAACTGCTAAAACATCTAAAATACAGAAAAATTATAATAAATACAGAAATTCTATTGCAAGACAGTATATGTAAACAATACTCTCATGGCTCCAGCTATGTTAGTCAAGCTATACTTTTTTGTTGCACCCTACAGTTCAACCAACTTAATAACACATAACAGTTATATGGTTAAAAATTACATAAATTTGTTGAACATGTATTTGTTGCATATTATGTTGAATTAACATTTCTATGTTTCACGAAACAAACAATAGCACATATTTATCTAATTCATTATATCTCCAAAAGTGAGCATTTTAGCAAAGCATTGCCTCAAATAACAGTTTTAGTAGAGGCTCTTACAGTATTGCTGGTTTTTAATGTTAATGAAAAACAGAGTGGTTACTGAGAATACTAACAGAGTGTACAGTAAGGATGAAAGTCACGTAGCCAACAGCATTCGTACAGACAACCTTAAAGACGTCTAGTGGAGCAGACAAGCCGCCACCAGGCGTTGTTGCTGTTATGAAGTTTCTACGTAGCCTAAAAAAGGTAGAGGCCATGACATGCAGCGGAGATTTGTGATATACGTACCTCTACAATACTTATACAATAAAGTGGAATGAAGCACATTCATTCCATTTTATTTAAAGTCTAAAAATTAATAAAAGTAATTGTTACTGAACTAAATAGGTGTGCCCTGTTGGGAATCGTTTAGGTGCTTCTTGAGTTTTAAAGGTTGGATTTAGGTTACATTAGGCCACCATCGAAAAACATTACCAAGAGAAATGGAACAATGAAATGCTTACTGATTACTACTGGACACTAGTATCAGCCCACACAGCACCAGAATATTTGCTGGATGTCCTACGGATATCCTGGAGCATTTTTACGAATATCCAAAGAATGTCCTACGAAAAGCAGTTGGATAAAATGAGACTAATATAGACATCTTCAGGATATCCGATGAAAGATATTCCTCGGATATTCTATTATTAATATCCCTTGGATGTCCTATACAAGATATCCACAGGAGGTCCGTCCAATACAAAATATCTTTGGCATATTTTATATTCATATTAAATAATATAAAAACAGGTCGTTTCTTTAAATTTTCACTTTAATTATTGTAGTTAACAATTGTTTCGCCACACAGTGATTTCTTCAGATGTCTAAAACATGTTAAGCTAACGGAACTTCTGTAAAAATTGGTAATTATAAACCTGCAATAAACATTATATTCCTTGAACGTGCTTAGATGTGGGTGACAGGAGCGGAAACTATTATTATACAAATAAATTTAACAACGGTGAATTGTTCAGTTCTGTTAGGTCGTTTATAAAGTGAATATTTAAAAAAACAATCTGTTTTTATATTATTATAATGGATGTAAATTTGATCAAGTAAAGGTCGAAACAATTCATTAATTGATTATAAAATTACTATTACAGGATTTGCTAATTACATATCGGTATCAAATACATAGTATATGAATATAATAAAAGAAATGATGGAGGTATATGCTTATAAAATGAAAAGATTTATTATAATTGAGATAACTACAAACATAAAAATTATACTTAAGATATTATTAACATAAACATATTCAAAGACTTCTTCTGTTGAACCTATCATCCGCCGCCCCTTTCAGAAATTGCTGAATTGATTTTTCGGCATCCATTTCTGTCTAATCTAGATCTCTGTTTAAAATTTCTGTAATAATATATAAATGTTAAAACTCTTAGCGTAAATGCAATTTTAGTTAATTTACTTAACAAAAGTTTTCAGTGCCGAAATACATTTTTTTTGTTTTTTCCCAACCAATTAAATTTAAAGGAGGTGTCGTCTCCAACAAATCAGGTAGAGCTCTTTTGATCACTTCATAAAGAGTGCTGCCAATCAAATTTTGCAACTTGATTGATTTGATTTGATATTCTACTATTACACCCTATGTTACGTGAAAAAAGTTTGTAGAAACTTTTAAATAGACGCTTTCTTTTTTAGTTATTAGATTATAAATGCCATAAACATAGCTAAACCATTTTCAAGGCAGTTAATTGGGAATCATGTTTGATTGAATTTAGCAAAAATATACAACATAAAAAACATTTTTTGCAAAAAGTATATCGTAGGACTTTTGAGTTGTAAGGTGAAAAGATAGCTTGAGGATATCACGCAGAATATCTCATGGATGTCCAGTTGGGGGATGTACAATCAATCCTTGAAACAGTCATACCTGGGATATCCTCAGAATATCCTGTATAGTATATCCTTAGGATGTAGGGTGCTGCATATCTCACGATGTCCAGTTCGAGGACGGGCGATCCATCCGTTAACAGACCATACAATGGATATCCCCAGGCCAGAAAAGTAAAGAGAAATAATAATTTCTGGTACTAGTGAGTTCAGTAAGACATTATCCACGAATGAAAAATTGGTTTTAAAGAGATTTTTAGATAAATCACTCCATTATATTAAAAGATGTATCTACAAACAATTACAAACGCACTTTTGATAAAATGTTAGTTGCGCTTTTTTCGTTTTGAAGGGGACGATATGTGGCACTGTATCTTGAAGATTGCTAAATTTTCTTATAATATAATAAATTAATGTAAACAATACATAGTAAATCAGTGTATCTTTCTTTAGACTCAGCAGAGCAATCAGGACTTGTCAAGTTTCAAAAGGACACGGAAAATACCAAACAGCATGATTATGGAGGGCCTCAGACAGATAATCTTTATTAAAAATGCAATTTTAAATTTGCATACAGAGCAAACTAAATAGAATTATTGGACTTTAAAAAAACCCAACTTATATAAATTGAAATAATAAAATGTGACAAAATACAGTCTCATTCGCAGATTTACATTACTTAAGTAACATTAAATTTAACAAACACTAAATCGAACAAATAACCAAATTATAATAAATAAACGTTTGAGCATGAAACACACTAAAAATAACGGCCAAACAATGCTAATAGTATCGTCTATATCACCACGCCAAGGCTAGAAGAAGAGCAATTATAAGCAACGAAATCAGTGCTTATATGCAGTGTATGTAACACATTTAAATCAGTATTACCTTTCCGCGCAAGTTCAATGAGCCTAATTTAAAATAGTACTGTAAATAATTATACTTTTTGCTGTACGGAATTGATGTTGAGCTTTAAGTTGATTAAATATTACGAATTTAAATAAACGATAACCATAATTTTATAAAAATATTTTTGTTAGCATTGGTTTTTATTTTTAATAAATTCTCAAGGGAAGTATTGCTTCCATGGACCGCACGCCACTGCTATAGACTATTTCTAAAACTTAAACAGTACACTTGTTCCTGGCAATAACTTTCAAATTTCAGTTTTTATTTTGCCATGACAGTGTTGAAAGAACTAAAAGTTGCTGTACTACTGACTACAATGTTGAGTGTTTGTTAGCTTTTGTAAATTCATGTAATTTTTTTTAAATCATTGTAAATATTTCGTTTTTAACCTATCTTCAAAACATTATGCATTTACAGAAGTTTGTAAATGTAACGAATGTAAACAAATTCTGTAATTTGTCTATAATTTGTTCAACTGTAGACTGCAACAAAAAGTTTAGTTTGATTATTGTAACCCCAGCTCCACACGTAGACAACAACAAACATTCGTTGACGAATGTTTGTTAGTTGTACACAAATACGTGAAGTGTGGATGGAATTTTTGTATTCGTATACAAATATTTGCTATTCGTCCACGAACACGAGCACGATCCGTATTGTAGCGGTAAATTATCGCGAGTCAAAGAGATCAAACCTTCGTCTAACCTCCACGGGGTAGCCTCTATACACTATACGCGAATATTCTGTTACGGTATGCGAAGTTTGTACTAGTTTGTCAGTACAAGTTTGATTAAAAAAGAAGCTCTAGGATTGAATTACGTCATATCATTACTAACTAATGATCATATCATTATTGTGATTTTTGGGCGTGAGCTGGGTAATCATATCTGGCAACTCTGATTACGTGTGTTCTATGTGTGTTTGAGTAGTACTTTATGCAGAAAGGCACTACGTATGATTATCCGTTACCTACGTAAACATTAACATCTTGAGTTAAGTCGAATGCTACTGTTAAAGTCTTCTTTTTAATACTTAATTAATACTTAACGTTGTTCATATTTTTTGTTATAAAATCCATATAGAAAAATTATTCGGTGAAAAATTATTGGGAATCGAATCGAAGACTTCCTGCTTTCCGGGCAGATGCGCTACCATCTGCACCATCTAATTTGAATTTGGATGGATTTAATCAAGTTTCTTTCTTTCATATATTTGGTCATCAGACGACGGAAATCATTAAGGTTCAAGAAACTTCATTTAACTATCGCTAGGCTGTAATAGATAACAGCATCTAATAACCATCGATTGTTCAGAAACGCATTAAGTAACAAGCTTTTCAGATACATTAAAATAAACGATCAATAAATTATCAGCATGATAATTTTGTTAATCGGAAAGATGTGGTACTTCATAAACTTGAAACCGGAAAACAGTAAATGGAAGTTGAAATCGGTAAATACCGTATTAGAAATAGACTTGGCAACAATGTAACTGAAATAACTCGAATTGTATAATCAACTCGCCGACTCAAGGTCTACAATAAGTCGGCGCATACCGAATGCATAACTTTTGATTGATCGACTATTATTTTCTACCGCGCACTCTGTTAAAAAGATTTTCTTACGGTAAATTTATTTTATAGCTTGTCTAACGTTGCTTAGTTCGCAATGTTTATATTTAAAATTTATTCTAGAGATTTCCATTTCTAAGAGATTTCCAAGCATTTGGCGATATTTGCTATTTTTCTATAAACGGTTTGCCTATTTGAAATTTCTAGGATGCAAACAATTCTAGAAATCGATTTCAAACAAGTATTTAACATAAATGTACGATTTCCTCGAGTTACCCTGGCTCCACACATGCGTATACGAATATTCGTCTGCAAACACGAATATTCGTGGCTGAATGTTTGTTTGCGAATGTATCCGAACAATTCCCTACACACTTTGCATACTGTAACCGAATCTTCGCGTATAGTGTATAGAGCAGTGGTGGCGAACCTATGACCCGCGGGTCAGACACTGACCCACGAAGGCTTTTTAAATGACCCACGCGTTGATTTGTATAAACTTATTTTTTATATCATAAAAGAGAGAACAGACAATCGAAAATATTAAAGTATAAATATCTAATGCCGAATTTTCCTCTTCATTTGCAAAAGTAAAAGTTGTAAAACAAAAAGGAAACATAAACCTTTTTAAAGGATTTTATCTACGTTCATACAAAGAGTGACTACTTTTTACACTGAATTTCGGATAAAAAGTCAGCGTTTATTGAGGAGCTAGTGTTATAAAGTTTTTATTGCACGCTAATATAAATAGTAGATATTTAAGATACAAGCATAAAAAGTTATTCTTTATTGCATGAACGGTTTAAGACACGAGCGAGGTTCGAGCGAGCGTTTTAAAAGACGTGAGTGCAATGAAGAGACTTTTTATATGTATATCTTACAACGTTTTATCTACGATCATAACGTTTTAATTAAAAGTTAAAAAAGTATTCATTTTAATTAATATTTTTTAAAATTTGTGACTTATGTCATGTATATCAGCTTGCTTTGATTTTTACGTGTTAAATTGTTTAGCAACCAGTTTGTAAAATATAATTAAAAATATTAATTAAAATGAATACTCTTTTAACTTTTAAGTAAAACGTTATGATCACAGATAAAACGTTGTAAGATACACATAAAAAGTCTCTTCATTGCACTCACGTCTTTTAAAACACTCGCTCGTGTCTTAAACCGTTCGCGAACGGTTTAATGAATGACTTTTTATACTTGTATCTTAAATATCTATTAAAAGTGCGAGCCAAAAAAAGGGTCAACTATCAAGTTTTTCTGTTAATAAATTTTCGGTGTTTTCAAATTATTGGTACCCTTTTTACCCCCCCCCCCTCCAAGTGACGCCACTGACTTAGTGACCCACGGGCTAGTATTAAAACAATAATGAACAAAATTTGACCCACTTCTCAAAAAGGTTCGCCATCACTGGTATAGAGGCTACCCCGTGGAAGTTAGACGAATGTTTGATCTCTTTGACTCGCGATAATTTACCGCTACAATACGGATCGTGCTCGTGTTCGTGGACGAATAGCAAATATTTGTATACGAATACAAAAATTTCATCCACACTTCACGTATTTGTGTACAACTAACAAACATTCGTCAACGAATGTTTGTTGTTGTCTACGTGTGGAGCTGGGGTTAAAATAATCAAACTAAACTTTTTGTTGCAGTCTACAGTTGAACAAATTATAGACAAATTACAGAATTTGTTTACATTCGTTACATTTACAAACTTCTGTAAATGCATAATGTTTTGAAGATAGGTTAAAAACGAAATATTTACAATGATTTAAAAAAAATTACATGAATTTACAAAAGCTAACAAACACTCAACATTGTAGTCAGTAGTACAGCAACTTTTAGTTCTTTCAACACTGTCATGGCAAAATAAAAACTGAAATTTGAAAGTTATTGCCAGGAACAAGTGTACTGTTTAAGTTTTAGAAATAGTCTATAGCAGTGGCGTGCGGTCCATGGAAGCAATACTTCCCTTGAGAATTTATTAAAAATAAAAACCAATGCTAACAAAAATATTTTTATAAAATTATGGTTACCGTTTATTTAAATTTGTAATATTTAATCAACTTAAAGCTTAAAATCAATTCCGAACAGCAAAAAGTGTAACTATTTACAGTACTATTTTAAATTAGGCTCATTGAACTTGCGCGGAAAGGTAATACTGATTCAAATGTGTTACATACACTGCATATAAGCACTGATTTCGTTGCTTATAATTGCTCTTCTTCTAGCCTTGGCGTGGATCAGCGGGCGTGGTGATACAGACGATACTATTAGCATTGTTTGGCCGTTATTTTTAGTGTGTTTCATGTTCAAACGTTTATTTATTATAATTTGGTTATTTGTTCGATTTAGTGTTTGTTAAATTTAAGGTTACTTAAGTAGTGTAAATCTGCGAATGAGACTGTATTTTGTCACATTTTATTATTTCAATTTATATAAGTTGGGTTTTTTTAAAGTCCAATAATTCTATTTAGTTTGCTCTGTATGAAAATTTAAAATTGCATTTTTAATAAAGATTAATAATAAAACAAAAATAATATTCTATGAAATTCTTACTAACCCTGGACACATATTATTATGGCACCCACATTATGGTTCTATGATCATTATTTTACAAATGTATTATGTATAAAATTTATATTAGTGGTTCACGGAATTTACAATTATGAATTTAGTGGTCCGTGAAGTCCAAAAGGTTGGCGACCACTGCTCTAAAACATAACTTTTACTAGATTGTTAGATTAAATCAAATTTAAATTAATAGTGCCTAGTTATCACAGTAATATCAGACTATATAGATACTTCTAATGTATTACTGTACCAAGTAGCAGTAGTTGTGATATTCATATAAAAAAAAGGTTATTTTAATTAAGAAATATACTTAAGAAATAGTAACTCTACCATAATTCTCTAATACATTTAAAAGGTACAAATGGCTTAAGGCAAAATAAAAACAAGACGTATCTGACTGGAACTTTTCTGCTTACTATCCTTTAAGGCTTATTGTATACCACATCATCTGCTTCCACGAAGTCTACCTCTCTCAATAGGTACTTTAGAATAGTGTGTGTACCATACGAAGTAGTTGGTACAAAGAAAGTTATTTTATTTATAAGAAATAACTTATAAGTAAAGTATCATAGTATCAGCATATAAGGTAATAACATTCTTTTTTACATGTGCACTTGTAAAAGCTTTGCCCATTGTAAAGAGAGTACTTAGAAGTTGCTTCTCTCAAAGAAACCTGTTTATTTGTAGGGGCATCTTGAATACGTATTTATTAACTGCCTGTTCTAAATAGGCATTTAGTAAATGCCTAGGCAAGGGCAAATATTTTCCAAGTGCTCATGTAAAACATAATGTTTTACAAAGAAATGTGCATGTTATTACCTTATTTGCCGACAGCACATGAAGTTATTTACTAACTGCTTGTTCTAAACAACGGCATTTAGTAAATGCCTAGTCATATAGCAAAATCGTATAGATTTATTTTCGTTTTACTATCTGTCCCATCACTTAATAAATGATTAGGCAGATAATTATTTGCAGGATTTGACTATCTGCCTGCGACATATATAAATGAAGATAATGTAGCAATTTTAAAGTTAATTTTATTTTTGTAACATACTACAGCTAAAATGTTTAACAAATAAAAAGAACTGAAACTTAAGAAATTTGAACATATTATAGTACTAGGAAATAGGAAAAACTAGTTTGCATTTCGTAATACAAGCAAGAACATAATACAAGCCCATCGGAAAATTTATATCATTAATATTTTCAATTACACTATAAAGTTAAGAGAAGGTATTGGTAATAAACAGCATTTGGTTGAGGAGTGTGTATGGTGAAGCATCCAATTTTGTCCAATTTTTTGTTTTATTAATAATAAATCAAAAATAATATTCTATGAAATTCTTACTAACCCTGGACACATATTATTATGGCACCCACATTATGGTTCTATGATAATTATTTTACAAATGTATTATGTATAAAATTTATATTAGTGTTTCATGGAATTTACAATTATGAATTTAGTGGTCCGTGAGGTCCAAAAGGTTGGCGACCACTGCTCTAAAACATAACTTTTACTAGATTGTTAGATTAAATCAAATTTAAATTAATAGTGCCTAGTTATCACAGTAATATCAGACTATATAGATACTTCTAATGTATGTACTGTACCAAGTAGCAGTAGTTGTGATATTCATATAAAAAAAAAGGTTATTTTAATTAAGAAATATACTTAAGAAATAGTAACTCTACCATAATTCTCTAATATATTTAAAAGGTACAAATGGCTTAAGGCAAAATAAAAAAAAGACGTATCTGACTGGAACTTTTCTGCTTACTATCCTTTAAGGCTTATTGTATACCACATCATCTGCTTCCACGAAGTCTACCTTAAAGAGTCTACCTCTCTCAATAGGTACTTTAGAATAGTGTGTGTACCATAGGAAGTAGTTGGTACAAAGGAAGTTATTTTATTTATAAGAAATAACTTATAAGTAAAGTATCATAGTTTATTTTAGTTTTAACTTAACACAATCCATTACAAAATCTGTAACTCTTTTAAGGTAAATTGGAGTAAATGCACACCTACATGGAAAAAGTTATACCTATCTGGCTGTAATCTTTCTACTTTACGGTTTCCTGTACACCACACAGAAAGCATGCTTCCACAATGTCTAACCATTGAGAACCATAGTGGTACAAGACAAAATTAAAAGATTTTTATTACGTATTATGCTCAATTGTGTTAATCCCCTCAATGTGCTAATCATTGAAAGACAGGGTCAGTTGCATAAAGCATCGTTAACTACCTAGTTATTTAGACGTGTTGTTAACACATGTGATTGGTTAATTCAAAGCAAGTGTTGTAGTGTGATTAGTTCTTTTAAACCCGTTGTTAAGCTTTATCCAATCACTTTGCTCAACAGCATGATCAATTTAACGATTATGCAATCGGCTCACAGTGTTACAAGTCACTAGGCTCAAGGGGAAAAAAGGAGAAACGTATTGGTTAAAAGTATTTTCTATATGTAGAAATTTAAGTCAAACCTTACCAAGTCTAAATTTATAAAAAGTTTTTTTTTTATATTTGATAGGAGGATTTAATTATGCACCATAAACTTTAACCGTTACTATCGTACCTTGTTTTATTTTAATTCTTGCTATGATTTGAAGCCTTCTAATAATTTGATCAACAAAGTTTATAGTTATATTAAAAACTGGGTTATTTAGCAAATTTCAAAGCAAGCTATTCAAAATGATTTTACATTTATGCTACAAATAATGGTTGTAAGTATGGTTTTATAACATAAAACTTTAAATATGTCCATGGTTTTTATACTTCAATTATCTAAAGAGAAGAAACACTGCACTAATTTACTCCAATTTACCTATATACATCTATCGGGCTTCTATGAAAGAGTAATGGTTAACAAATAACTAATATATTAAACAAAAGTAAACTAAATTGGATTTTAGTTTCAATATTGTTTGTTTAAGTAAGTTAATGAAATACATTTTTTCCAAAATACAATTTAGCCACACATTATACATAATAAATATATTTATAAACAAAAATCGTAAACACAAAGCTTAGACTATTTCTAAACCTTTAATCTGCTCTGACGTTAATCCACCCATGTAGTACATGGTAATTTGAGCATCATTGTGGGTAACGTTGATTGTGGGATACAATTTTAGTCCTCGTAAATCTCCAAAAGCAATTCCCAAATAAACTTTATTTACAAAGTAGGATAAAGTTCCCTCTTCCATATCTAACAATAAAGTTACAATTTCCGGGACAAGAACTTTCTCAGGTCTCTCTTTATCTGGATATTTTATTCCAGTGCCATCGATCGAGTTGTGATATAATAAGTTTGAACTCAAATCCCATCCCCAAGAATCTTGTGTGCTTCCTACTATTATTCTCTTACCATTTGCATAAAGTGGCATATTCTGTGTACTAACACCAACTATGGGATATAATCCTCTATTCATTGGACTCCATCGTATTTGCCAAGCATGAATGCCTTCTGTGAACCCCTTTTTTCCTCTAATGCAGTCAGTTGTGGGTTTTTCACAACTTTTACTACAAACGTATGCATCATGTGGGTTAAGAGAAATATTTGGTGAACTGTCGTTTTGATTCCAAGAAAAATCTGGGTATTGATAGTCTAAGGGTGTGATTAAATTGTTTAAAAGATTGATCTAAAAACAAAATAAATTAGCTACTAAGTACATAATGTTAATTAATACAAGATTACCATTTTCATGTTACTTTGACTTGTTGATGGTTGTAGTTTTTGATCCGACATTATTTCGACGATCTTATTGATTCACTTTATAGATGAAGAAAGATTTAGTTTGAGGAAAACTAGTAAAAATTCAATAACGGCCGTTTTAAACAAAAGAAAAACAAAAAACCTACTTGTAGAGTACAGACGTACCAAGCTAGTATCAGTGTTGCCAAGTCAAAATTGTAAAAACCACTAGATAACACTATAAAAATTTACTAGATTTCAATAGATTTTTTTCTACATTTGTATTAAAAAAAGACCGATCATATTTGTTTATTTATGAAGTTTAAAGTTGAATAAGAAATTATTAAAAAAGTTTATTATTTTATTGACGGTTAGACCCTGTGTTTTTCTGTACTAAACCCCGTCATTGTGTCACTTTAAAATGAAATTATTCTTGTTTGTGGTATTCATTGCATCTTGAATAGGTAGGTTAAATAAAACGCATACTAATATCAAATATAAACATCAGTGGCGTGCGGTCCATGGAAGCAATGGAAGCAATGCTTGCCTTGAGAATTTATTAAAAATAAAAACAATGCTAACAAAAATACTTTTGAAAAATTATGGTTATCGTTTATTAAAATTGAAATATTTATCAAATTAAAGCTCAATATCAACTCTGTACAGCAAAAAGTATAATTATTTAGAATACTATTTTAAATTAGGCTCATTAAACTTGCACGGAAAGGTAATACCGATTCAAATGTGATACATACACTTCATATAAGCACTGCTTACAAATGCTCTTCTCTTAACCTTGGCGTGAATCAGCGAGCGCGGGGTGTTATAATAGACGGATGCTGTTTAGCAGGTTAACATTGTTTGGTCGTAATTTTTATTGTGCTTCGTTCCCAAATGTTTATTTATTATAATTTGGTTATTTGTTCGATTTAGTGTTACTTAAGTAATGTAAATCTGCGTATGAGACTGTATTTTGTCGCATTTTATTATTTTAATTTATAAGTTGGATTTTTTTAAAGACAAATAGTTCTATTTAGTTTGCCTATATGCAAATTTAATATTGCATTATCTTCACGACTGCAAATCGCGTAGTAGTTTTTTTTAAATAAAGAATTATAGTCAACAAATTCCATAAATATAAAGTGTAAAAGTGCTTCTTTGAAAAACTTTTAAGGTTAATAATTATAACACTGTTTTTTATTGTACCTAGCAGGGGCGGATCCAGAGAAGTATTTTGAGGGGGAAATCTTAGATGTTTCTTACATTATATGTTTCTACTCTATGTAAACTTATTTCTAAATTGGGGGGGGGGGATTATTCCCTCCCCGTTAATCCGCGCCTGTATCTAGGTGTATTATGATTAAAATCGTGGTTGCTTCCCTAGCCTAAATTCTCACCGCACGCCACTGATAAACATAATGCACTAAGGTAGGCGAACTAGAAATCCGCACTACTTTTCTAAATATAAATTATAAACGTGATTATGTAGTTAATCGAAACAACACACTCTCATAATATAAATAATCTAATATGAAAATGTCACTTGATTATTTCTAGCGCATACTGAATATTAAAAGTAGTGCGGATTTTTAGTTCGCCTACCTTATTAAATTCAAACTGAGCGAAGTTGCTTTTTGCCTACGACAAGAAAAGAACCTATCGACGTGCTGGAAGTTAGCCGCCCATTTTTTGAAACTAGGGCTCATAATACACCAATATTTAGCGCTGAATTAGAATTTGCGCTGCCCTCTGAAACTCAGAAATTACAATGCGTTCAAGTTCACGTGAACTTAGCCTACACAATTTTGTTTTCAATTTTTTTTAGAAATTATACCACCATATCCACTAAATTTGTATCAAGATGCCGTAAGTTTAATGCCGTTTGTTTAAGATGCCCACCGATGC
The DNA here is from genome assembly GCA_929113105.1 of Agrypnus murinus. Taxonomy (NCBI): domain Eukaryota; kingdom Metazoa; phylum Arthropoda; class Insecta; order Coleoptera; family Elateridae; genus Agrypnus; species Agrypnus murinus. Next base: position 25,633,660 of record OV816023.1, read on the forward strand.
TGTAAAGCTTGCATTAAGGTCCAAGTGTACCCAAAAAACGTGTGTTGCTTTTTTCATAAATAATATAATAATGGATAACTAATTTTTTTGGCAAACGATGTTTATTAATTAAATTATTTCACACGTTTTACGTGAAACATTTAATTTTAGAGAAACTACATTCAAAGTTAACCAAAAACATACCACTTAAGTTTCATAGTATTTGAACTATTTTCCCAAAATTTTAAGAAAATCGTATGTCTAGGGACTAAATTATTACCTGATTTGCCAAAAAACCTAGGTTTATTAACAAAAAGCAGATTTCTTGGCAATAATTTAGTCCCTAGACTTACGATTTTCTTAAAATTTCGGGAAAATAGTTCAAATACTATGAAACTTAAGTGGTATTTTTTGGTTAACTTTGAATGTACAGTTTCTCTAAAATTAATGTTTCACGTAAAAGATATGAAATGATTTAATTAATAAACATCGTTTTTCAAAACAAATTAGGTAGGCAAGTTTTAACATTCCTAGAGTATTAATTTAAAACCAAAGTTATCACATCATTGTATTATTTATGAAAAAACAACGATTATTAATCATGCGGTTAAGATTTATCCACCGTATTTGGGTGTCTAACTGGCCCCTTAATGATTTTTTTTTAATTTGGTATAGTTATTCACAATATAAGTAAATGATATATTCCATGACGATTCGACCAAAGTTGGTCCGGTACCCTCATAATTTTTTTTATATTTTGTTCATGTAATACCCTTTGCAAGCTCTATATAAAGCTCAAATATTAACTGCCCATAAATACACCGATCGCGAGATATAGAGGTTTATTTTTTCAGTTTTAAACGTACATGCCTATATTGAAAATCGTATTTACTCAGCTTTCGTATTAGTTAGGAAGGTTGGGTTTTCTGTACTTAAACGAGAATAAAATGGACTATCTACGGTAATCTTTTTTTGTTTTTCCAACATTTGTAACATAGTATATTAGCTGAGTTTTTAACAGATTTTGACTTTTATCAAAATCGGTTCCATTAATCTTTAAGAAAAATACAATTATTGTATGCAATGTTCTTATAATTACATTAGAATTTCAACTTGGTATCTCTATGGAATCAAAAGTTATGAATTTTCTTCTATAGTCGTGCGAATAAAGTGTTCTGAAACGACATGCACTTTTGTATAAAAAACAGCGAATGTGACTCTCAAAATCTGTTCCATTAATTTTCTCCAAAATCATCAGAACTATTGCATGACATGTACTTATCATTGTAATAAAATTTCAACTTGGTATCTCAATGGAATCGGAAGTTGAGACACTTTTTTTTAAATAAAAATGCTGTAACAAAAAAACGATTTTTAGTGACACGCTATTTGGACTAAACATGTTTTTTTTTTGTTATTATACTTTTATTGTTGAAATTAGAAATATTTTTTGAAGTAAATGATGTCATACATATGAAAAGTGTTCATTTAGCAAAAAGATATTGACTATCTCTATTAATAAACGAGAAAACATAGTTCTCTAGCTTTTAATATAAATCTTAAATAAAACACTTTTTTGTTTGAAAATTAATAGCATAAGAACCACAATGTTTTTTTCTCACTCCTACAAAAATCTTGTAGATGTATGGTATATACTTTCTGATAAATAAACTTAAATTTAACTTAAGTTTTAATGAAATTGTCCTTAAAAATGGGTAACTTTTATTACGTATCGTCCGATAAAAGCAAAAGCATAGGACTTAGAAATATAATATTTTACTGTTGTATGAAATGAATTTACTATTTGCTGGTTTTTAAAATATTTAATTTGGTTCGGTAGTTTACGAGCAATACGCTTCCAAAGTTAGCGGACTCTAAAAAAATGGATATTAGAAGTTTGAATTTCCCGGTTCAAGCTGCAGTTCATTTGCCCAAACTCCCCGGAAGTGCCAATTCGTGACTACCAATATTGTAAAAGATACAGCGTATAGGAAATCCACTAGTACTAATAGATTTATACCCGAGGACTCCAAACATCCTTTGGAATGTAAACTTTCCGCGATAAACTTTCTAGTTCACAGGTTATTAAATTTTTTCTCTTTTAAAATTAAGATATAAAATAGAACTCCAGAAAATTATCGACATTGCTGTTTCTAATGGTTACTCTGAGGATACTGTCTATAGTACTATTAGAAAACAGAAATAAGTTAAGAGTTAAGCATGTTACTACATTAGGAAATAACTAGTGTTGGGTTCGCGATACCACCCGCGTTTCACGACACTTGCGAGTCGAAACCATTAGCCGTGTGAAGTGTCGACTCCTTCACGACTCTTTAACGATACTTCGCATTTACACATCATGCATGCGCTAGTTCATATAATATAATTGAAACGAGCAGTCAAGATTCATAGCTAATACGTAAATCATAAACTAGGGATTAAAAAACAATTAGGTTTATGAGTAAATTCTGTTATGGTTATATATTTATGCATTAAGTACATTAAAAAACATTAAATTATTTATACACCGCATTCGTTCTAACATTTGCTATAGAAAATTAGTATGGAGAAATCTGAAATATGCCAAATAGTTCGTTCTCGAATAAAAGTCGGTGAGATTAATAGTTACAAAACAATTTAAATAATTTGTTATTATTCTTTTATTCGAAAAACGTACAAGAAATAATACATTACAAATAAAAAATAAAGATACCCAATTAATAAGACAATGTCTTATTAATTGGGTATCTTTATTTTTTATTTGTAATGTATTATTTCTTGTACGTTGTACCTGCACGGGCTGGTGGAATGCAGATCGAACCCCGTTACAAGCATAACTTTTTTTTAATTTTATTTGTTATTATTCTTTTATTCGAAAAACGTACAAGAAATAATACATTACAAATAAAAAATAAAGATACCCAATTAATAAGACAATGTCTTATTAATTGGGTATCTTTATTTTTTAAAAATAAAGATACCCAATTAATAAGACATTGTCTTATTAATTGGGTATCTTTATTTTTTATTTGTAATGTATTATTTCTTGTACGTTTTTCGAATAAAAGAATAATAACAAATAAAATTTAAAAAAAAGTTATGCTTGTAACGGGGTTCGATCTGCATTCCACCAGCCCGTGCAGTTTAGCAAGCCACGGTTTGCCATCGAACCACGGAGGCGTTGCGTCAACTTTTCAGGTTTCGGCTTTTAAATTAATGTTTTGCAAATAATTCATGAATTTATAATTTTAACTAAAAAATCTACAACAAAATAGTTTTATATGTACGTCTTATTCAATGATTGTTGACCAGTTCAACAAATCTACCTTTAATTTCTTTGTAAGAATGATCAAGCAACTTCGAATTACACTCTAATAAGAGCGATACTGTTCGACACGAAGTGTCGCGACACTTCAAGTGTCACGACCACGAACAGTATCACGACACTCGACACCCAAGTTCCCATCACTAGTAATAACACTAAGGATAGTGTAAGAAACATAGTAAAATTGCCGTTTTATCCCATGTCTTATGAAAGGTCGTACGAAAGACTTTTCAAAAGTTGGTTTAAAAACAGTTACGATTTCGAATAATAGTCTTAAGAATGTTTTAGGAAACATAAATAGATTACATGATAAATCGGGAATATATAAAATGTTAAGCAATAACTGTAATCAAGTATATATATATATATATAGGACAAACCAAGTGATGTTTGGCGATTTGGCACAAAGAGCATTTAGCTCACTTAAAATTTAAAAGACATGATAAATCTAGCGTCGCCTTACATATGCTTGAACGAAATGATAAAGTTAAATGCGTAGAATTAATTAGAAATGTAAACAACCCAACAGAACTTAACTGTTTTGAAAGCTTAGAAATTATTAAGAACAGAAAAGCGCAAATGAACTCCGATTTAGTTTCTATTAATTCCATTCCAGTGTTTTAGAATTGCTTCAGTAATCAGTCAAGTTTGATGGTTAGTCAAAGTAGACCGATTACCGACGAACCGTGAAGTTCTGTAAATAAGGGTAGATTTTAATTTAGTTTTTCAGTGTCTGCTGAAGATGTTGCTGAGCCTAGCTGTTAAAACACGCGTCCAGAGTGATTAAAAGTGTGTTTGTGCGTGTGGTGGGAGTGAAGTACAAAAAAAATAATTATAAAGATGTGGGTGACATAGTTTTATGGAATATAGCCCACTTTTGTTTTCATATACAGGGTGTAACTAATATAACTAGAAACCTCGTAATAGGGGGTAGTTGTAATGATTTAGAACATATTTTCCTTATCAACATATAGTTGCTTCCTGTTAGTTTTGAAAAAATAGCACTTTAAATTTTAAGTACGCCCATTGTAATTTTTTTAATTAAAGAAAAAATTACAATGAGTGTACTTAAAATTAGCAGGAAGCGACCACATGTTGATAAAGAAAATATGTTCTAAATCATTACAGCTCCCCCCCCCCATTACGAGGTTTCTAGTTATATTAGTTACAGCCTGTATATTCCACTAGAGCAAATTATAGCTATAATTTGTATAATGGCCTACTGATAATGTAGTTTTCACGATTACGCGCCATTTTAGAAATTAACTTCAAGTGTGACACATCGTTGGGTACAGAATTTTAGACTTAATCAGATAAATAAGAAAATATATATTAAATAGCATACTATTTAAAATAAGAATGCCGAGGGTATTTTTTAAAAGCTGTTCTATTATTCGTGCTTTTTCGAGATTGACCGGGGGTGGGTGGGGTATAAAAGAAAATCAGTACATCAGCAGCGTGCGACACAGTGGTAGCAGTCGCGATATGATGTATGCGCTATCGCGCTCGTACACATTACGTACGAGCGTAATAGCGCATACGTCGTATCGCAGCTGTTTCCACTGATTCGTATGCACCGCACGCTTCTGCAGTACATACTTATGCATAAGTATGTACTGACTTTCTTTTATTTTATAAGGTGTTCATTTAATACTCGTAAAAACTTCAAGTTGCCAAGTTTGTGATAAATCGTGTTGCTTATACGAGGGTAAATCAAATATAAACGGTAATTTTTTTTCATCACTTATTGAATAACGTTATACACAAATCATTGTTTTAACATTTTTAATATAGTCTCCTGCGTGATCTACTCACTTTTGCCACCGATTTGGAAGTTTCAGTATTCCCTGGTTATAGAAAGTTTGAGGGCGAGTTGTAAGCCAATTGCGCACGTGCTCTTCGACTTCTTCATTGCTTCCAAATCGTTTTCCTACCAGTGATTCCTTCATAGGCGCGAACAAAAAATAGTCACAGGGAGACAAGTCAGGGCTATAAGGAGGGTGCTCGAGGGTTTCCCAACCCATTTCTTCCAGTGTATTCCTTGTCAAGGCCGCGGTGTGAGGCCTGGCGTTGTCATGGAGGAGAATGACATCTCTGATGGGCATGCCTCGTCTTTTGTTTCGATAGGCGGCTATTGCCGACCGTAACAACTGGCAGTAGTAAGCCGCATTCACTGTACGTTGATCGTGTAGAAAATCGATAAGTAAAATTCCTGAGGACTCGATGAGTAAAAAAAATCGTTGCAAGGACTTTTCCAGCTGAGTGCCGAGTTTTGGCCTTCACTGGGCAACCTTCATTCTTTCTTCGCTACTCCCTACTTGCCATTTTAGATTCGATGGTGTAGTGATGTACCCACGTCTCATCACATGTCACGATGCGCTGCAAAAAGGCCTCCACTTCTTGCTGAAATCGATTCAGAAGCCTTTCAGCGATCTCCATCCTCCTAAAACATTAAAGCATCTAGCAATTGTTGTGCACGTATGCAAAACGTACATTTCTCGCAGTTATCGACCATCAGTGTTTAGTTCTAGTAGGTGTTTTAGTTTTTCAAAATGAATTTTAGTAATGAAGAACTTGTAGACATGACTTTTGTTTTGGGCGAGTCGGAAAAAAATTGTTTGCTTGCCCGCAGAATTTACCACCAACGGTATCCTGAACGGAGGCTCTCTAAAGTTCACAGCTTTCAAAACCTGCTCGATAGATTTGTGAGGACCGGCAATGTACAGTATGAAAAAAGTGAACGAATTAACAATGTTGTGAACGAAGAAAATGAGTTATCTGTTGTGCTGGCAACGATTGAGAATCCCCATGTTAGTCAGAGAGAAGTGAGTTCATCTGTAGGAATAAGTAGACGTTCTGTTGGTCGGATCTTAAAGAAAAATAAGTTTCATGCATATTAGATTCAAATGCACCAGGAATTAACTGATGACGATTTTCTAAAACGTTTAAAGTTTTGTAATTGGGCCATGCAAGATAAAATGCAAGACGATGCTCCATACTTCAACAATGTTTTGTTCACTGATGAGGCAACGTTTCATAAAAATGGATTTGTTAACAGGCACAATTTCCATTATTATGCTACAGAAAATCCCCACTTTTTCAGACAACTTGATAACCAGCACAGATGGTCCATAAACGTTTGGGGGGAATTATTGGAGAACTTGTAATAGGGCCACATTTTTTTGATGGTACATTAACTGGAGCTATTTATCTTCATTTTTGGAGAATTATCTGCCACAATTATTGGCGAACCTTCCTCAAAGGATCCGAAATGGGATGTGGTTTCAGCAAGACGGTGCTCCATCGCGTTATTTACATGCAGGAAGAAACCACCTAAATAATATCTACCCACATCAATGGATTGGAAGGAATGGATCCACTAAATGGCCTGCGAGATCTCCTTATCTTACAAAAATAGATTTCTTTTTATGGGGATATGTGAAAGAAATTGTTTATACAGAGACACCAACCACAATCCAAAATATGAAGGATAGAATAATACATACTTTTAGAAGTATCACCCCGGCAATGTTAAGAAACGTACAAAGATCGTTCCAAAGGCGCATCGAAATGTGTGTCCATGCAAATGGGCAACATATGGAGCATTTGTTATAGCTTTTTTCTTTTGTTTTATTTGAAAAACCGTTATTTAATTCTGCATCACAAAGGTACAAAATATACAGGGTGTTCCATTTGAAAAAGTTGTGGATTTTAGCTTTGAAGTTCTCTAAATTTAAAGATTAATTTTGAACACCCTGTTCATGGTGGGTCCATTTTCTTTTAAACAAGAGCACCCTACAAGCCCCTGCAACAAAATCCCTACTTAAATTCGTTTTCACAGTTGCGGCCGTGAAAGCAGTAAACTGTTAAGTGGAATAATGTAAAACTCGATTTTTTGAAAACAAAATTTATAATTTCTAAACCGGTCATTAGATGGCGCTAAGATTTTAGGTATGAATAAACCTGCCAAGAGAGGTGTTAAATATGCAAAAATATTTGGGGCATTCGATTTAAAAAAAAATTACATTAAACATGCCCACACTTTTCTGCAACACCCTGTATATTTGAAAATAATTTCAGAGCTTTTCATTTGGTAAACGTTTTTGACAAAAGTTTATAAAACTGGTATAAGATTTTATAAGTTTTTGTGGCAAAGTATATTTTTCTTGTTTAATTCTAAATTAAACTGAAATCTGCAAATACATATATGCAACAGTCTTTTCCTTGACATTAATATCCCTACGAACTACGAACAAAAAACAAAAAAAAAATATAGAATGTGCGAAAAGTTCGTAGGGATATTAATGTCAAGGAAAAGACTCTGTTGCATATATGTATTTGCAGATTTCAGTTTAATTTAGAATTAAACAAGAAAAATATACTTTGCCACAAAAACTGTTATAAAACCTTATACCAGTTCTATAAACTTTTGTCAAAAACGTTTACCAAATGAAAAGCTCTCCCAGGGTATGACCAAAACATGTAAAACAGAATTACAGACGTATAGCACTAAACAATCTGATATGTTATTCTGATATACCGGGTGGGGCAATAGTGTGGGGAAGTCCGATAACTCCTAAACGGTAACAAGTAGAAAGATCGTTCTAATACGGATGTAAACAGTGGATAGAGGCGCATCTAGAGAAACTATTATCAAATATACAGGGTGTTGCAGAAAAGTGTGGGCACGTTTAAGGTAATTTTTTTTAAATCGAATGCCCCAAATATTTTTGCATATTTAACACCTCTCTTGGCAGGTTTATTCTAAAATCTTAGCGCCATCTAATGTCCGGTTTAGAAGTTATACAGTTTTTTTTTTCAAAAAATCGAGTTTTACATTATCCCACTTAACAGTTTACTGCTTTCACGGCCGCAACTGTGAAGACGAATTTAAGTAGGGATTTTGTTGCAGGGGCTTGTAGGGTGCTCTTGTTTAAAAGAAAATGGACCCACCATGTACAGGGTGTTCAAAATTAATCTTTAAATTTAGAGAACTTCAAAGCTAAAATCCACAACTTTTTCAAATGGAACACCCTGTATATTTTGTACATTTGTGATGCAGAATTAAATAACGGTTTTTCAAATAAAACAAAAGAAAAAAGCTATAACAAATGCTCCATATGTTGCCCATTTGCATGGACACACATTTCGATGCGCCTTTGGAACGATCTTTGTACGTTTCTTAACATTGCCGGGGTGATACTTCTAAAAGTATGTATTATTCTATCCTTCATATTTTGGATTGTGGTTGGTGTCTCTGTATAAACAATTTCTTTCACATATCCCCATAAAAAGAAATCTATTTTTGTAAGATAAGGAGATCTCGCAGACCATTTAGTGGATCCATTCCTTCCAATCCATTGATGTGGGTAGATATTATTTAGGTGGTCTCTTCCTGCATGTAAATAACGCGGTGGAGCACCGTCTTGCTGAAACCACATCCCATTTCGGATCCTTTGAGGAAGGTTCGCCAATAATTGTGGCAGATAATTCTCCAAAAATGAAGATAAATAGCTCCAGTTAATGTACCATCAAAAAAATGTGGCCCTATTACAAGTTCTCCAATAATTCCCCCCAAACGTTTATGGACCATCTGTGCTGGTTATCAAGTTGTCTGAAAAAGTGGGGATTTTCTGTAGCATAATAATGGAAATTGTGCCTGTTAACAAATCCATTTTTATGAAACGTTGCCTCATCAGTGAACAAAACATTGTTGAAGAATGGAGCATCGTCTTGCATTTTATCTTGCATGGCCCAATTACAAAACTTTAAACGTTTTAGAAAATCGTCATCAGTTAATTCCTGGTGCATTTGAATCTAATATGCATGAAACTTATTTTTCTTTAAGATCCGACCAACAGAACGTCTACTTATTCCTACAGATGAACTCACTTCTCTCTGACTAACATGGGGATTCTCAATCGTTGCCAGCACAACAGATAACTCATTTTCTTCGTTCACAACATTGTTAATTCGTTCACTTTTTTCATACTGTACATTGCCGGTCCTCACAAATCTATCGAGCAGGTTTTGAAAGCTGTGAACTTTAGAGAGCCTCCGTTCAGGATACTGTTGGTGGTAAATTCTGCGGGCAAGCAAACAATTTTTTTCCGACTCGCCCAAAACAAGTCATGTCTACAAGTTCTTCATTACTAAAATTCATTTTGAAAAACTAAAACACCTACTAGAACTAAACACTGATGGTCGATAACTGCGAGAAATGTACGTTTTGAATACGTGCACGATAATTGCTAGATGCTTCAATGTTTTAGGAGGATGGAGATCGCTGAAAGGCTTCTGATGCTGAGATTTCGTTCAAGCATATGTAAGGCGACGCTAGATTTAACATGTCTTTTAAATTTTAAGTGGGCTAAATGCTCTTTGTACCAAATCGCCAAACATCACTTGGTTTGTCCTATATATATATATATATACTTGATTACAGTTATTGCTTAACATTTTATATATTCCCGATTTATCATGTAATCTACTTAGGTTTCCTAAAACATTCTTAAGACTATTATTCGAAATCGTAACTGTTTTTAAACCAACTTTTGAAAAGTCTTTCGTAAGACCTTTCATAAGACATGGGATAAAACGGCAATTTTACTATGTTTCTTACACTATCCTTAGTGTTATTACCTAATGTAGTAACATGCTTAACTCTTAACTTATTTCTGTTTTCTAATAGTACTATAGACAGTATCCTCAGAGTAACCATTAGAAACAGCAATGTCGATAATTTTCTGGAGTTCTATTTTATATCTTAATTTTAAAAGAGAAAAAATTTAATAACCTGTGAACTAGAAAGTTTATCGCGGAAAGTTTACATTCCAAAGGATGTTTGGAGTCCTCGGGTATAAATCTATTAGTACTAGTGGATTTCCTATACGCTGTATCTTTTACAATATTGGTAGTCACGAATTGGCACTTCCGGGGAGTTTGCGCAAATGAACTGCAGCTTGAACCGGGAAATTCAAACTTCTAATATCCATTTTTTTCGAGTCCGCTGACTTTGGAAGCGTATTGTTCGTAAACTACCGAACCAAATTAAATATTTTAAAAACCAGCAAATAGTAAATTCATTTCATACAACAGTAAAATATTATATTTCTAAGTCCTATGCTTTTGCTTTTATCGGACGATACGTAATAAAAGTTACCCATTTTTAAGGACAATTTCATTAAAACTTAAGTTAAATTTAAGTTTATTTATCAGAAAGTATATACCATACATCTACAAGATTTTTGTAGGAGTTAGAAAAAAACATTGTGGTTCTTATGCTATTAATTTTCAAACAAAAAAGTGTTTTATTTAAGATTTATATTAAAAGCTAGCGAACTATGTTTTCTCGTTTATTAATAGAGATAGTCAATATCTTTTTGCTAAATGAACACTTTTCATATGTATGACATCATTTACTTCAAAAAATATTTCTAATTTCAACAATAAAAGTATAATAACAAAAAAAAACATGTTTAGTCCAAATAGCGTGTCACTAAAAATCGTTTTTTTGTTACAGCATTTTTATTTAAAAAAAAGTGTCTCAACTTCCGATTCCATTGAGATACCAAGTTGAAATTTTATTACAATGATAAGTACATGTCATGCAATAGTTCTGATGTTTTTGGAGAAAATTAATGGAACAGATTTTGAGAGTCACATTCGCTGTTTTTTATACAAAAGTGCATGTCGTTTCAGAACACTTTATTCGCACGACTATAGAAGAAAATTCATAACTTTTGATTCCATAGAGATACCAAGTTGAAATTCTAATGTAATTATAAGAACATTGCATACAATAATTGTATTTTTCTTAAAGATTAATGGAACCGATTTTGATAAAAGTCAAAATCTGTTAAAAACTCAGCTAATATACTATGTTACAAATGTTGGAAAAACAAAAAAAGATTACCGTAGATAGTCCATTTTATTCTCGTTTAAGTACAGAAAACCCAACCTTCCTAACTAATACGAAAGCTGAGTAAATACGATTTTCAATATAGGCATGTACGTTTAAAACTGAAAAAATAAACTTCTATATCTCGCGAACGGTGTATTTATGGGCAGTTAATATTTGAGCTTTATATAGAGCTTGCAAAGGGTATTACATGAACAAAATATAAAAAAAATTATGAGGGTACCGGACCAACTTTGGTCGAATCGTCATGGAATATATCATTTACTTATATTGTGAATAACTATACCAAATTAAAAAAAAATCATTAAGGGGCCAGTTAGACACCCAAATACGGTGGATAAATCTTAACCGCATGATTAATAATCGTTGTTTTTTCATAAATAATACAATGATGTGATAACTTTGGTTTTAAATTAATACTCTAGGAATGTTAAAACTTTCCTACCTAATTTGTTTTGAAAAACGATGTTTATTAATTAAATCATTTCATATCTTTTACGTGAAACATTAATTTTAGAGAAACTGTACATTCAAAGTTAACCAAAAAATACCACTTAAGTTTCATAGTATTTGAACTATTTTCCCGAAATTTTAAGAAAATCGTAAGTCTAGGGACTAAATTATTGCCAAGAAATCTGCTTTTTGTTAATAAACCTAGGTTTTTTGGCAAATCAGGTAATAATTTAGTCCCTAGACATACGATTTTCTTAAAATTTTGGGAAAATAGTTCAAATACTATGAAACTTAAGTGGTATGTTTTTGGTTAACTTTGAATGTAGTTTCTCTAAAATTAAATGTTTCACGTAAAACGTGTGAAATAATTTAATTAATAAACATCGTTTGCCAAAAAAATTAGTTATCCATTATTATATTATTTATGAAAAAAGCAACACACGTTTTTTGGGTACACTTGGACCTTAATGCAAGCTTTACAGCATCGGTGGGCATCTTAAACAAACGGCATTAAACTTACGGCATCTTGATACAAATTTAGTGGATATGGTGGTATAATTTCTAAAAAAAATTGAAAACAAAATTGTGTAGGCTAAGTTCACGTGAACTTGAACGCATTGTAATTTCTGAGTTTCAGAGGGCAGCGCAAATTCTAATTCAGCGCTAAATATTGGTGTATTATGAGCCCTAGTTTCAAAAAATGGGCGGCTAACTTCCAGCACGTCGATAGGTTCTTTTCTTGTCGTAGGCAAAAAGCAACTTCGCTCAGTTTGAATTTAATAAGGTAGGCGAACTAAAAATCCGCACTACTTTTAATATTCAGTATGCGCTAGAAATAATCAAGTGACATTTTCATATCAGATTATTTATATTATGAAAGTGTGTTGTTTCGATTAACTACATAATCACGTTTATAATTTATATTTCATACTCGTTTCGAAAAGTAGTGCGGATTTCTAGTTCGCCTACCTTAGTGCATTATGTTTATATTTGATATTAGTATGCGTTTTATTTAACCTACCTATTCAAGATGCAATGAATACCACAAACAAGAATAATTTCATTTTAAAGTGACACAATGACGGGGTTTAGTACAGAAAAACACAGGATCTAACCGTCAATAAAATAATAAACTTTTTTAATAATTTCTTATTCAACTTTAAACTTCATAAATAAACAAATATGATCGGTCTTTTTTTAATACAAATGTAGAAAAAAATCTATTGAAATCTAGTAAATTTTTATAGTGTTATCTAGTGGTTTTTACAATTTTGACTTGGCAACACTGATACTAGCTTGGTACGTCTGTACTCTACAAGTAGGTTTTTTGTTTTTCTTTTGTTTAAAACGGCCGTTATTGAATTTTTGTTATTACTAGTTTTCCTCAAACTAAATCTTTCTTCATCTATAAAGTGAATCAATAAGATCGTCGAAATAATGTCGGATCAAAAACTACAACCATCAACAAGTCAAACTAACATGAAAATGGTAATCTTGTATTAATTAACATTATGTACTTAGTAGCTAATTTATTTTGTTTTTAGATCAAACTTTTAAACAATTTAATCACACCCTTAGACTATCAATACCCAGATTTTTCTTGGAATCAAAACGACAGTTCACCAAATATTTCTCTTAACCCACATGATGCATACGTTTGTAGTAAAAGTTGTGAACAACCCACAACTGACTGCATTAGAGGAAAAAAGGGGTTCACAGAAGGCATTCATGCTTGGCAAATACGATGGAGTCCAATGAATAGAGGATTATATCCCATAGTTGGTGTTAGTACACAGAATATGCCACTTTATGCAAATGGTAAGAGAATAATAGTAGGAAGCACACAAGATTCTTGGGGATGGGATTTGAGTTCAAACTTATTATATCACAACTCGATCGATGGCACTGGAATAAAATATCCAGATAAAGAGAGACCTGAGAAAGTTCTTGTCCCGGAAACTGTAACTTTATTGTTAGATATGGAAGAGGGAACTTTATCCTACTTTATAAATAAAGTTTATTTGGGAATTGCTTTTGGAGATTTACGAGGACTAAAATTGTATCCCACAATCAACGTTACCCACAATCATGCTCAAATTACCATGTACTACATGGGTGGATTAACGTCAGAGCAGATTAAAGGTTTAGAAATAGTCTAAGCTTTGTGTTTACGATTTTTGTTTATAAATATATTTATTATGTATAATGTGTGGCTAAATTGTATTTTGGAAAAAATGTATTTCATTAACTTACTTAAACAAACAATATTGAAACTAAAATCCAATTTAGTTTACTTTTGTTTAATATATTAGTTATTTGTTAACCATTACTCTTTCATAGAAGCCCGATAGATGTATATAGGTAAATTGGAGTAAATTAGTGCAGTGTTTCTTCTCTTTAGATAATTGAAGTATAAAAACCATGGACATATTTAAAGTTTTATGTTATAAAACCATACTTACAACCATTATTTGTAGCATAAATGTAAAATCATTTTGAATAGCTTGCTTTGAAATTTGCTAAATAACCCAGTTTTTAATATAACTATAAACTTTGTTGATCAAATTATTAGAAGGCTTCAAATCATAGCAAGAATTAAAATAAAACAAGGTACGATAGTAACGGTTAAAGTTTATGGTGCATAATTAAATCCTCCTATCAAATATAAAAAAAAAAACTTTTTATAAATTTAGACTTGGTAAGGTTTGACTTAAATTTCTACATATAGAAAATACTTTTAACCAATACGTTTCTCCTTTTTTCCCCTTGAGCCTAGTGACTTGTAACACTGTGAGCCGATTGCATAATCGTTAAATTGATCATGCTGTTGAGCAAAGTGATTGGATAAAGCTTAACAACGGGTTTAAAAGAACTAATCACACTACAACACTTGCTTTGAATTAACCAATCACATGTGTCAACAACACGTCTAAATAACTAGGTAGTTAACAATGCTTTATGCAACTGACCCTAAGCCTTTCAATGATTAGCACATTGAGGGGATTAACACAATTGAGCATAATACGTAATAAAAATCTTTTAATTTTGTCTTGTACCACTATGGTACTCAATGGCTAGACATTGTGGAAACATGCTTTCTGTGTGGTGTACAGGAAACCGTAAAGTAGAAAGATTACAGCCAGATATAACTTTTTCCATGTAGGTGTGCATTTACTCCAATTTACCTTAAAAGAGTTACAGATTTTGTAATGGATTGTGTTAAGTTAAAACTAAAATAAACTATGATACTTTACTTATAAGTTATTTCTTATAAATAAAATAACTTTCTTTGTACCAACTACTTCGTATGGTACACACACTATTCTAAAGTACCTATTGAGAGAGGTAGACTCTTTAAGGTAGACTTCGTGGAAGCAGATTATGTGGTATACAATAAGCCTTAAAGGATAGTAAGCAGAAAAGTTCCAGTCAGATATGTCTTTTTTTTATTTTGCCTTAAGCCATTTGTACCTTTTAAATGTATTAGAGAATTATGGTAGAGTTACTATTTCTTAAGTATATTTCTTAATTAAAATAACCTTAGAATATTATTTTTGTTTTATTATTAATAAAACAAAAAATTGGACAAAATTGGATGCTTCACCATACACACTCCTCAACCAAATGCTGTTTATTACCAATACCTTCTCTTAACTTTATAGTGTAATTGAAAATATTAATGTTATAAATTTTCCGATGGGCTTGTATTATGTTCTTGCTTGTATTACGAAATGCAAACTAGTTTTTCCTATTTCCTAGTACTATAATATGTTCAAATTTCTTAAGTTTCAGTTCTTTTTAT
Organism: Agrypnus murinus; assembly: GCA_929113105.1. NCBI lineage: Eukaryota > Metazoa > Arthropoda > Insecta > Coleoptera > Elateridae > Agrypnus > Agrypnus murinus. The sequence goes on from OV816023.1 coordinate 25,649,140, forward strand.
TTGTTAAACATTTTAGCTGTAGTATGTTACAAAAATAAAATTAACTTTAAAACTGCTACATTATCTTCATTTATATATGTCGCAGGCAGAACATTATTTTTTACATGAGCACTTGGAAAATATTTGCCCTTGCCTAGGCATTTACTAAATGCCTATTTAGAACAGGCAGTTAATAAATACGTATTCAAGATGCCCCTACAAATAAACAGGTTTCTTTGCGAGAAGCAACTTCTAAGTACTCTCTTTACAATGGGCAAAGCTTTTACAAGTGCACATGTAAAAAAGAATGTTATTACCTTATATGCCGATACTATGATACTTTACTTATAAGTTATTTCTTATAAATAAAATAACTTTCTTTGTACCAACTACTTCGTATGGTACACACACTATTCTAAAGTACCTATTGAGAGAGGTAGACTCTTTAAGGTAGACTTCGTGGAAGCAGATGATGTGGTATACAATAAGCCTTAAAGGATAGTAAGCAGAAAAGTTCGAGTCAGATACGTCTTTTTTTTATTTTGCCTTAAGCCATTTGTACCTTTTAAATGTATTAGAGAATTATGGTAGAGTTACTATTTCTTAAGTATATTTCTTAATTAAAATAACCTTTTTTTTTTTATATGAATATCACAACTACTGCTACTTGGTACAGTACATACATTAGAAGTATCTATATAGTCTGATATTACTGTGATAACTAGGCACTATTAATTTAAATTTGATTTAATCTAACAATCTAGTAAAAGTTATGTTTTAGAGCAGTGGTCGCCAACCTTTTGGACCTCACGGACCACTAAATTCATAATTGTAAATTCCGTGAAACACTAATATAAATTTTATACATAATACATTTGTAAAATAATGATCATAGAACCATAATGTGGGTGCCATAATAATGTGTCCAGGGTTAGTAAGAATTTCATAGAATATTATTTTTGTTTTATTATTAACAAAACAAAAAAAACAAATAAGATTTTCTCGCTGATCATCGGTTAGTGACTGCTGCTTTAGAATACAACTTCAGACTAGTTCTTGCTTATTTATATAGCTCCTGCTTAATATTTTTATACAAAAATAATTATAAAGAAATTTCATTTGAAAAGTTGATCGATCAATAAGCAAAGCAAAAATGAGAATAACACAAGAATTAGTTATAGGAGTATAAACATAGAAATCATTCAAGAATTAGTCGTTATTTATTATCAAGGTGAGACATTTAGTTACTAGTTATGTAGTTGAGCATAGTTTCATTCAGTCATACATAAAGTTGCGAGAAGTGACTCAATACTCAACTTTTATGCATGCGGACAAAATTGGATGCTTGACCATACACTCCTCAACCAAATGCTGTTTATTATGAATACCTTCTCTTAACTTTATAGTGTAATTGAAAATATTAATGATATAAATTTTCTGATGGGCTTGTATTATGTTCTTGCTTGTATTACGAAATGGAAACTAGTTTTCCTATTTCCTAGTACTATAATATGTTCAAATTTCTTAAGTTTCAGTTCTTTTTAGTTGTTAAATATTTTAGCTCTTTACAATGGGCAAAGCTTTCACAAGTGCACATGTAAAAAAGAATGTTATTACCTTACATGCCGATACCACATGAAGTCGTTTACTAACTGTCTGTTCTAAACAACAGCATTTAGTAAATGCCTAGTCATATATAGCAAAATCGTATAGATTTATTTTTGTTTTACTATCTGCCCCGTCACTTAGTAAATGACTAGCCAGATAATTATTTGCTGGATTTGACTATCTGCCTGCAACATATACATTTATATACAGTCTTTTCGAAAATGCTCTTTGAATATTACTAGAAATATTTATTATATACCATTCAAATTATAAAGGCCATTGCCATAATGGTGGAGAGTGTGAGTAAACAATGGTATTGTAGTTCAATTCATATTTTGGAGAGTCTGTAAGGGTTATCTAAATATAAAAAGTTTAGTGAAAACAATAATAGGTATTTTTGTATATTAATTATTATTTTACATAAATATGGATAATTGTGGTCAGTGCTATTCTGAAATTTTCCTTTCATGTTCTACGATACTAACGTATATATCACCGTCAATATCACACAAAATATGTGACTAAAAGCATTATTAAAGATGATAATGCTGCTGCGCTTCATCTTGGATTTGTCCTTCATGTGTTAAACAAAGAAAACTAGACATAAAACACCCCAATTATCCAATGTAATGCAGCACTTATAATCACTTATAGCTTCGGTAAATTCTTGTCAAGCAGATTCAGGAGTTTAAATATTAATGTTAAAGGTCTAGAAACCTTGATACAAAATTGACTGCTAATAATAATTTTCAAGAAGGCAATACATCCTTAAAAATAAGACTTAATGATGTGGAGCAATATTCTCAATTGAAATCAGTAGAAATGTACCTATGGTCTACTGGAACATTCTCAGGAAGAAATTCTAACTGCTGTGCAAGCAATTGGAGAAGGATTAAATTATAAAAGTGAAAAAATTATGATAGATGCTTGTCATCGCGTAAATAAAAATTCATCTAAATCAAAACAACCAAGATGAGTTGTCATTGAAATTACTAGGCTACTGGATAAAGAAGAATTTATTAAGAGAAAAATTATGGGTGATTTTAACACCTTTTACATTTGTTACCCTTTATTAAATCTCATACAGTCAAATATTTATACTAATGATTTGCCTACAAAAAGTAACTGTGTTTTGCTATCTCAGTGTCGTGATTTCAATCAAGTTTTTCTTTCTGGTGAAAAAGTGTTCCAGACATGCTACAACAGGCAACTACTGGTATATTGCCCAAAAGGTAATAAGTTTGAAGAACAATATCTTCACTGAACGGACAATAATAATAATAATATATATTTATTCCATATCATACAGAATCTTAGGGAGAGAATTCAACATAGTTGCTCTTCCACTACCCCTTTTACCTGGTGAACTAAATACAAATTCATTTAGTTTTTATAAGTACCTAGTGCCTACATGTTTTTGTTCTCACTAGTACCATGATTCCCAAAGTGTGTTCCATGAAACCCTGGGATGTCGTAAAAATATTTTGGGGTTCCGCGGGATCAGTTGTAAGTCCTGTAATATAACAAAAGGATACCACTTGCAAAGCTTTAAACTTTCTGACAATAACGGCCTAACTACTACTTTATTTGTTGGTACCTTTTGCTACAACATATTTATGTGAAATACAAAAGCAAAATATCGCAAGAAACTGGATGCTGCACCAGATTTACAAATTCGTTATAAAATATTAAATGAAGTTTTCAGAGAATATTAAATTCTAAAATACACCCACATTCTTCTCATTAATCATTTACTTTTACTTCACAAAGTTTTTCTATGTTTTATTTTGTTCTTTATTTTGTACAATTTATATTTTTGGATTATATTCTGTAAAATTATTTATTGTATGTCTTGTGTATCTTATACATGCATGTTTGAATAAATTATTTGTAGGTAATTTTTAGTTTTTAATGCCCAGGTAAGATTAGGATGTTTGTAGAGATAGTTAGGGTTCCACGATATGTAAGATGTAGTATAAGGGTTCTGTGGAAAAATAAGTTTGGAAATCACTGCACCAATGTATTCATAATTTTCCCTTTTTAATTTTTTTTCTCTTCATCATATAATATACTACTATGGTTAATACTTAACTCCTGTCTCTCTGGAAAAGAAGTAGGATCTCTACCACTCGACCATGCAGGGCCTTATATATAGTTTAGACGTTATGTATTGTTATTTTGAGCTGTAATTGAGCTCTTGAGTTTGTTGAATAAAGTAATATTATTATTATTGTATAATTTAAACAAAAAAACATAGTCAAACTACGAGTAAAACTTAATGACAATAATTTACAGTATAGTACTTAATGATTGTAATAAGAGTAAAGTTGAAAGTAATAATAATTTTTAAATCTAAACATTTTGTCAAAAACTAGTCCCAAGTTTTTGGCACTTTCGACTAAAAGAATATCAGTAATCTCCAATTTTTATGGGTGGCAATTGATTATCATTAATCAGTTTTTCTAAATCACAAAGACCTCTGGTATACATGGTAAACAGCTGAGGACCTAGTATGAGTCCTTCCGGTACTCCTGTTGTAACATCAATAGGCGTAGAGACCACCTTAGATGTCGTAACTGGTTGTGTTCGATTGTAGAAATAATTTTGGATCAGAGTGACTGCATCATTACCAAAACCTACGTAGTGCAATATAACAAGCAGCATGTCATGATTTATTGTTTCAAAAGCCTTGCTGAAGTCTAACAGAGCCAACAACGTACATTTTCTTTCGTCTTGTACTTTCAAAATGTCATCTTTTATCTTCAGCAAAGTGGTTATACAGCTGTGCCCAGATCGAAACCCTGATTGTCTGATTGGTAGGTAGCATATTACTGCACTTTAAATATTTTTAAATTTGTAAATTAGTCTGTAGTCCTTACACTCTACAAGTTGTTCCGTCTTCGCTAGTGGAGTTACAATAGCGATAGATCTTCATTGCTCGTCTGGGCGAGGATATCTACATAAGGACCTGTTGCGTTACATATTGTTCAAGGAAGATTAAATGACCCTACATAACTAGAAACAAATAGAGGAAGAACCAAGCTTGGAGGAAGTGCAAGAAACGATTAAAAAGATAAAGAATGGAAAAACTCCTGGGGCGGATGAAGTGAATGGGGAAATGTTGAAATATGGAGGAATAGAACTACACAAAAGACTACACAACATAATAAAAAAAATCTGGAGAGAAGAAAAAATGCCAAATGAATGGAGAAGAGGGATAATCACACCATTATTCAAAAAAGGGGATCCCGAAATATGCAACAACTATAGAGGCATTACTCTTCTAAACACATCCTACAAAGTATTTACAAGCATAATCCAACAACGCCTAAGACAGTACACAGAAAGGGAACTGGGAGATTATCAGTGTGGGTTTAGGCCAGGCAGATCCACGGTAGACGCCATACACATAATGAACCAAATAATAGAAAAAGCCTATGAATATAACATCGAACTACACCTGCTATTCATAGATTTTCGCAGAGCATTCGACGAAATCAGAAGACCACAAATAATAAAAGACATGCAAGAACTACAAATACCACAAAAATTAATACGAATCACGCAAATGACAATGGAAAACTCAGAAGCGACAATAAAAGTAGGAGAGGAAGAGACGGATTATATAGAGATAAACAAGGGCGTAAGACAAGGGGACGCACTATCGCCAGTGCTATTCAACGTGGCCATAGAAAATATAATAAGAAAAACAGAACACAGAGGAACAATAAGAAACAAGGAAATACAGGTGGTGGCGTATGCTGATGATCTAGTTATTATATCAAGACGAAAAACAAAACTAAATGAAACGTTGGAGATAATAGACAAAGAAGCGAAGAAAAGAGGGCTCTCAATGAATGAAGATAAGACATGGTATATGAAGTGCAAAAGAGGAGACACAGAAGATCAAACACCATACAAGATTGGACAATACGAATTCAAGAAAGTGCAAGCATTAACATATCTAGGTACCGAGATAAATAATAAAAACAGTAAAGTACAAGACATAAAAGATAGAATCCAAAGGGGACACGAAATGAGAGCAAATGAAAATAGAATGATTAAGACAATAACAGAATGGGAACCAGGAACAACAAGACCAAGGGGAAAACCCAAAAATAGATGGAAAAACGAAGTCCTAGAAGATATAAAGAAGATGAATGTGAGGGATTGGAGAGAAAAAGTCAAAAATAGACAGGAATGGAGGAAGATAGTAGAAAAGACCAAATCAGACCAGAATATTTGACACAAGCTAGATGTAATAATAAGCACTAATCCAGCTTAATAAAAAGGATTGAAGAGCCCGAAATAAAGGGCGCCAATGATTCCCAATGGAATTAAGGCAGATATATAGATATATATATATATACATAACTAGAGATGCTAAACCATATCATGCTTTCATCTGTTAGAGCAAGCTTTAATGATAATTTTATTTTCCAACATGTAAGTTCCAGATGTGTGTTACAAAATTTTTATTTAAAACAAAAAGCAACAGATAAGAACGATAAGAATAAATTAGTACAGTAAAACATTAACTAGGGAACGATTATAATATATTTTCGAAGTAACCTCTCTACATTGCTATGTATATTGAAGGAGCAATACAGTGACAAATGACAAATGTTTTTCTATTTTCTGTACCTTTGTCAGTAAACGAGACGTATTCTAGGATTTTAGTTTTGTTTTTCTTTATATTAATGACTGTCAATTTACCAACATCATGTTTTAAATCAATCGCTAAAACACATTTTGACATTTTTGAAATGAGGTGTATGGACTGCTCGTATACAAATTGTGTATAATAACAAAATTTAAAAAAGTTTTAAGGTAGATGATGTTATTACATAAACTATTTCGGCAAAACTGCCACATCAAAACATTATGGGTACCTTTGTGATGATATCAGTTACTATATTCAGGATTTTTATTACTCTTTGTATTAAACAATAATAAAATTGTTTGTTGATCTTCGTGGTATTTTTCTAAACCCGACAGGTTGTAACATCTCATTTATAATATTTACCTTCCCCAAGAATGCTACGTATTCAATTTTAGTATGTACTATTGCGAGATAAATAATTGGTATGATTGAATTATAAAGTAAGCGGGGTTTTAAGAATTTTGGCATATTACACTGATGGAAGAGAGTACTATGGAGAAAGTCCTATTTAAACAGGAAAAACCTACCGTGCCAATTAACTCGCAATACTACATAGAACTTTCTTTTTCAGATTAAAGAGATTTGTTCAATTAAAGGGAATTTCGGATTAAAGAGGTTTGTTCAGATTATAGCTCGTAAATGTTATTCGGATTACTGGATGTTCGGAATACAGTGTGTTCGGATTATGGATTTCTACTGTGAAAAAAGTGAGATTTTCCTGTTCAAAGATTTATACTTTTGGTCTATCAGATTGAACACCCTACCCTGTATACTATTCAGTAATAACTTGCACTATGTAAATTTATTTTTTAAAAACTTGGAATTTCCAAAAAATAACAAAAAAACTGAATTTGCTCAAAAACTGTGCAGGATTTCGATATATAAATTAGGCAAACATACTTAAAATAAAGTGTAGAATAGAAAACAGTAAAAATATACACGGTGTTCCATTGAAAATAAAAAAATTGATAGTAGTCACAGTAATATGACTAGTAGTAAATTAATAGATAATAAGTAACGACAACACTTTCCTTACCTAAAGTTAATTTCTTTAAACAATTTCCAAAGTGTAGTCTTTTTGAAACTTGGTAAATCTTCATCATTATTCATAGCTGCTAATATTTTTTCAACTGTAGGTGGCTATTTCGTTAAGAAAATTTCTGAACTTTCGTGTGGATGGCTGTTTTCATTTCTTCATCGATGTTGTCAAGAATGGCTCCATACCTTTGATACTATATTATTAATTAAAAATATTTAATACTTGTTTGCATTGAACTTGTATCGCAGATTGGTTTACACTAGGTTCCGAGACGAGATCTGGAGTAGTTAACCAAGCCGTCATTAGAGGTGTTGGGTAAATCAACTCCCTAGAATCCAAGACAAGACCTGTTATTAGCTTTACGGATATGGATCTTTATGTTTATCACTTAAAAGAGGTAGGTTTGTTATCAATTAATCTACACCTTATCAGAATATTATTAAACATTCAATCAAATTTTCCTAGAATTTTAAAAATAGAACTAATGATATTTCTGATAATTTAGAGAAATATTTGTTTGTTTATGCGAACAATATAAGATGAAGAAGATAGTAACTAACCGACAGTACAAAACTAATCTATCTTAATTTTGCCCATTAAACACAGACATTGCTACAGGTATGGAAATTTTGATTTAAAATTTTACCTTTGATTTGTGTTTTAAGTCTGTAAATGTAAATTTTTTTTTAGATATCTTTGTTTTTCTTTTTATATAAAAGAAACCAATTTCTTATAATTAGTAGTATCAAAAACACATTAGATACTAAAATGAGTACTACATCCAAGGTTTATTCAAGACGGTGGATCTGCCATCCCATGACAGCTATCGGTGTTCTAGATAAATAATAGCATAATAGATGATAATGGCACATACCCATACCAAAATACCATATTAATAACTTGGACTTAAATTAAAATATCATACAAATAATACATATAGCATTTATAGCTGTGGGAAAGATTGTCCAGTAAATTCAATGTAGTACAGAAGAAATCAAGACGTCCAGTATACTGGATGGTAGTCTTGAACGTGTTAATACATGCATCAACTCTCTGCGATAGAACTTTTTTGTTAAAACACAATAACAATAAAACAAAGTTGCATATAGTGTATACTTTTTGGCCCTTACCATATATGTGTATTAATTCTTTAATGACATTACAGATAAAAAATGTTTTCTAAGTTTTTTGCAAATTCACTCACAGACAAAAATCTTGCATATTTTTAGGTGTTTTTTTTGTGTATAACATTTATGTAGTTTTTATTGTTAAATATTTGAGACATAAAACTTGTGATTTTAGTATTCATTGGCCTACAGACATGTACTGATTTGACAGAAAGTATAACATTAAATTTCAATATGACAAAGGACTCCACAAAATCCTTCTGGAAAATAACTTTCACCAGATTGTTCTGAAACTTTAATGCACTGAAAGATAGTTTTTGATGTGTAACTCAAAAGTGTCAATGTGCACAAAGTCCAAAAATAATGTAAAAATTGTCAACTTCAAAGGGCTGTAATTCGAGAACTATAAATTTTTGGAATTTATGTCCAGTGATACTTTTGATCGAGTTTTGTCCATAAGGATTCGGAGTACTTTGTTGCAATGCTACTAAATAAAGAACGAGACAAGTATAATACACCTGTCCTATAACTATGACCAATATGTAAAAAATTGGAAAAAGATTTAGATTGTCCTAACTCTTATTACAATGCCAACTGCCAAATTCATCTAGTTATTTTGACAAATAGTTGTCATAATATCCATTATCTGAAAGCAAAAGCAATATATCCAACAAAACTTTGAAATCACTGCTAAATCTGTATGAGATAATTTAAGTTTGAAAGTACTTAAAGATGTATTTAAATGAATAGAAAAAATAATTTGATAGAAATAAACTATAAAATTACATAGCTTATTATTAATTAAACATCTTATTAAGTTACAAAGAATAAAAATGAATTTAATAAATAATAATAAAAGTTCATTAGACATTTCTATTACAATGTTGCCAAATGTAGAATTTATGACAGATAGCAGTAGTAATATTTATGTTTGTAAAGTTGTAGGTTTGATATGACAGTTGATAAATTTTAAAAGTTTATTTTAATAAATTAGTTGCAAAATAGGAAGTTTTTCTCAGGTATATTATTCATTTAATTTTCATTTCATTCTCTATTTATTTTATTTTACTAAAGCAGTTGCGGCCAGAGCCTAGGAAAACCAGGGCTATCGCAATGCAACACATGTTGCATTAATGTGTGCGTATGAGCATGATAGTGATATACATTCCAATGCTGCAGCCCCAGGTTTGACTTATGCACTGGCGGCCACTGCTAAAGTAGTGTATTATAATAATTTAAATTATCCGAGAAGTTCGCTGAGAATTGGTGCCAGTATTTTTAAGTACTCATATTCAGGTTAGAACGTTCCTCTTCTAGTGATTTTTTTATACAAAATTAAGTGAATAGATACTAATACCTTCCTTTCAAACTATAGCAATTCAATTTTTGTAGAAATTTAGTTCATGAAAAAATGCAAGATAAAAATGAATAGCCTTTTTCAAATCGTAACAAGTCCACTTTTATAAAAAATTGAACTAATGATGGAGACATGCTTTGAAATGTAATACATCCAATGGTAAATCATTTTACACAAAAGCACAAATCTTATTACGACCCCACATGCTGGGTAGACTAAGGCCCGGTTTGACCAACGCTCAATTTATTCTAAAGTTATTTATGCTAAAGTTATTCACAAACACATTTATAGACATGGTTAGTTAGTCAATGAATAAGGAAAGGTTTATTGTGAATGTGCCATTACTGTTTACAAAATCTAGATTCCTAGATTGACTTTTAGCAAATTTAAGTTGGACACAGTAGCCTTGTAACAATTGACTTACCATTCAGATTATGACGGTTCTTCAAAAATTTTTTTATCAAAACTAGGAACTCTTGATTGTTATTTGATTTTTGTTTTAAAACTTTAAAAGCAATTATCTACAAAATTTTAAAATACAGTACCTATATGATACTTTTCTTAGTATATTTAGTCTTAGAATTTCATGCTCTTTCGAAATTCATCATAAAAAATAGGGTTTCTATGTAAAAAATTTTTGCTATCGTCATAACTCATAAACAAAACACAATCTAAAAATAACAATTACACTAAAATATATCCTGTTTAAGATAAGAATTGACGTATTCCATGATTATTTTAAAAACATTTAATAAAAGATATTTAAAAGATTCGATAGTTCCAGACTTTATTGCACTCGCACTGTATATACAGTATTTAAGTTATTTTAACACGAGGACAAACTTACTACTTATGCCTTGTACGTTTATGTTTATTGGTTTCACTTTGACGTTATGAATATTTAAATAGCAATTTAACGCAGATATGCAATGTTTGTGAAAAGCAAAACATGAATTTTAGTTAGAAAATAAAGTTATTCTATAAATAACTAGCTATTTGTTGTTGGTGAAACCAGGCTTGGGTTTAGGGATATACCAATTTAAGAAGCTGGCCCTGACTGCTAATTATAAAGTATAAAAAAATTATTACAGCTATTTTGTTATTTACCTACCTATTTATTAAAAAAATATTCTATTATAATTTTTTATATCATTTTGTGTTGGGGAGCCTGGATGAGACTGGATCAATCATGAGGCATGGATTTTGAAGCAGGAACTCTGTGTACTATACAGTACACCAATATCACATACAGTGCTATTTATTTACTATGCAATATAAATCGTATAAAATAGTGTGCTGCATAATTGATTGCCTATGTATGTAGAATGCTTTTACTTGATTATTTTAAAATGCAATATAGAGTATATTGCATTTTAATTTAATAGCACTGTATACAGCTCCTCTTAAATGAAATTGCAATATGTGCAATTTCGCTATGGTGCATTTGAAATTAATCGGGTCAAAGTATTATGCACACATAGGCAACCAATTATACAGCACGCTCTTTTATATGATTTACATATATTACATGGTAAATAAATCGCCCTGTATATCATAATATGTAAAAAGCTGCAAGTGTTTTTCTCATTTTTCTCAAAAGTTGTGTTGATTCACAAGTTGCAGTTTAAAAAAAACACTCCTCGTACGTGATAACATTTTTTTGATCAATATTTAATTTATGTATCATGTATTTAAGAATTCTAGTTTCAAAATTTACAATCACCATCTTGTATTTAAATTTTGATAACTTTGGAAATCGCTTATGAAAAATATTTCTACTAAATTTCAAAGTAATTACACTTTTTTTTAAACAATACGATATTACTTATGCTATGCGAAATTTACAAAATCCTAAAACTGAAGTGAATTTAAACTCATTAATTATAGTTATATTGTTGCTACAGCAACGCAAGCAAATATATAATTAAAATGCTAAACATACATACTTGTAGTTGTATTTATTTAGAATTGTATGTATTTAATACTTAATATATTTGATTTATGTTATTAATTATATACAAATTGTTGTTTTTATAGCAACGATGTTAATAAACAATACTATTATTATGTATGTTTAGTATTCTAATTAGATTCATTCCCCCTTATACTGCATATACAGTGTCAGTCAGGGTTCTACACAAACTCTTTTGGAAGTGCAACAAACGTAATGGAGCTATAGTATCAAGTACATTCTGCTACCCATACTTTTTTATTCATACAAGTGAAATACCTAATCATAATGAGCTCTAATCCGATTGTACCAAATCTTTATAATTCAGTGGCAACTGAGATTTGAAACCATGTTCTTTTGATTGATAGACAGGATCTTTACAACTCAGCCACTGAGGGGCCTAATTTAATTTTAAATGTTTGGGATTTATTGAATAAACCTCATATTATAATTTTTCAAACTCATTTTTTGCTAGCTAAAATACCTTAACAGGACCTTTCCCACACTTTATAATAAACTTAATACTACAATATTTCGAATTTATTGCTTTACCCTTTATAATAATATTTAAAGTTTGACTGATTTTTAGATTTATTTATGACATCATTTGACAAATAAAGGATGTATATTTAATCTTGTTACCCTTGTAACAAAAGTTCAATTACCTGAGAAAATGACATCCCTTGAATTTTTGACATCATACGAATTCATTTAAATCGAGATAAAAATATTAAACGCGAGAGCAAATCTTGTTTATTTATCATTGGTGAACCGTGACATAAGTAGAATGTCCGGAAAATCTCTAAGAATCTCTCTTTTTTCATTTAATCCATGCTAAAGGGTATCTATTTCTCTTCTGCTGAAATTCAGACGGTGGGAAGTTTCAAGAGGTTGGCCGGAAGAACGCGAAGGGTCCGAATTCTATAACTTTACTTTGAAGGTATGACAAGCACGCTGTTTTAGTATCCTGTAATGCCAGTCGCACACGCACCTATCTTTTTGCAAAAAATGAAAACACGAACACCACACATTTGACAACATTGTAGCATCTTTAAGTAATGTTTTAAAGAATGTTTTGTAGCTGGTTTAAAATTTTCTAAAGCTCTTGGCAGGATATATCAATTATTGAAAAATTGTTATATTTTGATATTATTCAAAAAATGCTTTTATGTGTTTGCTGATTAAATAACAAAAACTATTTTGTTTGAATAATAAATAATAATAAAATCTGGAACATTCCAGTAATTTTCAAGCAATTTGATATTGATGATTTAGAACATCACATAATTCTTAATTTAAAAAAAACATGAGCTATTATTGCAATATTGAATACTTGCTAACAAAATCTCTATTCATATCAGTATACTTACATGAATTGGACCACTGTATGTTTCTGTAATTAATATTTACCATTCAACAAATAATTATCAGTGATTAAACATTGTTTTTGATTGTGCATGATATTAGCAACAAATAAATCACTTTAATTCGAAATGAAATATAAAACATCAAACACAAATTAAAACAAAATTTATTGCTTGGTCCAGTTCATGTGAGACAGGGCTGTATATGTTACGGTAAAAGTACACAGACAGTAAATGTACACATTTACCTACTTGGTAAAAGTAAAGTAGAACTTTTAATATTAAAATTCTGAATACTAACAAATCTTATTAATTAGATACTAATCAATAAATAACCTAATAAATTAATAACCTAACCTAGAATGTTAGGTTACTGTTAGAATTTAATAATAGGTCATTTTTAAGCTGTACAAGTACATTCTTTTACTTTTACCGGTAACTGTGTTCATGTTCCAAATATGTACTTTTACCGTAACAAATAATTTTGTTCTATACCTTATCCAGCCAACAAAAATAGTTAAGCCATTCCCTACAAAAGTACGCTATATTTGAATAGAATCTTTCTATTAGCCGGTTTTCTATAACCCATATCACAAGCAAGAGAATACTTGATTGTTTCGACAGGTCCGAGTGATGCCCACGTGTGAAAGAGGTTGACCAATTAAATTATCTGATAATTACTTTATTTAGTAACTTTTGCTTTTTATAATAACAGATTAAAATAATTGTAATAGTCATTTATTAAAAGAAGATTAATATCATTAAAAAAATAATATATATTTAATAATATAAGATACTTAAGGGAAATTTCATCTTCAATTAGCATCACAGCGTTTAGATTGCGCGGCGGCCAAATAATTTCGTTAGTGGCTGCAGTTGTTATCAGTTATTTCGCTTTAGTATTATTTCATTTAATTTATCTAAAATTTTAAAGACTTAGTGCACATTTGTTTATATTAAAGTATGTACTGAAAACGATTAATATTGATTAATTTAGGAATTTGTTAATTCTTTATAATAATTTTTTGTTATTATAAATAAAACTACACGTATACATTTTATGATTATTGCAAATGAGTATTATTCAACAAAGATTTAGATTTAGCAGGTATGCATCTTAAATCTATTAATAACTATGCAAAAACAAGCCAGTTGGATGCAAATGGGTTCAAAATTTCATAGAATTAAAGCTGCTTTGCCTTATAACTATTTATTAAAAGAAGATTGTTATTAGTTATTGAAAAAGAAAGAAATACACTGAATGGAAACTTGAAGTGCTTTTATTAATTTGTAGCGTGTGAAACGCTACTTAATATTTCCAAATATTACTATCGTATCATTGCGACATTTTAAAATCCGCTAAAATTTATTATTCTTGGAATTTCTAAATAATCTGCCGATTTAAAAAAAATATAAATTTTGTACTTGAAATACACAAACAAATCAGAGTTGTTCTTTGCTTTTCAATATACGTTTTTAACTTGTAAAGGTTGCTTTAATTTTAAAAGTTTTATTACACAATTCCATTATTCTTTTACAGCTTATCTATGTAAATTATAGAGTAAATAATACTCAATTTTTTTTTCTAATTTTACATATTAAAAAATGTTGCAGATTAGTATAATAATAATATTAAATCATTGCAAACACTTATACAATAACTAATAGAAGCTAAATTATATTTCCACTACATTCACTTCCATAGGCGCTCGCAGAGATTTGTCTGGTGGGGGGAGCATGCTAAAGTTGGCAAGCTTAGATTAAACGACATATTATACAAAATATTTCAATAAAATTCGAATTGTTCAACTTTGGGGGAGGGCTAGAGCCCCTACTTGCGGGCGCCTATATTCACTTCTATATATATTAAATCAACCAATAGAAGAAAGGGATTTTGCTTCTTTTAGAACACAATCAGCAAAGCGCCTACCAGGGCTCTTATTCTCTAACTATTGTTTTACCGGACCCTTTAATGGTCGACGTATATGACGTACTTTTTCGAATACTTTTGGGATTAACTCAAACTTAGGTATTCTCTGGCTTTCGGGAGAATGCTTTTCGTTGAAAAACATACCGCGCTTTCAGACAGCATACGCTTGGTAGATGTTTTGTTGATTGTCTTCTAAAAGCAGCAAAATCCTTTTTACTACTGTTTGATTTAATATACGAGCATATGCAAATAATAGACACAATTAATCTATAAAATATAATAAAAATATATTGTAGATTCTATTAGTTACTTTATCGGTCATTCCATGCGAAATCGATCACTAAAATGATTCGATCGCACGGATTTCAATGAAAATCACTTATGAGGTAGCAATCAACTAAAGAACATAACTTTCATTCATCAATTTGCTAGATTATGCAGAACTTCGGAAATATTCAAACTAAATTATCAAAACTGCTTGCACGTCTTTAAAGAAATATAAATATCTCGAAAAGTATTTACACTAGAACAAATATTTTCTCTATATATTGCACACAAGAAGACGGGCTTTTTGGACAGCCTAATAATTGTTTGTTACCAAACGTATTTTTATTTTTTTCTAAACGACATATTTTAAAAGGGCAGAAACATTGGTGTGGTTGCATTTTTAAAAATGTGAACAAAATTGTTTAAGTTGTAAAATTTTTTAAATGTACGATCAAAAAAACTCATTTTCTGTAAACAAAAATGGTATGTAAGCTATTGCATTATAATATTTTAGGGTCTTTGACGGTTGCACGAAAAATGCTTTATGTTAACACACCCGAAGAAATAGACTTAAATACATAAGTAATTAACTAATCAGTAGGTATAATCGTATCCACACAGATATACATTTATCTTATGTACGTTAGTCAAGACGGACCGCTGGTAATATGGACCGTATTATTACTAACTAGAAGGTAGCGAATGCGCCGGCTGCCAAAACTATTAAAAGGTCCAGCTTGCCATTTTGCATTTAAATACAGAAATGTTCAAAGAAACTGTACAATTTTTTTCAGATTTTTAAAAATGTGACCACACCAATTTTTCTGCATTTTTAAAATGTCGTTTAGAAAAAATAAAAATACGTTTGGTAACAAAAAATTATTAGGCTGTCCAAAAAGCCCGTCTTCTTGTGAGCAATATATAAAAAAAATATTTGTTCTAGGGTAAATACTTTTCGAGATATTTATATTTCTTTAAAGACGTGCAAGCAGTTTTGATAATTTTTCAAGTTTGAATATTTCCGAAGTTCTGCGTAATCTAGCAAATTGATGAATGAAAGTTATGTTCTTTAGATGATTGCTACCTCATAAGTGATTTTCATTACAATTCGTGCGATTGACTCATTTTAGTGATCGATTTCGCATGGAATGACCCTTAAGCTGGATTCTCATGCATACGAAATCCGACGTCCGAATCGTAATCGTATTGATATCATTTGGTAAAAAAACATAGTGACATTTTATTTCATTTGTAGTTAATTTGTTATTCTTTCTTTTAATTCGTCTGTTGTTTGCACACAAGAAAATAACATTCATTTTATACAGATATATTTGATATTATATGCAATCCATGTTGACGAGTTTGACACATACATAAATAATAAAAACGAGGTTAAAACACACGATCACATGAAATATCGGAAAAAGTTGAATTGAATTAAACTTTTATACGATATCGGATGAAGTTAAATTTTCGTGTGTAGAAATTACCGCCATTCGGTTTTTAAATTTTTAAGCCAATCATGTGACTTTCGGATTGTCGAATCATCGGATTTCGTATGCATAAGAATCCATCCTTATGCGTTTTCGTGTTTGCAATTAATGTTGCGCTGGTATTACATTACACTTTTTTCTAGAAGACTTGGCCGGTTTCACAAAGATTAAACTCCGATTAACTTAATTGAGATTAAATTTGAAATCTAGGGCCGGTACTTGTGTTTTCTCTAATCTTCAGTTAAAGTAAAATAATCTTGGATCATAGTTAAACTTGAAAAATGGTGTACTTTTGTAGAAGATTTAAGATAATTACAGTTTTACTAAAACCTTAATCTAGATTAATTTAATCCAGCATCTGACATCAAATTAAATTGTAATCTTGAATTAATTTATGTAATTTATGAATGAAAGAATCCTTGAATGGATTTTTTCGTTCTTTAGGTGTTTTCTCAAGTTTATCATTTCAAAAAAGTGTGTATTCGTGTTTTTATAATGGATCTACAAGAATTGGACGAATTCTTTGAAGCTAACGAATTGAATGAAATTGATGAGTTTATTGTTATTTTACGCACATATAATATAAAACCTAGGCCTGACTACATCAATATTTTATCAAACAAGGAATTTTACCAAAGATTTAGGCTCTATAAAGCAGTAGTTGTCAATACTTTTAGAACTTTTAGAAGCCCGCAAACCAAGGTAAGTGATATAATACACTATTGATTCAGATATTAATGTAATAATTATTTAACACAAATTTTGGTCTTTAACATGCTACATATGTTTTATATTTTCAGATGGTGCAACCTGGATAGCTTAACTCAAATTTTAATAGCTTTGAGGTTTTATGCAACCGGCAGTTTTTACATAACAACGGGAGATTTTGGAGGAATCCATAAATCAACAGCTGGAAGAGTGATAAATAGAGTAACAACTGCCTTATTAAGTTTGAGACCAACCTATGTTCGTTTTCCTGAAAACGATGAAGAAAGAACAAGAGTAGTCACCAATTTCTTTTCTATAAGCAATTTTCCAAACGTAATAGCTGCTATCGATTGCACGCACATACCAATAATCTCACCAGGTGGAGAGAATGCAGAGATTTTTCGTAACCGTAAAGGTTTTTTTTCATTGAATGTTCAAGCTTGCTGTGATGGCAATAACAAAATAATGGACATTGTAGCACGATGGCCTGGATCGTGCCATGATAGCTACATATTTTCTAACTCAACGATAAAGAATAGATTTAAAAATGGTGATTTTCTAGACTGTGTACTGTTAGGAGATAGTGGATATCCTATAAAGAATTATCTGATGACACCTCTACCGAACCCTCATACTCCAGCTGAGGTGCTTTATAATGACTCTCAAATTAGAACCAGAACTATTATAGAAAGGACATTCGGTATATTAAAACGAAGGTTTCCTGTATTATCTATACCCATGAGATGTAAATTACCATTGATACAAAGAATAATTGTAGCGACTGCTATACTGCATAACATAGGTGTAGAAAATCGTGATGAAATAGCTGTCGACAATGACATGGTAGTTGATGATGATTTACTAGCAAACATAGATGACAATGGTAACGCAAATCATGTAAATTTAGTTCAACAGAGATACATAAACTATTTTCAAAGACTCTTATAAAAAATATCTTGTAGTTAATTTTCTAAATAATAGTAATAAAAAATCAAAATCAAAGACAAAGTGTTTATTAAACCTGAACTGCAACATATAAAAATATACAAACTACTAAAATATATTTTTAACAAATAGTCAAATTATTAATGACTATAATATATACAGTGTGTCCACGGACAGATCTAACTATACTTGTATACTTTTTTCTCATATCAAATGTTTCCTTTGAGAGACATATATAAATATATAACTTTTTTAATTTAAAGAATTAGCCTTGATACAATTTTCTGTGTTTATCGTTTATCTAAGTTTTATCAAGATTCTGATTATGACGACTTTTCAAAATAACCAAACTTTTTATAAAGAATGATTTTTTTCTCTAAAAATGAGAAATACAAAGATTTACAAGTATAATTACATTCATCCGTGGACATATTGTACATGGCCTAATATTATAATTGTGTACAAAAAGATAGTGTACTTTCAAAAATAAAAATATATTGTTCTCGAAATAATAGTAATAGATAAATGCTAACAGAGTATAAATATCTATATAACTAAAATAAATGTAGTACCCTTGTGGTTTACAACTTTATCTAGATAGCAGTCTTTGCTATTCAGGATTCAGATTTTTATTTTAAATAAGTGCAATTTGACATTGTGATAATAACAGTAAAGATAATTTTCTGTATTTTATTGACTTTTAATATTCAGGAGACAATTTATATTAGTAAACAAGGTAAACCTTAGTTTACATTGTTTCTATTGACCTTTCCTCTACAAGTTGTAGTTCAATCCTTCAAAACAATAGACAATAAACCCTAATTGTTAATTTCATATTTACTTATAAATAATATTTCTAAATACATTCTCTTGTTAGTATGAGTCGAACTAAACATTGTAGCCCCGAAAGACAAGAGCTAATTTTAAAACCGTAACAAAAAAAAACTTATAAAAATATTCAAGAGATAGTGGGGTGTTTGGCTAAAATGATAAGCTACATATTAAAATGTACAGGTACCTTTTCATAACCATAGCATTTAGATATTTAATGTAAAGTTTCTCGAATAACTTTGTTTAAATTATGTTTCAGAATTTCTAATTTAATCTTCTCTTGCTCTACCTGCAATTCATAAATTTTTTTATTATGATTAATTTCTTCCTTTTTTAAGGAGAGCTCCGCTTCCAAAATTTCTTGTTTTGTCTTAGATTCTGTTTCAAATTTTTGTACTTGTACTTTTTTCAGGTCTAATTCAATTTCATAGCAACTTTTTTGTGCATTTGCAACATTTGTCCTTACTTCTGCTAATTTTCCAAATGATTCTAATTGAGTTTTTTTTTCATCAGAAGTTTCTCTTCTTCAAGTTCCACTTCTTTGCTCCCTAAAATAGCTGACAATAACTATTTGATCGTTATTGATAATATTTACTTACCACAGAAGTCTCATTTATATTTTCTCTCGTTTCTATTGGCCTTTCCTCTACAAGTTGGTTGTTCAATTCTTCATTTTCATTATCATCTAATTCTAATATTTAAAGTGAGATAGTTAATTTTCTTTTACAAGATTGCAGTGTTAAAAAGCTATTTATCTTACCTATTTCGTCTTCCTGTTGGTTTAACAATTCACACTTCCGACTCTTTTCTGGCTCTAACCAGTAAAAATAAGATAAATAATTTCTATAAGATTAATACAGTGTTAAAGCATTTTACCTATTTCAGTTATTATTATATAATCATGATCTTGCTGATGATCATTTTCCTCCTCACTTAATATAAATTCTCTTGTATTATCAACAGTGCTGTTATTATCGTTTATGATATCATCACTATCTCCTTGAGATGGTAATCCTATAATACCTAATTGTAATTTGGCATATAAGTGTTCTTCGTACCATAGTAATTCAACATCCAAGCTCGGGCCACCTCCAGTTTCTTTAAAATTTTTTTTATTCTGTGAGATTTTCTTCTTCAAGTTTTTTTTAATGTTTTCATATTTTATTTTTAATGAGCTTAAATCTCTGAAAACTCCCTTTGTGTTTGCATTAAAAGATTTTCCTACCTTTTGCCAAGCAAGAAGCTTGTCTTTTGTGGAGACATTATCAGTTCTTTTATTTTCTATCACATTCAATTCAGTTATCATGCACTGCATGAGTAGACCCACTTCCTCTGCCGTAAAATTAACTCCACGCTTTTTCTTCTGATTTTCAATTTCCATAATTTGATATTTTAATAAAAAACATTTATTAATCAAGGAAACAAACATATGACACCAAAATATTTAGAAATTAAGGTTAGAATAATTGGAACGAATAAACTATTCACATCAAAATAGTTCACAAACACTGTTTTCAGCATTGCCAACCACACTTAATCCAGTTTAGTTAACTGATTGTAGATAAAGTTACAAAAATACGCGCTGATAAATAAACTCCAATTATAACCTTGAGTTATTTTGACCAATGATTTAGGAATCCTAGATCAAAAATGGAACAAAAGTACCGGCCCTAAACATATAAATGGATAAAATTCAAGGTCTGTTAAATCTCAGCAAATTAAATTTCTGAATTTCAAATTTAATGACAATTAAGTTAATCAGAGCTTAATCAAGCTTTGTGAAACCGGTCATTTGACAAGTTCTTGTACTAGATGAACTTGTAGAAAGTTTGATAGTGTAAATCAGAAACTTGGATGCAAGTTTTCAAGTTTGCAACTAGTTTTAAAACTAGGTACGAACCTATTTTTCATCCAAGTTTCGATACTACGCCTGCGCACTGGAGCGAATTTATCCTCTTTACGTATACAAAATGCCTTCTAATAATACAAAATGGAGAAGTGAAATAGAAAAAACATTAATATCGCTGTAGTATTTTTTACAATACTGGTAATCACGAATTGGCACTTTTGGCACAGATTAACCTTACAGATGCGACTGCTTTGGCGGTCCCTTTAATCTTAAAAGTAGCTAAATTTCATGACCTTGCGCCATTTAACAGGTGGTATTACGCGGGGATTTCAAATCACTGGAAAATGGAGGGTAAAATTCGGAATAAAACTGCTACAATAGTTTATTTTATTAGTTAGTTTGTTTATTTTTATTAATAAATTATAATAAATAGTATTAAAAGTATAATAGCATGAGATATTATGAAATTACTTGAGAAATAAAGTGATTTAACATATTTCACTGCTGCTTTATAAGTATGTAAATGAAATCCTTTCGTGAAGTACAATGAATTGCAAATTTTGCAAAAACGTTGGGCATATAATAACTAATAGGAATTGTAAAACAGTATAAATGGCAAATACCACGGTAAGAACTTACTACTAAATTGCATACAGGCAGAATAACCTAAATCGAAGATAGAACTCTTTTAAGTGGGTTTTTAAAACAATTTTTAAGGATTAACATATTAAGGTCCATAAAATAAAAAATAATAAGCTAATAATAAAATTAACAAATTACCAAAATCAAAAACTTTTTATTTACATTATAATAAATTATTCTTATGTGGATACTGTACTGTACAAATCAATCAGTAAGTGCAGAAAGGTAACATTGCGTCCATAATATCAATGTCAAATCAAATATTAATGCAAAAATATATAAAGTACTAACAAAAAATTCAAAATATCCGAACGCAACAAAAACACACGTGCAAAATATAAACAAGCAGAGAAGTGAGGTTGATTAAAATACCCCTAAAACAATAGCAGATTCACGCATGCTCATATAAATTTGGATTGGCGGGAATAGGCGAGCTTCGCATAATCTTTGCTTTTGGGCCACAATCACACTTACATGAACCGGGAAATTCAAATTTCTAGTTTAGTATTTCATCTAGTTTTAGAACTTCTCAAAGTGTATCAAACCATAAAGAAGTAAACGCTTTAATATACGATTCTATACGATCCTATGAAATTCAGGACTCTGATTGGTGCGAATGGCATTACAAAATACCTAGCATGCTTGTCATGTCTTGAAAAGTAAATGGAATCGGCGTTTTGAAAACGGTACACTTTTACAGGAGAGTCTGTAAATTCAACTAACTTTACTAACTTTAACTCCTCTAACTTTAATTACATCCACACAAATATTTCCAACATATATAAATACAAAATTTTAAGTTGAAGGTTATGAACATGAACATGTGCTAAATTATGTACTCACATATTTACTCAATATATCCTGCAATAATTGATAATTTGGGCCGGCGGTGGACGAGTGGTGTCAGTGCATCACTCGTGTTCCAAGGGTCGTGGGTTCGAGTCCCACTTGGGGCGACGTGATTTTTCTAATTGGAAAATTTCCCCACCTCAACTATGGGTGTGTGTATTCGTGTTGCATGTTAGATAGGGGACATATGACCTCAGCTGTTGGAGTAGGCGTGAAATACAAATTTTTCTAAAAATTGATAATTTAAACAAAAAAGGGTTTATGTGTTTTAATAAATATACGGGAAGTGTAGCAGTGTAAAATAGTTTATTAAAGAACCCTTATTATTGAAATATTTCAAAACATCAATTTGGAGGTTATGTGTTCCAAATATTCTGCATGTAATTTACCCCTAAATAATGATGGGGAGACGATTCAGTGTGATAGCTACAGGGCAATTTTTCATTTTAGCTCTACAAAAGAGAAAAACTACTCAAACCTTACACCCACTAAGTGGAGAGCCACCACATTGCAAAAATGAATAATGATGTTTTTTGTAATGCCTGCTGCAATGCTTTTAAGAATGCTCCTAATTTGTTAAGAAAAATTGAAGAGATGAACAATGAAATATCATTATTAAAACGCGAAATAATAGAAGGAAAAAAACCGGGCAAACAAGTATCGAGGAAATAATAAGGGAAATGGATGAACGCACTAAAAAACAACCTAATGGTGTATAATAAATAGTGATGATGTTACTTCATGAACGATAGATCCAGAATTATAACTATTACTGATAAAACTGAAACTCTAATCAGCAATAATGAAATCATTAAAGTTGTTCGTGTGGGGAAAAAGATAGGAAATAATAACCGTTCTATTAAAGCGATTTTTAAAAACTCAGCAACACCTACTTTAGTGGCAAAGAAAAGCTTTAAACTCAAGAACACCAATTATAGAGTAAGCCAAGACCAAACCAAAATACAAAATGAGCATTATAAGAAAGTGAAAAGTGAGTTCCAGGAAAGAATTAAGAATGGTGAAACCGACATAAAATTTGATTACAAACGCGGAGTGGTTCCAACAATAATAAAGAAAATCAAAAAACCAATAATAACGGGATTACTCTGTTATTATCAAAATGCCGAAGGAATATGAACTAAACTTATTAACTTCCAGAATAGTATTTTGTGTTCTCAATAGTGTTATTTTGTTAACAGAATCATGGTTAAAGAGTGATATAAATGCGGAACTCAATCTACTAAATCACCATATATACAGAATGGATCGTTCCAGTTCTTCTGAAAAACAAAGAGGTGGAGATGTTTTGATTTGTATTTTAGAAACACTGCAAAGTCGTTTTGTCTACGGTGTTAGTGAAGGCTACAAAGAGTTATTTGTTGAACTTAAATGTGATACAAGAAATATATTTTAGGCTGTGTATATATTCCACCAAATTCTCCAACTGTGGTCTACAATAATCACTGTCGGTCAATATATTCTGATCATACATTTGTAACATGTGATTACAATGTTCCTGATGCACAATGGACGCAAAATGAAATAGGAATAAATATATCCTGCCCACCATATTCTAATGGTATTGTTTTAGCTAATTCTATGGGTTTTCTACAATTTCTACAGCTCAATTCTGTTCATAATAGTAGGGGAGTAAATTTAGACTTGGTTTTTTCACAAAAATATGTTCTGGAAGTTTCAGCAGTTCTGTATGAAATTTTCATTAATACTATACATCACACTGTTCTCATTCTTGTTAAAATCCGATATTTATAGTTATGTACCAATGGTTCATTCTTATCATGATTTTTAAAATGCCAATTGGACAAGTATTACGAATATTATTTAGCATCCATAAATTGGGAGCTACTATTTGCTAATTTAGGTATTAATGAAGCAACAAATTGTTTCTATGGTATTATGTACACTGCTATAGATTTGTCAGTCAAACTATTTAAGACATTCAACTCTCCAAAATGGTTCTCACCTGAATTAAAACAATTGGTAATTCAAAAGAAAGTTGCCTACAAACAGTATATGCAATCTTATAGGGCAGTGGATTACATAACTTTTTCTCAAATAAGATCTAGATGTAAACAGCTTTCAAAAGTCTGTTATAACAATTATATAAACAATGTTGAAGTTAACATACTTACTAATCGTAAATATTTTTTGAAATACCATAAGGACAGGAAAAACTCTAATATTCCAAACTGTATGTCTTACAAAGATAAAACAGACAACCGGGTCTGGATATAGCTAATTTATTTTCTGTATTTTTTCAACTGTGTACAGTAGAAATCCATAATTGAAACACACTGTATTGCAAATATCCAGTAATCCGAACAACAACATTTACGAGCTATAATCCGAACAAGAAAGATCTATGCGCATACTAAAGTATGTGTTCTTGGAAGGTGAATATTATAAACGAGATTATAGCAGGTTGCTGGCGCGATTTGTTAATGTAACGTAATTTGTAAACGCCTTATAATGATCATTAAATTTAATGTGGGATAAGCGTCTGTTATCATCGTAAAACATGGTGTTGATAAATAAACAACCAATAAAAGTTTTGTAATAAAATTAGTAAATTACATAAGTTCTTTACCATGGCATAAAGCAATGTTTTTATTCGTACATCCAGTAATCCGAATTCCTCGTTAATACGAATTAGCTTTATAGGTTCGGATTAAAGAGTTGATTCTAATGGTATATCTGATACTACATTTGAATATGATAATAATGTAAATTTCTCTAGTATTAACCTTAATTTATCAAGCACATTTGAAGCTATTTGCAATATGAAATTAAAATTTTCCAGTGGGGATAGCCTCATTTTTTTATAGTTTACAGTTTATACATTATCAATGCCCCTTTTTATGTTATTTAAAACTTCCTTAGAGAGTGGCCAAGTACCGGATGTGTTGAAACATAGTTTCATTTGTCCTATATTTAAAAATGAATCAAAAAATAATATAGAAAATTACCGAGAAATCTGCATTCAGTTAGATATTCCAAAATTACTTAATAGCATTGTTTCCAAACAACTTATATGCAGATCTCTTATAATCCCTGAGCAACATAAATTTTTATCAGGCCGATCAACTACCTCTAATTTGTTGTGTTATAGTAGTTATATAATAGTTGCATTTGAGAAGTCCACACAGGTCGATTCAATCTACACAGACTTCTCAAAGGCATTTGACAGAGTGCCTCATCTTATCTTACTTAAAAAATTATTTGCCCTTGGCATAAATGGTTATTTATATAAATGGTTAGAAAGCTAATTAACAGGTCGGGTACAATTTGTACGTATCTCAAATTTTATATCCGAGTCAATTATCAAATCTGGTGCCCGCAAGGTTCACATTTCACATTTATTCTTTAAAATTACTCTATTGCACTATGGTGCGTGCACTGTTAGAATATTCCACCTGATATGAAACCCCTATTATAACAAATACATTGACCAGTTGGAAAAGGTACAGAATAAATTTCTACAAGTTGTAGCATTCAAAATAAACTGGAGAGTGGGTGACTATGACTACAATGATGTGCATGAAGTCATCTCTTTAATGACACTCGAAGATAGACGAACTTTTTCATGTTTGTTATTTTTATACAAAATTATTACTAATAGAATTGACTGTTCTGAAGTTCTATCAGTCATTACCTTTAATGTACCTACAAGAAATACAAGACAAAAATGTTTATTTCGCATTCCTATCACTCCTCTAATTATAGTTACTATTCACCCACTATTCGTATGCTGCGTGGAGGCAATAACTTCTGTGATATTGATTTCTTCAACAATAACTTATACAATTTTAAGAAACAACTTAGTAATTCTTGTAAAAAATAACACTCTTATATGTTAAGTCTATCTATTTATTTATTTTAATTAAACTATATATTGTGATCAATTTAATTTAATTAAACTATATACTGTGATCTATTTAATGTTATACTATTTAACATTTTTCTAAGCTAAATAAACCGAATATAAAAAGATCGAGAATACAGGTCCACTGATCAGAAAATCACATGCCAATGTTATATTACTAACTTAAAGAATCAGAATTCTTTGCATTATTTAAAAGGTATGAGAATAATTATAACTTGGAAGTGTATTCTTATTAATCACAAATAATAAAAGAAGGAAGGTAGAGAGAGAAATTTGATAACAACTTATTTACATTCTACATGATAAACTACGGTTAACGAAACAATAGAAAGAATTGACTTGATGGTTGATAACACCGTCGGGTATGTACACAAGAAAATGTAGTGCTACCAACTGATTACCTGATAATATCAAGCAACGCATAGGAACTAACAATTGCTAATCACATTCTTGTAGTAGTAGGTAAGTCATTTTAACACAAAAGGACTAAACAGAAACATAAAATACATTAATATTCATAGATTAACACTTATTTATTTATTATCATATTTCATTTATATATTAGTGATTATTTATTTCATTATTTTAAATTGAATGTGTTAGTGTCAAAAAACACATTTAATATTCAGTGATATGATTTACAGTAAAACAATTGTGTATTTGTGTTAACAGCATTTATGGTGGCCTTCTTCAAAGGGTTGTGGAAGTTTAAGTAAACCATTTTAAAAATATTCGTTAATCTACATTAATCTAATGTACAGTCAAAATCCACAAACATCAGAAAGTCAAAGAAACATGACAATGGTAATATTGTATCTACTAATGATTATTATATACCTAGTAACTAATTAATTTGTTATTAGATCAAACTTTTGGATCATTTAATCCCGCCCTTAGAACATGAACGAATGAATTTCTCTTGGAATCAAAATGACAGTTCCGCAAATATTTATCTTCATCCAGAAAATGAATTTATTTGTATGAGAATATGTGAAGAACGTACAACTGACTGCATTAGGGGGAAACATGGATTCACAGGAGGCATTCATGCTTGGCAAATACAATGGAGTCAAATGGATAGAGGAGTATATCCTATAGTTGGTGTTGCTACTGAAGATGTGCTACTTTATGAAAACGGCCAAAAAATAGTAGTAGGACGCACAAAAGATTCTTGGGGATGGGATTTGAATTCCAACTACTTATATCATAACTCGGTTAATCGCGAGGGTACAAAATATCCGAATAAGGACCAATTTGAGAAAATTCTCATACCTGAAACTGTAACCTTATTGTTAAATATGGAAGAGGGAACTTTATCTTACATTATAAATAAAGCTTATTTGGGAATTGCTTTTAAGGGTTTACGAGGATTAAAATTGTATCCCATAATAAACGTTACTCAACATACTGCTCAAATTACCATGAAATATTTAGGTGGATTAACATCAGAGGCGATTGATGGTTTAGTAATAGTATAATATTGGTGTTCACAATTTCTATATTCATAAATAATATATTTATTACATGTTGATGTACCTACATTGTATTTTGGAAAAACTTATGGCTTTAAGTTACTTACAAATCTTACAAAGTTGAAAATTAAAGTGAAATTTGCTTGTTTTTATTTGGAACCTATCATCTAACATAGGGAGTTAAACTATGTTACTTTAGAGATTGGTACACCTTGTCATCATGTGCACAAATGAATTTGTGAATGTGTACTTTCATTGCCTAGTAACAACATATTTCTGAACAGCTGAAATAAATTTAGAGATGTCGCTTAGTTTGTTGGAGTCATATTTTTATACCTGCGTTCGGTATGGTTTATGGTTTATCATTAGTGTTTGCGAAATTCTTTTTCTTTACACTGCTTTGTAATTAATAAGTAGTTTAGCGTATTTAGTCGTTATTCAGACAAGAACATTCTAAGCTGATATGCCACTGGCTACAGCTGAACTCTGTCTGCCATAATCGTGCAGAATTGATGACGTGCCTGTCACTTTTTCTAAGGTAACGGAGTTTAGTATAATAGTTATTTGTTAACTATAATAACTATTTTATAGTATTCTCACAAATATGTAAGGTAAACTGGAGTAAACGCAATGCAGTGTTTCTTCTCTTGAAATAATTGAAATATAAAAAATAATGAACATATTTAA
This sequence comes from Agrypnus murinus, assembly GCA_929113105.1. NCBI lineage: Eukaryota > Metazoa > Arthropoda > Insecta > Coleoptera > Elateridae > Agrypnus > Agrypnus murinus. The sequence continues at coordinate 25,677,805 of OV816023.1, forward strand.
AATCTTATGTTATTTTTACAACATAAGATTTTAAATGTTCATTTTCATTGTAACCATACCTCTGTAACATTGATGCCCAATTTCACCAATGTGGATTGACACTGGCACCAAGTTTAATCCTAGTGTTAACACCTGCATAGTATTTCACCATTGTGGATTAAACTGAAGTTAGTGTTAACACTCAGATTAGGGCTCAATTCTAGGATTTTTTGATGGATTACTTGAATAACACTCTCTTTAGACAAAAAAAGGTCATGACACTTTAATAAATAAAATAGTGCTTTAGATTATTATACATCTAATTATTTGTAATTAGGCTGTAGAAATAAAATATATTCTAAATGGAAAATAATATTTGAGGACTTACAGCCTTTTATTTGTTTATATTAATACATAATAAATAAAAACAATTTCAAACGATGACAGTTCGCCTAATCATTGTTTTATAAAGACCAAACAAATTCTTTTTAAAAGAATAGTTTGGGTATTTTTTTTTAAATGTGGGCATTTAAAAAAATACCCAAACTATTCTTTTAAAAAGAAGCTTAATTTGTTATGCAGCTTAGTATTGTTAAAGCTTATTGAATTTCCATACTTTCACTTATTTAATCTTACATCTGTTTGTATTGCAGGCAATTGTAAAAATGTTTTTATTCTTAATACATTTTTGATTTGAAAAAGCCTAATGTTGACTAGGTGAAACATCGTTTGAAAATAAATTTTTATTTCATTAAATCATTTGTATTAATATAAAAATAATAATAGGGTACAAGTTCTCGAAGATTTATTATTTTCGTTTAGAAATATTGTACTTTAGATTGTTTCTTCTATCTTTTTGTTATGTATAGATATATTTCAAGTAATAAGAATGTCTTCAGATTTAACCCCGGACAATAAATTTATTGATAATTTAATTTAAATGTTGCCACGTGAAATACTACTAAGAATCCGAAGAAACCTAATGAATATGTATGATGATATAGCATTTAAAATGAGGTACAGATTCCCCTAGAAACAGAACCTAAATAAATACATCACACGTGTTTGGTGCTTAAAGTTAAGTAACGGTTAGCGCATAGAAGTTACTATATTTTTAGTGAATTTAGTGGGAATTTCCTTCGTGCACTAGAGTCATTCCCTTACACTACACAGCCACTGCAGAATCTATTAATCCATCGTGTTTGACACTGGGATTATTTTGATGAAACAGAGGTCGGATTGAATCTGGAATTAAATCGTGAGTTAGTGCTGGTTAACTCCTCGTTTGAACCTTTTTGGTAAAATTGGGAATGAATGTTTTGGCCATAAGAGTTATTTGTGCCATAAATCTAAAAGCATTCCGACTATTTTTAGAGTTACTGAGTAATCCAGTTTTCAAAATAGCTAGAAGCTTTTGTTCATCAAGTTGTTATTGTAAAGGGGTTCACAAAAATTAGAACGATTGGGATAAATACGTTTTTTAGCAGTGAAAATTATCATAAAGGCAACTAATTACCTGAATTTTAGAATTACATGCACATCTAAATTTTACCAACTATATGTAGCTAATCTTCATGTGGTGACACTTTGTTAATGGGATTTGTTCATTTATTTATACTTCAAAGATGTATGTCGAGCCTTAAATTACCTAGCAACTGTTAATATTTGTTGTTAATAGTGTAAACTTATTTATCTCTGTAAGTTTAAGTAGTGAATGTTTGAGAAGAAGCATCTGCTGTGATTATTATTAACTGTAATTAAGTTACTGATGTTTTAATAAATTTATATGCTTAATTTTAATGAAAACATGCTTTAACTTTATAGAAGGATGAACTAAAAATATGGGCTCTTGTAATGTATTTACCAAATTATTTATAATAGAAATTTGCTGAGGGTTTTGTTTGATACCTACCTTTAAGTAACTAATGTGCACAAATTAAACAATATTGGAATGATTATATTATTACAACTATATTTAACAGAAAAATATGTTTGTGATAACTACTATTAATTTAGATTTGGTTTAATCTGGCAAAGAACAACTTTTGCATATCATAACAGTCAGTTATGCTATAAAAAATAGCAGTAACTGTCTCATAGTTTATATAATATACAAATACAGATACATGCAGAAAAGTTCCAAGAACTAGGAGCATAGCATCATACTTAAATCGGCAACCACAACCGTGCACAAAGGTGTTGCCTAAACATGTGTACATGCCACTGCAATACTCCTAGTTCAGTGAAATGAGTGGTATTCATAGTTTGATGTTTCATGTTTATCGCAGTATGTAGAATATAATTTTTATTTTTTGCAATATGTTTTGTTTATTCGAGTTTTACTTTTTTAAACATACATAAAACTTCAGAATTATACTTATTTATTTACATAACTCCTGTTTAGATATCAATCATAGTTGCTGATTTCCTAGAAAAGTTAGCATTCCTAATTGATATAAAAAATTAATGTTTAATAGTACCAAAACATCACTTTCAATAAACGGAATTACCATATCTGTAAATACATCAACACCATTCTTTTTGCTGTATAACTAATGAATTCATTGAAATACTCAAAAACTTATCAACTTTATTCCAATCACGCATGCCAGGAGCACCTTAATGGCAATAAGAACACCAGTCTTGACACCTTTGAATTTACACACACAAATGCTCATTGGATTAAAGAATGCTGATCAAACTTTCCAATGTTTCATGGATGAACTAGTTAGGGGTCTAGATTTCCTATTTGTTTATATATTAAATGATATTTAAGTAGCAAGCAGCAACGTGATTAAACACAAGTAACACTAAAAAGCACGATTTTAACACTTATTCGATTATGGAATTAATATCAATGTGTTTTTGGCATTTCCTCTTTAGATTTTCTTAGTTACGAAATCAGAGAAAATGGTATACTACCTTCAGAGGATAGAGTTATTTCCCACCTCCCCAACATCAACTTGCCAAATGCAACAATTTATAGGAATAGTAAATTATTATCAGACTGGATGGTCGGAGAGCAAAAGTGTGTTGACTTATCAGTGATATCGCTGATAAATCTAAATTATTAATTTTAAATGTTAAACGTGTAAAATATTGGAGTGTAGCATATCAAATAAATGCATCAACAACTGATGTGTGTTATATAATAAAGATTTCCTATATGATGCCGTTACAAGTGCATAATCAAATAAAGTAAATAACTAAATAAAGCATTTAAAGCGTCGCCTACATTGATTAATGAAACGTTGTTTTAAAAGCCTGCCAAGTGGCAAAATTGGTCAATATGCAATTTTCTAATACTACATGCTCGTGGCTTTAGTTATCATAAATGAGAGAGAGAGAGAGAGTCTGAGACAGCTGTTTGACAAAATCACAAAATGTCAATGCAGAATATGGTACGTATAGGTTATGGTTTAGATCTACGTGCAATACAAACATAATAATTTGTAAAAGTGTTTATTGCAGTGGAAAGTGTTGACAAAACACTTAATGTTCAAAGTTAAATTTTATTTATTATTTTCAGATTGCTAATTTGTGCACAATATAAAAATCAGAAGCATTTCTCAGAAAATAGAGGTTAGGATTTTATTTCGGAAATACACCTATATTTCCACTACTTTATATTTCAGAGATTGTGTTTATTACTGATTATCGGAAAGAAGAATTACCAGTTCATATTCAGGATGCAGCAGTTGGAATTATTCTGGTACTAACATTACGTAAATTATGGGAAAAAATGCATGTGAAATAGCTGCTGATTTCTTCAGCTCAATGAAATTTACATCGATTTTTTACATTAAAAACCCGATGAAACTAATAACGTGTTGCATTATTTGTGATGACTACAAATGTTTTTAGTGCTCAGTTACGTTAAAGTTTTAATTGATGAATTCACAAACTTGTTTTAAAGTGTTAAAGTCTGTTCATTATTCAATCTGTTGTTATTAGCACAGTATATAGCTTAAAAAATCCAGTAATTGCACTCCCCAACATTTCTGGTTATAATTCAATCAGCACGTGAACTACAATTTTCGTGTCTCCACTGCACAATCACTTGCATTCTATCCTGTATTTTAACTCGTATTTTTCAAGAGTGGGTGTGTTTTTTTACATAACCTATAAATGGATTTTGTGTTTGTACATAATTTTACTTAGTGTTCTTAGCTTTAGTTTTGATTAGGTTTAACTAGTGTAGTTTTCAGTGAACTTTTTAAACATTGTTTTTTTTCACACTTATTAATTGCTTTTCGATAATCTTTTAGTGTCATTTTTATTGTAATAATAGGCAATCATCGTTCTCAATCCTCATTCCGTATCAATACAAAACACGAAATTTATTTGATTTGATGAACAAAAACTTCAGAAATTCAAGATCACAATGAGTGGGTCAGTGGTAAAACATGTTGTGTCCCGAGATGTGCCAATTGTGTAACCCAAGAATAAGTTTATCATAAGATTTATTTTACTACATTTATTATTATAAGGTGAAGTGGGGTAAATGCGATGTAGTTTTGAAATAGTCTAACTTTGACGCTCTACCTCTTTTCAATAAATGAGCTGGGAACTGCAGATATTTGCATAGAGTCTTTAGGATTCTTGACGAGTATGACCGCAATGACAAAAAATCTGTTTACATAAGCGTTTGGGCACTATAATTTTTTTTTTAAAACGATGTCACTATGTCACATTTACCCCGTAAAATGGGGCAAATGTGACAGCCGCTTAGTATTTCTCTAAGGTTTTAGATGGGTACGAGGTATGGGGCTAATGTGAAAGTATAAAAGAAAAGCTACATTTTCATATATAATTATTAACTGTTGTATAACCACTTGTAAGTTTTAAATTCAGACAAAATAAAAAAATATAAAATTCTTATGTGAGTTTATATTCATTGAAATAAAAATCAAATTTGTGAATACCGCGCCTAATGTCTTTTGGGTCCGGCAAAATTTTAACGACGTCTTGGTCTGACACAGTGTCTAAATCCTCAAATTTGGGCCAAATAAACTTCTTGTTTTCGTACTTCAAGAATTTGATTACCCAGTCATCACCACATTTCTCTTGAACTTGTCCTACAAAATGCTTCAGCTGTTTTTTGGTACAATATTGCACAATAACCCATTTGCCTTTCGCGATAAAGGGGGGTGCGACAGGAATATCATCTTCTTCCTGCTGTTCATCACAAAAGTCTTCATCATCTGACTCCATGTACGGGACTTGATCTATGTCCTCTTCCGAACTAGATGAACTTAACAGGTGCTTTTGTGTTTGTTTCACCTTTTTAACAATCTTTTTCTTTTTTTCTTTGTCAATAGTAATGTCATTCTTCTCTTTTATTCGAGCTAATGCTTCTTCTGTCGTTAAAATTTCTGCTCCTGGGCCCACTTTTGACCTTTTCTCTTTCTCTGGTTGTGGTTTTTGTCGTATTTGCGTCAATAATATTTCTTCGAAAGATAAATTGGCTTCTTTAGATGTTTCTTGTGTCTGCGGAGATACTGAATGTGATGTTGATGGCCCTCCACGATTTTCTTCTGATTCTCCACATTGATGGTCAGGGTGATTTTTTGAACATTCTGCTTCCCATCTTTTCATGGCATCTGGTGGAAATGTTTCTTTGGGAATCACGTTTTTGTTTAGGGGATAAATTCCACTTTTGCGGAAGCCGTTTCTTATAACTTCTGGTGAGATAGACTGCCAAGTTTCACAAAGAAATTGAGAAAATATTTTCTTAGGTATTTTTCTTCCAAAATTTTGACGTTGCCAGGAAATAACTTTTTGGTCCCACTTACTTTTAAACGATCTGAAAACTGCTAGGTCTAAAGGCTGAAGGAGATGGCTGGTATGAGCGGGTAATTTAATGATTATAACGTTGTTCTGAATAGCTGCTTCGATTATTTCCACGGATACATGGGTGCTATGTCCATCGTACACAATAACAACAGGTCGCTCATTACCAATAGTAGGGATGATGGTTTTCAAAAAATAGTTTTTGAAAATATTGCTCTCCATCCATCCTTTCTTGCTAGCGGCGTAAACAGTGCCTGCAAATTCTGTCCCTTTCGGGGCAAACCATTGATCCCACACATATGCACCTTTGAAAATAATCAAAGGTGGTGCTTTACCACCTGCAGCATTACACATGGCAAGAACAGTGGTATTTTCTCTGCCTGGGGAGCTAACTGTTCGCGACGAAGGTTTATTTACTTCTCCGACGACTTTACTCTTTCGTGGATCTATTGAAAGACTTGTTTCGTCAAGATTCCAAATGCGTTCAGGTTTATCGATTAAATTGTTTTCTGTTAAGACCTTCTCTAAGAGGTTGAAATAGGCATAAATTAGAAATGGATCAGTTGCTTTTTTTCTTGCGTACTCAATATTTTGAGGTATCTTGAGACTGAGGTTATGTCGTTTTTTAAAGGATAAGAACCAGTCTTCTCCTGGGACACCCTCCTTGAAGTTGGTTTGTTTTTCATTAGCAGCAATGTAAGTTCCAACTGCTTCCAATACCTCCTTGCGTGACATGCCAAAACCCCATTTTTCCATGATCTTTAAGCTTTCAGCCAATTTAACCTCTGCATTGTGATCAATGTAGGTGGGACGCCCTTTGTGGTTTTTAACTTTACCACGCAGCCCTTTCACGCGACTATATAGTGTGACGTAAGGTATTTTGTACTGCTTATGTGCCCCATAAACTGTGGCTCTGCCCGCCTTAACTTCTTCTATTGCCTTTTGAAGATCGGCTTGGCTATAGTTTGGGTTGTCAGTGGTTTTTCGCACATAATTGCGCACCATGTCTGAAAGGGGTAAATGTGATATAGTTTATGTTACATTTTCCCCACAGGTTTTTCGCGGAGGGGTAAATGAGACAGTTTGATAAAAAAAATGAAGATAATGTTCAATTGAAATGATATTATGTGTGGTAGAAAGACATATTATTAAAGTAAGTGGGTGACAAATTTCAAAGTTACCTTATTTAAACTGACTTATTTAAACGACTTTATAACGAGTTGCATGCGGCGTCGAAATTCCACTTAAAATGACGACTTACTACGTACAGCTGGTTAGGAAGTTTCCGACTCAAAAGAAGTGACCTTTTTTGGGTTGAATCTTATGTTAACACCATATAGACTATTCTACGTTAGGTGGCGTTGACAACAGTTTTTGTTTCAAATTAATTTAAGTCGCTGTCACATTAACCCCGTTATCACATTTACCCCACTTCACCTTATTGTAAATATAAGTTTGTATAAAGTGATTATAATTAATAATTAGTATTAATTGCTTCTCTTAAAACAGGTCTCCTATAACTAAACTTATATTTGACTTATATTATTGTATTTATTTTAATTTGAACATCCAAATCAAATATTTATTGAAATTTGAGTTACTTCTTTTATAACATTGATAGGTGAAATACTAAGTATACTTGCAATATACATAATTAATTACTTATAGGTACAATTAAGTATTTTTCTTATAATTTAACCAAATGTAGCAATAACATTAAATAAAATAGCTATCATGTAATGAAGAATAACTTTTAATTATCAATTTAAAGATATTTTAAATAGATATCTATCCTGCAAGTTAAAAATTTATAACCATGCGACGTTTATTATTTTAGCATCTTAAGTTGTATTTCCTGCATTATGAATTCAAATTTCCCGCGTCATGAAATCAAATCTCCGGCCGAATTTATACATTAGACCCGCCCTTTTGAACTCGTGGACTATGCGCAACGAAAAATGTTCGCCACAAACTTTAAAGGCGCCGACAGCTAGTCCAATCATTCTTTCTGAACTCTACCACCGGCTAGGGCCAAAAATTGGCACAACTTAGAAAGGCCAGCGGCAGATCATTTTAAAGCTTGAAACCTCTACTTTCGAATGTCACATGTCTCCTATATGAAAATATTTATATTTGACCCCTAAAACACGGTAAACACGTATCCAGTTCCAAAAAAAAATTTAAAACTTAGAAAAAGAAATGTTTTTTAAATTTTTTTTTAACGGCATCGCATTCTTCGTCAAAGAATACATAAATTTTGTCAACTGCGTTTTTTTTCCTAGAGTGCTTCAATTTCGAGCAAAATTGAGAACAATTTGCCATTTTGCCAAAAGTTTTAAAAATATTTTTTTCTAATTTTTTCAACTTTTAGAATTTTTTTTTGAACTTCATACGTGTCTTCCCTCTTTTAAGGGGTCAAATCTAAATTTTTTCATATGGGAGACATGTGACATTCGAAAGTAGAGGTTTCAAGCTTTAAAATGAGCCCCTGCTGGCCTTTCTAAGTTGCGCCAATTTTTGGATCTAACCGGTGATTGAGTTCAGAAAGAATGACCCATGTATACAGGGTATCTCATAGCACCTGCACCAGACTTTACCAGCGCGTTTCTGGTGGCATTTGGAACAAAAAATCTTAATAAAGTTGTTTGATTAGCGAAAGTTCAAATTTTTAATAATTTTGGTCAACGTTTTCAGAAAAGTACGTATAATTGATGTAGGTCAGGTGTTAAGTCGAATAGGATTAAATGCAAGCTCTTTAGAAATTGACACCATTAGCAAAAACGTGACATTTGTTGAATTAGCACAAGGATGCAGACGGTGCAAATTCCATTTTGGATGGTGTTGTAGGAACTTAAACGTTCTATTAATCCGGGGGATTCCCCTGTATTCTAATAGGAAACGCAGATAGAAATTACATCATTTTAATACTGACCCATTTAATGATATCATTAAATTTGATTTGTTATTCGTTAATAAACAAAAGTAAAGACGATAATTTAATCTATCCATCAATAGGTATTGTTATTTTTTATTTATTTTATTGGAAGTCCAAAATCTAAATACAGTAGTATACAGTTCTTTTAGTAAAACCTTTATTTTTATGTTTAAAAATAAGTAAATACTGTTATACTATTTTACTAAAAACTGCAGTGTAATGGATTTGCAAATTGTTATGCCCTACCTTGGCCGAGTGTTTACAAACTTAATATGTACTCAAAATAAAAGTTGTCGGCGGGGTTGTTTTGATTATTTTAGTACTAATGCAGCTGTGTCCAATTATTAGTCACAATTCTTAGGAATATTCACAGTATCTACAGTAATGATTTTATTGCTTTTCACTAGAAATCGGTACCCTTTATTTATTACATACATAATCTTTAACTTCTTATACCTTTCGGTATCGAAGTGCCGGACACACCGAGCCGCAAAGTGGATATGTGTATGTGAGACGAGGCAGCGGAGCCATATAGGCAAGTACACTGCGCTCGTGGTTTACCCATCCAACTGACCGCCACAAACTCGACTTAACTATGTTAAGCGATAGAAATCCACTATAACCACTTTGCCGTACTGCCGACTCTTTATTTATTACATAGTATATACTTTCTAGGAATATTTTTAAAATAAAAAATAGTAGGAAATAATACAGTACAGAATGCCCAAAAAATAACACAACTGGCACGTGGTTATCAGAAACAAAAATCTAATAATCAAAACACATAATACTACTAACAGAATACTAAATTACCTTACAGCGAATTTTCGAAAATATCTTATTTAACTTACTGTAAACAAAATACGAAAATATTTTTTTATTCACAGACCTGCTTTTATTACACATAATAGGGGTTAACATACCTATTAAAAGAATATGAAGTTGTCTTACAAAGCAGTAATCACAAAACAAAAATACCGTTTTTGAAACAAAATATCAAACAAGAATACGTTTCTTATTTATTTATCTGTTCTTATTCCACGAAACACTTGGCCAAAATCAAGACGGGTTATTACTTTATTATGATAGCTTGCAGATTCTAGAGTAAGTAAGTAGTATAGTTTATCACCTCGAACTTTAAAATATGTGTCATGCATTCATACTATTAAATTTGAAAACATTAGGCTGAACTTCAATGCCGTTTTTCTCCAAAAGTATAGAAGTACTAGAAAAATGGTATATAGGAATTTTCTTTCTTTAATGGTTATCTAACCACTGGCAAAGTCTGACTACGTCCTTATCTGTACATGATATTTTTGTTTTTCGAATTTACTGTCACCCCTAAAAAGTTTCAATTTTGTATAATACAATACACAAAAAATTTCACTGACTTATGATCTTCCCGTGCCGGCAGGCGCTTTAATCTTGAAAAAAAAAGGTTATGTTTCCTAAAGTTCGCAATTATGTATATTTTTCTGATTATAAATTACACTGTAACATTTTAAGAGTTCAATCGTGTGTAAATAGCTATTTATGTATCAAGTTGCAATATGAGGGTGCTTTTTGCACCGAACGTGGAAATTAGACCACCCACTAACAAGTGTGCAAAAAAAACTAGCTATATTGCAAGGCGTTGCTTAATGGCTTTTTGTAATTTTAAAAATTCTTAATACAAAATACATAAACATTTCCACATTTACTTTTGCATACATTTACTATTATGAGTACGCGATGGTACTAACTTGGTTGTCAAGGAAATTATAACTCTCAATAACTTGCTTGAATCTAGAAAACCTGGCTATTTTTCCATATTTACACAATGTTCTGCAAGCAATGGCTGAAGCTCTAGGACACAATTTGGATGCTGGTAATCAGATAGCACATCTAATTATCGATGTCGTGAATCTTTGCGAACTAAACGTGCAGAAACAATTAAACCACAATTTAAAGGTTCACCACATGGATATGTTGTATTACTGATTCTATAACTGAATTGAACGATTGCCGGTTGTGGTTACTATCAAAGATGTAGAACAGTTTCTAGGACTTCCGCAACTTTAAAGTTCAACTGGAAAAGATCAAGCACAAGCCTTATTTAACATACTGCAAGAATGGCAATTGTCACAGTCCAGGCAGTATGCTGTAATATAACTGCATCAAATCTGGGAAGATTTAATGGAGCATGCATTTTGATGGAACAGAAGTTGCAGAAAGGTCGTCGCTATCTTCCTTGTCTTCACCACATTTACGAATTGATTTTTAGGGACATTTTTGAAGCCAAAATACTTCAAATAACATCGAGTCCAGATATAGGGGTCTATTCTGTAAGCATTGAGCGAACTGTTCACGAACGGTTATTGTTGTTTGAAAGGTTTTTTGCTCTAAAGCTATTCTGTAAGCCAAACAACCACCATTATGCACTCGTTAGTGAACAGCGCACCCTTCGAGATCCAACCTTTCACGAATGGCTGCAGATTAGTCGACGTTAGCCAACGTTCGTGTTTATTTTTATAATTATAAAAGAAATTTTATATGTGAAATTGTTGTATTAATTTTATCAGAGTATGTTAAAATGGAAAGTAATTTATTTAATCCAACTGTAAATGAATTTGAAAGAATAAATATATGACGCTAATTAATCTAACCTCAAAAACTTGGTTGAGATGAATCAAGAATTATTAATAGCCGCTTATTAGGAGATAGTAGCAATTATATACTTTGAATAAATTGTTATTTCAGGTAGTACTTACCTCACCAGAGGTGGTCTTAATCAGGTGAAAAACCACCTGCAATACAAATTACAAAAGGATTCTTATTATTAAAAATAATCTTAAGAAGGTATAATAATAGTGGTAGAATATTTCTCAATGAAATGGGAGAAGAAATATTTACTATTGCAGGTTGATAATTTTACTATTGTTGGGGTATTTTAAACATTTTCAGGAATTTATTTGTAACATTTTCTTATTACATTTGAATAGGGTTCTAAAAAAATAATTATAAGTACTCATATTTTTAAATTCTTGAAGTAATTGAGAATTAGTAAAAAGTATTTACACTACCGATTAAACTTGCCGAAGATATCGTAATAAACTTATATTATATGTAATTAATTTGTGTTTCTTTTGTATTTTTTTACTCATGGGTATGCAATTAAAGTTGGTAAGTTTAGTTAAAACCTATATTTCAATCTTCGTCAGGGTTAGTTCAACTTTAACATACAACCACTTTAAGTTGTCAATTAATGTAATAAGATTATTATATTAATGCTAATAAACTCCTAACGAAGATCCAAAATGGATCGAAATATACGTTTGAACTAAACTAACTTTAATTGCATACCCAAAAGTGAAACAACACATCAAATAAATAATAATTAATAAATAAATATTAGTTGTAATTAATTTATTTCATAAAAACCAATTCAAACAAAGGACTAACTCATACTTCTAATATTATTAATAATAACTATACAAATAGTACTATGTTCTCTTCAGCGGGGGAGTTTCTTTTAGGTGTTCTCTTACACCAAAAACGACGTATTGTTGCCTTCTCAACTCTTTTAAAATCAATTCAAAACTGCGACATTTTTACAAAATTGGCGCGTCCTCCAGAAATAATAAATATGACATTCGCAATATATACTTAAAAAGGTGAAACTGTATCTATATTAACGGCAAAGATGTGTTACCTTTTTAGAAAACGTTAGACAGTCGTTGAGTGCGCATAGCTCAATGGTTGGTGTTACAGAATAACATATCTATCGATTCTCGTTGAAGCTGCCGCTGAGGAAGTCGCTAACGATCGCCGTTCACGAATGGCGCCATTCGTAAATGGTTAGTTACAGAATAGACCCCATAGGCTAGCGCATTTTAAGCGGTTATGTATTGTTGGTTGCCTAAAAATACAGTAAATGCAATGAGTTAAGATGATTATTTCAAATGGAACATATTGCATATAATGGCACTGTATGTATATCGAGTTATACCCTATTTTAATACTTTAAATTAATTAAAGTTATTTCTTTCTAGCAGGAACAATATTCACAATTTTTACTCAGTTGTTAATGTTTTCACAAAAGCCAAATTTTTGTAAACAGCTTCATTTTGGGGTTGTAAAGAAGCTCTCAAAAGTCCTAATGCTGTTTATCATTAATAATTGTCATTTAAACATTTATAAAGAATTTGCCACAAAAGTTTCAAGTTTGAGTTGACTTTATTGATTTGTTATATGTACATAATAAGAAAATGGATAAGGGAATTATTTGGAGTGAGAGGATTTTCACTCGCAGCTACTTCTGAAAAAGAAAATGTAAATAAGTTTACTAAAATATAAAACATTCTATAGCTTATTGACAATGATACAAGATAATTTGGGTTTAATATAATAATATCTGTATTAAAATGTAAATATATAGTTTCCAACTAAGTTACAATAATCAGAATATAAAATAATGGCCAAAGACAGGATAATTTGGAATAAAATATGAACAATAATAATAATTGCTACAACCCATAACCTGGAAACCAGGCCCCAGAAGCGATAAGCTTGTGTGGGAGGGAGGGGGTGATTATTATTATTACGTAGGCCCTACGTGCGGCTGCAGCCGACTTACAGATGGAACAGGGCAAATCCCACATTTGTGTCACAGCTAAGGAAAACTGCAGAAAACCTTAACCAGATCTGCCATTACGGGGAGTCGATCTTGGGCCGCTACCCTATATTATATATATTACACTACCCGGGCTGGTAGTGTAATAGTGTAATAACATTAAGATATGTGAAATAATTGAAATCTAAAAGAATGTTGGTTTCCAAGAAGTAGTGTTAAGCAAATAAAAAAAGAGAATTGTATGGATTGAAACAGAAAAGTTGTACAATTTACGAATTTTGTAAAAAGTTAATAAAAAGCTAGATTAATAAAAAGCAAGATAAATGAAAAGTTTAACAAATAGCAAGTGTCAAAGGCTTAGGTACATTTATTTCAAATAAGTAAAAGAAGAGAATTAGAAGAGAAAATAAATAAAATAAAGGAAAATGAAAACTTACTAAAACTCCAGAGTGCAGTAGCGGCAGTCTTTTTTTTTTAAGATCTGTTTTATATAAGGTTCAAATAACGCACCATAATTTCTTGTATCGATCGTTTGTAAAACTGCAAGTGGTAAGCCACATAACCTAAAAAACAATAATAATCAGTTATAATTTTCAAATATAATAAAAGAAATCAAAACTTACTTGAACAAACCATATTAGTTTTGTGAAGCACATTGTAGGGTTATGTTATGAACCAAATGTCAAAGTTGACGTTTCAAAGTAATTAGAGATTTCCCATTTAATCAAACTCTCAGAAAAGCAAAAATAGCTAATCATACCATTAATTCAAATCCTGTGTTATAAAACTGTGAATCTTCAATAAAGAACCCAATTGAAGATTCATTAGCCATTGTTCTTCTCATAAAAAGAGGTCAAAAATAATTAAAAAGGTTATTGAATAATTTACAGTTAATAATATAACGACCTGAGATAGACGTGTTATTCATTATATGATATCGTGACCCCACTAAACCCAGGTAAACCACTTATACTAGGTTGTAGGGAAGAACTCGGAGTACAATATTCTGAAGTAATTTCGTATCCAGTATGAATACGCATCCAGTTTATTTGTAGTTGTCAGGTTGGTCACATTGCTTGACAAAATGTGACGTCATAACAGTTTCCGGTCTCCCAAACCAACTCATTTTATCCAAGATGGCTGGCGATGGCTGGGTCATGCAAAGACGAGCGTCTCGCGGCAGTAACTTGCTAATGGCACCACCTAATAGGTAGGCAACCCCAATCACAAGCACGTCGCGCAAAGTTGCCGCGTCGGCTAATGGCCCATCTAATAGATAGGCAGCCCTAATGGCACCGCTATGTTGTGTTTAAAACCAATTATTTGTTCAATTGCAAGAAAGTCCACTACCTTGATAAGAACGTATTTTTGATTAATGCGTACTTACCTACTTTAATACTTTAATAAAGTACAGTGGCAATGTCTGAAAAAATGAAATAGGTACCTATTATATTACCATGGCTGCTTTCACCACAATTAACTTCTTAGTGTTAACTTCTACATTCTTACCGCCTTGCGAGTGACGTCACATTTTGTCTTTTTTGAATGTCTAAAGCTGGCAGCCTCATTTGCTGGTTTGATAAAGAGGTGGAACAACAAAAAAACAAGAGTGTTGAAGAACATTATTTAATAATACAAAAATTATTTAACAAACTACAGTAATTTATATTTTATATACATATAAGCAGAAGTACACTTCTGAGTTTAACAATATGCATTATTTAAATGTATAACAATTACTCCTATAACATTAACAATAGTTGTGGTCAGAATTAGTATGTACATACAAAACCTCACCATTTGTCTGCGTTAAAGCTTTTTTTATCATAGTTTCCTCCATATCACCAACTAGAGGAAATTCAACTCTTTTATTTACTTTCTTACAAGTAACAAATCTTAACTGCTTTTCAACACGTTGCTGAACATTTACTTCTTCTTTAACTTTTTAACTTTAAACTTTTAAACTTTTTAAGACCATGTATTAAAACTGTGCTCGATTATTATTTCCTTGTCAAGTGGAGGTTAGAAATGACTGTTCAAATAACATTAAATTAACGTTTTCAGATTTTTCGGATGAAAAATAGCCGAACTAGAAATTTTGAAAAAATTCGATTTTGATGCAAATTCTGCTATCCGACACTACATCATCTAACTAAAATGGTCGTAACTTCCTTATATCTCGAGTTACCAGGCTCATCTAAGTGTCAGATTAAAGCTAGTTTTTGGGTCTTTTAGAGTATAAGAAACGTGCAACGACATTGCACAGTAGAAAAGTAGCAGGCTCCGAATGCAAATTTTAGTGTTTTTGCAAATCTTGATATTGCTCCTGTGTCACAATTATCACCCTGTTAAAACTTTTTTAATAGAACCATCTCATACTTGGTATGGTTAAAAAATAAAACGGGTGTTTTTTGTAGTTTTGGAAAAAAAATTATTTTTGAAAAAATTTTCCTTCAGAGCCTTTGTCTTTGGACGTCCAATGGCTTTGCACGTTTCTTGATATACTCTAAAAGATCCAAAAAGTAGCTTTAATCTGACACCTGAATGATTCAGATAACTTAAACAATAAGGGAGCTATGACAATTTCAGTTAAATGATGCAGAGCGCTGCATAGCAGAATTTCAAATGAAGTTGAAGCTAGTTTTTGGATCTTTCAGGGTATATCAAGAAACGTGCAAATACATTGCACAGTAGAAAGGTAGCAGGCTCAAAGTCAAGTTTTTCCATAAATACAAAAAATACCCGTTATATATATGGGACGTCCCCCGTCAACTGGGCCGGCCACCTGAATACCCAAAAATTAAAGATACGAAAAAAATATTCCAGGGTGTCAATTTTTTCGTTGAAACGTTATCTTTCAAATGCAATGTGGCCCCTGAAAAACAAAATGGCGCTTAAGATGGCGACCAGAACACATAAACTCTGAGAACAAAATTTTGAAAATTGATTAGGAAGCGAAAATAAGTTAGAAATAGATCCATAATACAGCCAAAGTGTATTATTAGGTGTATAATTAATCCTGCACACCATATTTTTTGTTTTTCCACTATAAAACCGAAAATTCCATGAATTTCAAAAATTCCATATACAAAGGTTAAGTATATCATTTTCGACGTATTTTGACGAGCTGAACACGATCCCGTAGTCAGAATTTGCCCTTGATCCTTCAATATAACGTAAAAAGCTAATGTTGAGAGAATATTGACCGGAAAATTAATGTTCTCTTAAATTTAATTAAAAAAAAAAACCGGAAGTTAAGACAACAACGTCCACGGGAGCTCAATTTTCCATTTTATGCTAAAATTTGGAGGTACGAAGTAATTAGGAAGATTGGAAATGGCACTTTTGGATAAGAATAATTATTATAGTAACATTCATTTGTTTTTAGCTATTTTAAAAACAAATTTAGATATATCACATTCAATACGGCATTGATGTAAAATTTTCGAAAATTTATTGAAAAATGGAGTAGTATGAAGAAAATTACCGATTTTTTTATAGACTGAAATTTTGAATTCTTGGTAAATTTCACGATAAAAATAAGTTTCCAGAAGAATAATAGTTGAATATCGAACTCAAATTATCGTAGACTACTGTTATCTGGTCGCTATAGTAAGTTGAAAATATGCGATTAAATATCCATTCAATTGTTTAATAAAAATAATCGCAAAATGGAATTAACAATATTGTTTATTGTTTCCAGCCTTATTTTGTGGAACTCCATAATCATGAAATAAATAAAGATTATTAAAAGTTTCACAGTTTTATTAAAATACAACCTGACAATATTGTTTCGACAGCTATGCTGTCATTATCAAAGGTAATATAATTATAAACAAACACGTCGCTAAGGTAGATACAAAATAGGTAACTAGATAAAATAATAATAATAATCAGAATTAAATATCTAATACTTCCAGTAACGGAGAATTACTGAGCTCAAGTTGTTCATTCATTAAAGGTACCCTGAGTTTGTGTTTGTATATCTCAAAGGCTTCTAAAATGTCTAATTTGTGTTTGTTATTACAAAAATGTAGGAATTTAATATTATTTTGAGGAGTCATTGTGTGATTTTGTTCTAAAAGGTGTTTGGCGTAATTCGATTTTTCAGGATGTTTATTTTTGTAATGACGTACGTGTTCTTTATATCTTATGTCAAAACTTCGAAGTGTTTGTCCAATATATACCGAACTACAAAAAGAACAATTTAAACGGTAAATGCCCGATTTCATGATATCATGTGTTCTGTCTTTAGCATTAAATAAAAATGAAAAAGTGTTAGTGTTGGTTTTAAATGTTATTTTATAATTGTTGGTTTTTCTTAGTATATGTGCAATTTTTTCTGATATTTTGCCAAAATATGGTATAGATATGTAATTTGTGTCTTCTGTTTGATTGTCAATGGGATATATTCTTTTGATAGCTAAGCTATAATCTTTTTGTGATGTAACCAAATGAATCTTGTCACCATAATACACATAAAATAGCAGCCTACAGATCATTAGTACACAGAGCTTTAACTATTCCACTAACAAAATCAGATTTTAGCAAAGAGATATCAACCATTAAACAACTAGCACATGCAAATCATTATAATCCGAACATGATTGACACTTTAATTAAACAAAAAGATTATAGGTTAGCTATCAAAAGAATATATCCCATTGACAATCAAACAGAAGACACAAATTACATATCTATACCATATTTTGACAAAATATCAGAAAAAATTGCACATATACTAAGAAAAACCAACAATTATAAAATAACATTTAAAACCAACACTAACAGTTTTTCATTTTTATTTAATGCTAAAGACAGAACACATGATATCATGAAATCGGGCATTTACCGTTTAAATTGTTCTTTTTGTAGTTCGGTATATATTGGCCAAACACTTCGAAATTTTGACATCAGATATAAAGAACACGTACGTCATTACAAAAATAAACATCCTGAAAAATCGAATTACGCCAAACACCTTTTAGAACAAAATCACACAATGACTCCTCAAAATAATATTAAATTCCTACATTTTTGTAATAACAAACACAAATTAGACATTTTAGAAGCCTTTGAGATATACAAACACAAACTCAGGGTACCTTTAATGAATAAACAACTTGAGCTCAGTAATTCTCCGTTACTGGAAGTATTAGATATTTAATTCTGATTATTATTATTATTTTATCTAGTTACCTATTTTGTATCTACCTTAGCGACGTGTTTGTTTATAATTATATTACCTTTGATAATGACAGCATAGCTGTTGAAACAATATTGTCAGGTTGTATTTTAATAAAACTGTGAAACTTTTAATAATCTTTATTTATTTCAGAATTAACAATAGATCACTGATAACAGGGGCCATAACTGATTCCCAAGCATTATAAAATGCCGGATAGTCATCTGACATAATAGTATCTGATTCAATTAAACCCAATTTATCCCTAATACATTGAAAATACAAAAGAAACAAAGTTATGTCAGATCTGTTAGAAATACAGAAAGCGCCAAGAACACCAGAACCAAACTCGTCAACCACCATAATTGTATATAATTGGAATCCATAATTATTTAACCCATGGGTCCCATCAATGCAAATTTTTGATTTACCTAATGTGGACAACAGTTTAGCTCGAAATTCATTCATTATTATCAAGACAAAATCATCTTTTGTAAAGTATTTATCAACTTGACCCTGTTCCTTGAAATATAACACTGGACTTTCTTCTAACTTTTTCATAATTTCAACCCACACTTTCACACTCACAGCATCATTGTCATGTCTTTTCATTGAATAACCTATTGAAAAATCCCTTTTAATATTATGGAGATCCTTCCTCTCCAATAAATGAATTCTGTCAAATGATTCGGCACAAGCTTCTTCTCTAACATCTTGAAGAACCCTTTCAAGTGTCACACCTTGTGATAATTTACCTACAAATAAAAATGTGAGAACATATTTCATGCATCATAATATGATTCATACCTGCTATTTGATTTCTATCATCTTTGGCAAGCCTAAGACGACCAAGTTCACAGTCATGGCCAACATGATCTGGATAAAAAATTACACTAATGCTTTGTTTATTAACTGTTGCAATAAATCTTGATGGACAAGCTCGACTAATCTTGTTTGAGCCACCTCCTTTAATACTTCTCGTACGATTTGCAGTAACTCCAGGAAAATAAGATCGGTGACAAAAATAATATTGACGATAGGTACCATTTTTCAATGATTTTTGTGTAGTGTCTCGAACATAATTCGCTCTTGAAATTTTCTCCATCTCTTTCTTCCATTGATCAAACTCTGAAATAAAACACAAATGTAAGTACCTATGTACCTAAATAAATAAAGTTGAATCCGGTTGAATCAATATTAAGCTTACCTTTCTTTTCAGCAAAGTCATGCTTTTCTATTGTCAATTTTAAACAATGATCTTCAATCAAATGTTTACATAATCTTGAGTAAGTTGTAAATTTTTTTGACATACTTTAACTGCACAGAGTAACCTACTTCCACGAACTTTTCTTTTATGTTCCTTCACATGTGACAAGAATTCAATTTTTTTCTTACAAGGAATTTTACATATTTTGCAAATAAATCCTGTAGAAGGTGCATTACTATGATTTTCCCTTAAATGTCTATGTAAACTTTTTTTAAACTTATATGTTCTTCCACAAAGATCACAGTTAAACATATTGATTGCCGTAAAACAGATGCACACAATCGAAAAGTATAGCACAAATAAAATGTACGTATTAACACTGTTAACTGTTAATCTTCACAACTTATTAGCAACGTCCTTTAAACTTGCTTAAACAGTCAATGCTTAAACCCTTCGACCATCTTGGCATCGTTTTTCGTTTGTTTATACCGACGCGGCAACTTTGCGACGTGCTTGTGATTGGGGTTGCCTACCTATTAGGTGGTGCCATTAGCAAGTTACTGCCGCGAGACGCTCGTATGCAAAGGGTGTATGGTCAGCATTGCAGGACGCAATAATAATACTTGCAGAAGTCAACGGCTGCAAAGCATGCACGAATATAATTAGGAGGTACTCTCCGACTAGGTTTTGAAGTTAGTCTAAAAGTTAACTCTACGATTCTTTTGTAAAACACAGTAATTATCACGTTACTGTAATAATAGGTAGTCAATGACTTAATCACTGCTCTGGGATGAGGGCACCAGGAGCTTAGGTTTGAAAGTTAGTCTAAAAGTTAACTCTATGATTCTTTTGTAAAACACAGAAATTACCACATTCCTGTAATAATAGGGAATACTGTCAGTGACCGTTGGGCAGTGGCCCCACTCAGTGCTGAGTGATACTGAACCAGGAGGTATTCTCCGTTAGGTTTTGAAGTTAGTCTAAAAGTTAACTCTATGATTCTTTTGTAAAACAATAGTAATTATTAGATTATTAGAACGTTCCTGTGGTAATAGAAAATACCTGCACAGGACAATGACTCTTGCGTAGCCCCAATGGTTCACTGCAAACCATGCATTTAAATACTTAGCAAGGAATTTGGGTTAGGTTAGAAGTTAGTTTACGAGTTAGCTCTGAGATTATTTTGATAACCAATAGTAAATATTCCCTTGTTCCTGTAATAATTTTTAACAAGAAGTATGTAGGTGAGTGACCTTTCATTTCCGGTTGTTTGAAATTGCCGGGGGCGTCGTTTTGGACACGAACACGAAGTTAGCTGCGTTTACGTCATAACATGGCCGTACTTTCTAACAACTGCTCCCACATTTCGTAGTTTTTGCATGTTTTCCAGATTTTCTTTCAAGTTTTCTGTATAATAACTCACTAGTGCCCAAGGTTACTGTGTTTTACGTTTTTCAAAGTACCTTTGGCGAGTGTAACTTTTAAAATAAGCATGTTAAGTTGGGGGTCACGATATCATATAATTACCAAAAAGTCTAATACAATTTTGTTCTAGAACGAACTACTTTTTCAGAAAAAAATAACGTTGGAAGCTTTAACATCATTTTGCCGCGTTAATAAAAGTACTTTAATTATGACGCTTTGTCAGCAGATGCATCTCATCTATAACAACAACAAACCTTAATAACCTTTTATCGTATCGTATGTCGTTTCCGCGTTAAATTGAATTCTTTTTGAATTAAAAATTCAGTTTACTCAATTAAGAAACGTGACAACTCTGTAAAGTTTGTAATAAAATTTGCTCCACATCCAAACAAAATTCTGATATGGAAGTTTGTTCAACTGAAATAAAGCACGTTTTGTTTACAAGCTTGCAATTTAATGAAGAATATTCTCAATGGCTGATCACAGCTGTGTAAATAATACCCTTTTAGAGTGAGATAATACTGAGTTTGTAGTTTGTTGAACTTTGAAATAATAATTTGTCAATAAAGCACGAGTTGATGTTTATCTAATAATAGTTTTTAATGATTTTATAAGAGAATATATTTTAAAGAGAATATTTATATAATTTAAATTAGGTAATTAGGTTAAGGTATTTTGTTGACACCTTGTTTTGGCTACATTAAAAAATCTTTAATTTTATGGTAATTAGGTGCCTTAATCAAAGTTTTTACAAAAGATAGTATTTTTTAATAAAAAAAACAAATACGTCAAGAAATTTTGAAAATATTCCGGAAATTAATAAATATAAAATGTAGGTCAATTATTGTCTTATTCTTACAGTTGACTTGTTATGAATCAGCATGCTTTTAACGTACAACGTACAAATTTTGTTTAAGGAAGAACAGTGCCAATTAAAATTTTTACAAGAGGCTCTTAAAGTTGTAATATAAATTTACCTCAATTGTAAAACTTTGGAAGATGACCATTCGAACAAATAACAGCTCAATGTTAGTAGAAGTCTGCATCTACCGGATATGCTCGGGCCTCTGCTCTTCTATCTGAATCCTTTCTCTAACTGGCTATATGAAACTAATGTAGGATATACGGCTCGACCTAAAAATATAACAGATATAGATATACAACGCGACCATTTCCACTAACTTTAATTTATAACTTTAACTGATTATAGATTGTACAGATGCTGAAACAAAGTTGTCATATTGTGTAAATACGCATCTAACATGACCATGAACATCAGCGGCGGATCTCGCTGTCCGCAGCGAGGCTCATGTCATTAAGGACGTAATTTGCTCTGCACAGATACGCGACTTTTGATCTTACTGTACACGGCTATTATTTTCCGTATTATTTTCTGCATAACCACTGCATTGTCTATTAAAATTAAGAAACCATCTGAAGTGTGAGAACTAGGTACTACTTTTGTGTAAAGTAATGTTTTAATAAAATGATTACTTTGCGAGATATAATGAGTTAAATGAATTAATGTTACCCGCGAACGATCAGTTACTCTTGATTTTCATAAATTGTGTCATAAATTCGTTTAACTCATTTTGTCTAGAAAAGTAAGCAATTTATCAAAAAAAAAAGTTATAAAAACTACAGTGTCTATTATCAGGATTATGATGCAATTTGTATCTTAGCAAACAGAGCTGCGGCAAAGAAAAGAACAAAAACTAAGTAAGATGTATCGTAAGCAATGGCTGCAAGTGGCGTAGCTATACAGGCATTGAGCTTCATAATACATACAAACCGCCGAGAGTAGAAGCAAAATAAAATATGTATTATTTAACAACACGGGGCGAGTAGATAAAAAAGAAAAAACTATTCAGTTAAGGAGTGTACGTTCTGAGATATTAATCATATCTGTACATCGTAATACATCGAGAAGTCATCGTCCTAAACAATGTATAACTAGATAATTGTTCTATACTTATCAATGCCGGTTACCCCATAAGGTAATTTAGTGACCTTCCTAAAAAGATTTAAATTAATTCCTAATTAATAAAATAAACCGTTCTTGTTTTTTACTTCTTACTCTAGTTTGGATAAATTTTGTTTTGTAAATATTTAATGTTTTATAGTAGCATCATTAATAAGTACAATACAAAAACGTATAAAAATTCAAAAACCAATACATATTTGACAGATTAATCTTTCTTCCTAATAAAACCACAAATATCTTTTGAATTAAACCATTATAGTTGTAAAAGCAGTTGGATAACAATTTACAGCACACAGAGTTTCATATAAATTGGTAACGTGCGCGAAAGTGTCTCTAAAACTGAAATTTTATGTTTGAGATGTGACAGACAATTTGTGACATTGTACAACCTCCAATACATCACTGCTGTAGTACTATATGGCAAACTTTTTTCAGTGTTTAGTGTTAGTGAAATGTTCATCCGAAAGTGATAGATGGAAAATCTGGTTCTAAACTTTACCTACGTATCCTTTGAAAATAATTAAACGTTATTCATCATCAACTCTAAACTATACAAGATTAAGAAAGTGAACTGTAAACTTTCAGAAATAGAGGTATGTGAAGTTAGCGGACAAATTTCGAAAAATCAATTAAATAAACAGAGTTCCGGGTCGCGGCAGAATAGTTCTACAGTTCTTGCTAGTTTTTTTAAAGAGTTCTGCAGAAAAACCCCCAAAAACCTGGGAATACGAAATTGCCCGCAAACTTCACGATGCGGACAAATTATAAAAAATGCACAATATTTTTGGAGTTCTGAATAGTACGATAATAGTTCTATAGTTCTAGATAGGTTTTAGAAATAGTTCTGAAGAAATAACGGAATAAAAATAAAAAGAAAATTTCAGAAATAGAAACAAAAACTGTGAATATCTTTCAAAATTCACTCCAGATCGAAAAGTTTCTTAAGAACTATTGTTAGAACTCTTCTGCCGCGACCTAGAACTCTAATCAGAACTGCGATATCGTTAATTTAATTTCATCCCCTATTATACATCACAGTATCAAAATTAATCTTAGATATTGGGATAGTTCCTTTAATTCTAACGCGATCGAAAAAATTCTTAAGAACTATAATATAAACTAAATATTGGGATAGCTCCTTTAATTCTAACCCGATCAAAAAAATTCTTAAGAACTATTGTTAGAACTCTTCTGCCGCGACTCAGAACTCTATTCAGAACTGCGATATCGTTAATTTTAATTTCACCCCCTATTATCATCACAGTATCAAAATTAATCTTAAATATTGGGATAACTCTTTTAATTCTCACGCGATCGAAAAAATTCTTAAGAACTATTGTTAGAACTCTTCTGCCGCGACCCAGAACTCTAATCAGAACTGCGATATCGTTGATTTTAATTTCATCCCCTATTATACATCAAATTATCAAAATTAATCTTAAATATTGGGATAGCTCCTTTAATTCTAACCCGATCGAAAAAATTCTTAAGAACTATTGTTAGAACTCTTCTGCCGCGACCCAGAACTCTAATCAGAACTGCGATATCGTTGATTTTAATTTCATCCCCTATTATACATCAAATTATCAAAATTAATCTTAAATATTGGGATAGCTCCTTTAATTCTAACCCGATCGAAAAAATTCTTAAGAACTATTGTTAGAACTCTTCTGCCGCGACCCAGAACTCTAATCAGAACTGCGATATCGTTGATTTTAATTTCATCCCCTATTATACATCAAATAATCAAAATTAAGCTTAAATATTGGGATAGTTCTTTGAATTCTCAGCTGGTCGATCAGAGTAAGCAGACCGCCGCCATATTGGTGCAGAGAAGGATGATTTTTAATAATGGACAATATAAACCACGTTTTACGTGTTTGACATATTACAGGTTTGATCTTGCAGAATCTTTCACCTTTCTACTGGGTGGCGTTTATGTGATTATTAAGCAATAATTCTTTCAAATTGTCATGCAACAGCAATCGTTTATTTACGAAAAACTAACCTTAAGTGAAAATTAGTGATTTACCTATATCACTTTTTTAGACGATACGATTAGGGATTCTGACCCGAGAAATTGTGTTCCGGGAATTCCCCAATTTTCCGTTGTCTCGAGTCCCGGGAATAATTCGAGACACGGGACTTTTATATATAAGATATTCAATTAAAATTCTTACTTTAGAATTAAGGTTTTATTATTTCCTTAGCCAGTTTTTTTGAAAGAAACTAGTAAACAATCATTTCAAAGACATACAAACTATTCACAACTTGTCTATAAATAATCAATGTAGGGAAAGGGATTAGTTACAGTAAGAAGCTGATAAAGGTACTAATATTTTTAAATAGCGGTCTTCCCAAAGAACTAAACACAATGTTTTTACTTAAAAATTCATATTGAATTATTTATAACCACAATAAACCAGAAATAATAAAAACTTAAGAGTGTAACTAGGTATTTTTTTAGTAAAGAGCAAAGTGGTTTAGAAGGATGAATGCATTTAAAACTGTTTATTTTGGAAACTTCAAACGGACATTTGCGACAATGCTTGCTTGGTTAAATCTTTCTCTTATTCAGGAAGAATGTTTTGTTAAAGTTATGAATGACTTAAAACTTGCCGACACACAATACAACACTAAACATGAAAGGTTTTGCCGTAGAAGAGAAAAGAAGAAAGAATTTTATGACAGGAGAATCTATTTATGTATTGCTATGCTTTTAATTAAATCTTTAGTTTTATATATTATTTATTTTAATTAAATATTATTATTTGATTAGAGTTCTGGGTCGCGGCAGACGAGTTCTAACAATAGTTCTTAAGAATTTTTTCGATCGCGTGAGAATTAAAGGAGTTATCCCAATATTTAAGATTAATTTTGAAAATTTGATGTATAATAGGGGATGAAATAAAATTAACAATATCGCAGTTCTGATTAGAGTTCTGGGTCGCGGCAGAAGAGTTCTGACAATAGTTCTTAAGAATTTTTTCGATCGCGTGAGAATTAAAGGAGTTATCCCAATATTTAAGATTAATTTTGAAAATTTGATGTATAATAGGGGATGAAATAAAATTAACAATATCGCATTTCTGATTAGAGTTCTGGGTCGCGGCAGAAGAGTTCTAACAATAGTTCTTAAGAATTTTTTCGATCGCGTGAGAATTAAAGGAGTTATCCCAATATTTAAGATTAATTTTGATAATTTGATGTATAATAGGGGATGAAATAAAATCAGCGATATCGCAGTTCTGATTAGAGTTCTGGGTCGCGGCAGAAGAGTTCTAACAATAGTTCTTAAGAATTTTTTCGATCGCAAGAGAATTAAAGGAGTTATCTCAATATTTAAGATTAATTTTAATAATTTGATGTATAATAGGGGATGAAATAAAATTAACGATATCGCAGTTCTGATTAGAGTTCTGGGTCGCGGCACAAGAGTTCTAACAATAGTTCTTAAGAAACTTTTCGATCTGGAGTGAATTTTGAAAGATATTCGCAGTTTTTGTTTCTATTTCTGAAATTTTCGTTTTGTTCTTATTCCGTTATTTCTTCAGAACTATTTCTAAAACCTATCTAGAACTATAGAACTATTATCGTACTATTCAGAACCCCAAAAATATTCTGCATTTTTTATAATTTGTCCGCATCGTGAAGTTGGCGGGCAATTCCGTTTTCCCAGGTTTTCGGGGGTTTTTCTGCAGAACTCTTTAAAAAAACTAGCAAGAACTGTAGAACTATTCTGCCGCGACCCGGAACTCTGTTTATTTAATTGATTTTTCGAAATTTGTCCGCTAACTTCACATACCTCAGAAATAGCAGTTATATCAATCACTATTTTAAAACTCCTATAAAACTCCTCCTTTTTCAAATTTTGTTATAAAGCAAGTAATTTGTTGTATATTTTATTTTATTTTTGTTTAGATATAGATATGAAATTTTTTTTATTAAATCACCTTTTTTTCAAGTTTTGTCTTGTTATTCATCATTTTGTTATAATACGTCTTCCTTACTGCTATACTACAAGAACATAAATACCTATTTAAAAACTGAATATAGTGAATACTTACACTGTATAAAAATCTGAAACATTTGTTTCAAAACATAAAGTTTTACTTGAACGTTTTATTTACTGAGTGGACAAAATAATATAGCTTTCTAATAGTGCTCAACGACAACTTACTTAATATTTTAAATTTAGTGTTCATATTATGATAATTTGCTTTTAACAATGAGCCAGGACATAGATATTAATGAAACACCAAAGGACTTTCAAACTGCAATAAATAATATATATGATAAGCTAATTATAATTTTAAACTTTGTAACCTCAGCAAAAGAACATCTCAAAAAACGAGAATGTAATTCGGATATAACTCAAAAACCAGATCCTCAAATAGAAAATGTTGTTCGAATCGCTGTCAAGGAAATTATGACTCATAGACCACCTCTTACATATTCACAAATAACATCTATTAGCAATTCGAATACATCTGTTTCTAAAATACAACTAAATAAAACCCCAACAGAAAGAAAATACAAAGCTTTAATTTTTCCTAAACCAAACAGCAATATTAACTGTTTCTGAAGACACTAAAAAAGCACTTACCCAAATAAATCCAAGGGTTTTAAACATTAAACCAGATAGAATTATTAAGGTTAAAAACAAAGGTGTTTTGGTTGAATCTTCGGACAGTGAAATATCTAAACTAATTGGAAACCCAAATTTAACAGCACTAAACCTAGAAGCAAAACTTCCTGAGAAACTTTGGCCGAGAATAGTATTCTATAATGTACCAAGCAATTCAGAAAAACAGGAGTTTTTAGCAGAAATATTTGAAAATGTAAAAGATGAAACTGATATTTCTGAAAACTGGCACAAAAACACTTTTAAAATGGTGTCACGCTTAAATATCACAGACGTAATATCATCCGACGAAATATCACGTTTAAAATATCACAAAACAAAATATCATAATAAAAAATATCCCAAGAATAAAATATCATAATAAAAAATATCTCAAGAACAAAATATCACATGAGGAGATATAATAATAGTTTTAATAAAATTTTATTTTTAGTAAAATCTTTTATTTAATAATAATTAATTATTCGATATACGGACCCTTCTGAACCCAGGTAAACCAATGACACTGAGTTGTAGAGGATAACTCAGAGAACAAATAAGAAAATAAAAATAATAAGAAAAACAATGTTAAAATCGCTATTTTGAGGTTAGAATGTTATAATGTTAGGTTACAGTTAGTAAAAAAGTTGGCTGATTTACGTGAAAATGGCGTAAAAATGGTGTTTGTGTCATATGACAGGAAGATTTTATAATTTTTAACTGTTTTTATGACGTCTTTTCAACGAAAATCCGTAGCGCTTGGTATTTCCGTATGTATGAATGTACGATCGTAGTCGGTATATCTAATAATTACCTAATAATATTTACTTTCGGGTGTACATGGAAGTTTGCTTTAGGACAACATTATATAGATGTCTCCAATTGTAATTGTTATTATTAATGTAAATTCGAAATTTACATATAGAGAAGCAACAGGTACAGAGGTTCAGGGTTTCAGACAATGCCTCCCATACTGAGGAGCATGGACTGGAACAGGAACCCAAAAGAACCGGAATCGGAACCGGAACCAATTACTTTTATGGAACTGAAACCGGAATCAGAACCCTTACTAAAATTCGTGTTAATGTTAAGACGAGAACCGGTATTTTTTGGTTCCACATTTCGGTTCTACTGGTAAATAAAAATAGTAGTTCAATATTCTTCCAACAGCGCTACCATAACCATTTCTTACTAAGTGGATGTTGATACTAGATCCATTTCCACTACTAATTGACCAATAGCAGTGTGTGAATTGACTAGAAAAGTGTTACGTCACATTTTATATTGGTAGCCCTGAATATTTCCAAACAAATTTTATCTTGAAAAGAATCTACAATATTAACCACGTTCGGTACTTCACATCTGTTTACTCCAAGAGCTCAGTTTCTATGGTATCCATTGTTGTAAATGATTGTAACTATAGCACTAGAGTTTCCCGAGTAAAAAGAGTTGAAATACCGAAGAGCAAATATATTTATCAATTATCACCTATATTATAAGCAATACTTTAACCTAACATGCATCGACTGTCAGTTATCAAGGTCATATTTGTTTGGAGATATTTGGAACTATATACCAACATAAAATGTGACGTCATTACTTTTGCTTCCGGAACCCTTATGGAACCTAAAAAATCCTGGAACCGGAACCTTAATGTTTAGTAAATTAAAATTGGAATCGGAACCGAAACCTTTATTTTGAATTTTCAAAAACCGGAACTGGAACCGGAACCGGAACCTATATTCTCCAGGTCCAAGGTTCCAGTCGCTGCTGAGGAGCCCAAAGTGAGGGCGAAACAATTGTCTAAGGGTGTTTTTAGGTGTGAAATTATGTGCCTCTCAATTTGCTGCTATACCCAAGATTTAATTTTATATGTTTAAATAATTTATTTTAAAGCAAAAAGAGAAAATTTTATTTTTAATAAAATATTATAGTATGTATTAATATAATAGGAAATATCACATGAACAAATATCTTAAAGTAAGAACTACTGTGATACCGTATTTAATATCGAGGGATATATTTAATTACAATGTTAGGTTAGGTTTAAGGAAATATGGTTTGTACCCATACTATAATTACAGTTGTAAATAAGAACGTAAATGTAATTATTTGTATATGAGTATTTAAATGTCAATAGAGGTTTTTTACTGAGTAAAATAAATTATTATTATATTTTAAACATAATAGTGATATTTTGTATTAGGATATTTTTTCATAAGATATTCTGTCCTTAGGATATTTTTGCATGTGATATATTAGTATGTGGTATTTTGACTATGATATATTGTCGTGTGATATTATGACTGTGATATTTAGACATGTAACCTTTAAAATAGGAACGAAAAACAATTCTACAACTAGAGTGCGCGAGGTTTCGAAACATCACAATGACTCATCAAAATCTGCGCGAACGTCACCTGCGAGTACAGTGGCGGCGCGTATGTTGTTCATTAAAAGGGGTTAAAAATATGTGCACATAAAATGTTATGAAAATCTCAAAGTACACTTTATAATCTTTAAGTAACCACTTTCAATTGAAGGGGTTGGAGCTTAAATCAACTCACCTAAGTAGCAAAAAGATAATTGTGAGATATAAGCCTGTATATAAAATTTTAAGTTTATAAATGATTCTGGGTTTTCTAAAAGTTTAAATTTGATAATGTAATTTACTTCAGTGTTAGTAAAAGTAATAGGAAATCAAAATAAATGGAAAACCTTGCTTTTCTTTATATATCGACAAAATAGGGTATTTAGGTTTTTAGACAGTATTGGGATATAATACGTTCTTATTAAAAAAAGAAGTGATTGTAGAGATGAATTTTAATTATTTTAATATGAAAATATGTCTACATGTAAAACATTTGACAACTTATGTGACATAATTTATAACATCGTTTATAAAACAATCTGTGTGTTATATTATAATCCCATGGATTACAGTGTACTGGTGCTAGGCCCCGGTTCCTCTAACATTTCCAGTGGGGAAATACCAACATCTACATCGTCCTCAGAAAACTCTCCCTCTGATGTATCGTCATCCGAATCCCCAGTGTTTACAGTGAACCGAAACTCATCTGACGCACTATCAAGTAAATGTTCTTTACGCATGTACTCTTCAACAACTCGATCCACATGCCTATACACCTTTGCCCAATCTTCAGCGGTGATTGACTCAAACTTTTGTTGTGCTAATTCGATGACATCATTCAGTCTACAAGTTATATTCGTTGCTGCTACATGGTTTTTAACTAATGCCCATATCTTCTCAATAGGGTTGAGTTCGGGATGGTATGGTGGTAATCTTAATACTACATGACCATGTTGGGCTAATTCTGTATCAAGAATATATTGCTTATATGTGCTTTTTCTTTGCTTAATTATATTATAGAGTACAGGCTTTATGGCGTTTGGATCATGGGGAATGCCTCGCTGGATAAGCCATTGAATCATGACTTGTTTTGTCGATGCTGAAGTTGGATCCTTGTTGATTGCTACATTATGATATGCTGCATTATCAATCACAAGCACAGCTCTCTTGGGTAAATTAGGCAACAGCTGCTTGCGTACCCACAGCATGAAATTTGCATTGTTCATGTCCTGGTGGTAGTCGCCAGATGTACTTCCTATAATAACAAATAATGTAAAAAATTCACAAATATTTCAGAGTAATATCACACCTGATTTGAACATGAGTAATGCATTCTTTACAAAACCATCTGCCCCGCCAGCATGCACCATTATTACACATGCGCCCTTTCCAATAGGTTTTCTAAAACCGCGTTCCGAATCGTCACTCCATGTCTTCTTGTTAGTATGGCAACTGTTTATGTAGGACTCATCGGTAAATATTATGGGTCTTTTATCTTGTACATACTGCTGTAATTGTTCCAAGTACTGGATGCGCTTTAATCTTATATCATGTGATTCCATTAGAATTTTACGCTTGTCCATGGTTTCTCGCCAGCTAAATATATAAATAGTTAGAATATGTAATAAAATGTGTTAGGTTCTTATAAAATAACTTACCGGAAACCTAACTTTTTTACAATCTTTCCCAGAGTACATAAGCTACCTTGAAATTCTATCCCAGAGTTCAGTATCTTATTACGAATTCCTGTAAATACCACGTTGCGTTATAAATACACCAATTAAAATAATTTGTTTCGTTTTATACCTTTTAACGTTGGGTGTCTCTTTTCAATTATATAATACTGGTGAATAATCGACCTGATGGTTTCTAATTCACCTTCCAGTAGGTCACTCTTCGGATTTGGTCTATTACGATTTTTCTTCGGACTGGAAAACTTGACTTTTTCGCCTGAAGCAACTTGCTTGGCTTCTTTCTTAATCTCACGATAACTGTTTTCCCCTATTTTTGTCGCAGCCAGAACTCTTTCTTTAAAACGAGTTACAGGAATTGTTACACCATCCTTAGCTTCTTTCTCCATAAATGAGATGACGTTTGCGATAATTTCGCGTGCTTGGGAATGCAGAACCTTTCCACGTACACCTACACTGGACTTTGGCGGCATTTTACTTTTTCACGTTGAAATCTAACTACAACAAATATTTATGTGATATTCGTATCTTCTGCATCAGCAGTTATTAACTTACCTACGATTCGCAAATAAATATGCAGAAGCTCTGAAAAGAACTGTTTTGTAAACTGATTTCAACTTTCAACAACAAACGTAAACACACCTATAACCTCCAAACGCACACGCAACAAGACAGAATGGAAATATACCAACGCTACTGCATTAAGAAAGATATGCGCGTGCGACGCAATTTCGAACGCTCATACGTATTTCGGTTTCTGCGCATTGTGCTGTTTCGAAACCTTTTCCCCTATAATTGGGTAGTTGAGATTCATCCAGAATTTAGAAATATTCTTTTGAAGCATAAAAAAGCTTATTTTGGTTGGATTGTTTGTACAGTAAATGACTTTATACGTGTAAGCAGATGCTGCAGATGTTAACGTTTTGGCCACGTTGCCAAATTCTGCAAAGCTGATATATCCTGTGGTACATGCTCATTTACAGAACATGAGACGTCAATAAAGCTAGCACCCCCACTTCAAAAAAATTTAAAAAAATAGCCTATAATTTAGTACTAATTAAGGACAAATTTGTACCAAAAAAATTAAATTTGTACCAACAACCGTTTGGCCGCAATTCGCATTTGAAAAGTGGGGGTGCTGGCTTGAGCTCAAGCTAGCACCCCCACTTTAACAAAACTGAAAATTTTCTACACTACTATTTAGTTCTAATTAAGGACAAATTTGGACCAAATTTTTTTTCTCGTAATTACAACCATATAGCCGCTATTCGCATACCAAGACTGGCAGCGTTAATTGGCAATCAAGCTAGCTTTAAGAAAAATAAAAAATTTTTACGCTATCATTTAGTTCAAATTAAGGACAAATTTGGACCAAATTTTTTTTCTCGTAATTACAACCATATGGCTGCTATTCGCCTATCAAGACTGACAGCGCGAACTGGCAATCAAGTTTCACCACTTTAATAAAAATAAAAACTTTCTACGCTATCATTTAGTTCTTTCTAATTAAGGACCAATTTGGACCAATTTTTTTTCTCGTAATTACAACCATATAGCCGCTATTCGCATATCAAGACTATCAGCGCGAACTAATAATCAAACGCGCTTGTTTGTAAGTAAGCTTAATCAAGCTTTGTGAAACTGGCCAAAACATTAACAGAAAATAGAAATAGAATATAATCTTATCAAACAGGTTGTATTTAAATCTAAAAAGTATCACTACTAAATATATAATATTGATTATTGAAAATTTTTAAATAAATACAGATGTTTTTTGATTTTTTCTTTTTGTTTACACTTGATCTCTGCCCGAATACGTTCAATGCCAGTTCCAGTTCCGAGAAAATCAAACAAAGAAACATCCCTATCTTTAGCTGCAGTTTTGTAAATAAACAATAAATGGTTTTACCCCTACACTTTTATTACATTCAAACTGTGTATTATCCATGGACCTGATATTTCTTTAATCGTAAGTAGAAAGAAAGAAAGTAATATCTTGCTGTGCAAGCAATAAAAAGTGTTAACTAATTAATAAAACAGCAAAGAAAACATGCAAAATGCTACGTTTTTAAATGATACAGATAGATAAATAAAGAAAAGAACCTTAAATAAGTTATTTACATTAAATTACATTTTTATAAATTATAACATTTATTTTGTCAATCGCGAAAACTTTACTAACTTTTCATATTGTGACGAAGTATAAAATAAAAGAAAAAACTCATAACAAAATTAAATCAATTCATTATTCTAAAAATTTATTATTCCAAAAATATGTTACAACAATTATTACAGAACTCATTTCTAAATTATTTGACCCAGTAATAAAGATAAACAAATTGATTTCAAGTATGACATGAAGCTACTCTGCAATTTGTAAAGTGTGTCATAATACTAGCACAGCATTATTGCTCACAAAAGTAAGTAATGCTGACTCTAGCATTATGACACTGCCCTGATTAATTGGGACAAGTTGGCCATGCTTGATTGCAAGAAGAAATGATAGTAGGGATGAAGAGTCAAGATGGAAAGTGACAATCGAAAAGGATAGTCAGTTACATAGTTACATGGTGAGATACAAGCAGAAAAGTCCTTCTCGATTGTCATACCCAGTGTGAGGGAAATGGCCCTAAAAGTTATAATTAGTTGGTAAGTAAAAATTGTGTTAATTATATTTAGAATTAATCTTAGTTATAAGTTAAGTAAATTTAAGAAATAAAATCAATAGATTAGATGAAGGGTGAGTGTATTTATTTTTATTCATAACATGGTGGAGACAAGTAAGAACGAAGCGAGCCTAGCTTCGTTACAATAAAGTTATTATCCGTAACAATATTTCGTTCATGACGACTCATTTAATTCTAACGCATAATGATTTGTATGAAAAGCTTTTAATTTCTAGATCATTCGATTTACAAAAGCATCTCTTTCGATCGTTTGTACTTCAATTCCATTAATTTTTAACAAAAAGCAATGCACTTCCAATCCAACCCATACCATTTTATTGCTAGTCATAAATAATAACCTTAAAGTACAAAGGGTGACGTGCAACCGCCCGCTGCCAACTGGAATACTATTACCACAAACTGCACTCCAAACAGGAAAATATATGCTTAAACTATTACGATTTATTTGTATCAATTTTTTTAATTGTAAGCAATTATGGACACTTGGCTTAATGATACGAATTAGTCCTTAATTAGTACTAAATGATAGCGTAGAAAGTAGTGGGAGATGGCGGGTTCTGGCGCCACATCTCCACACCTCTAGCAGGCAACCATGCATACACGCGAGCATATGGGATAATGTATAGTTACTCTCATAGAGGGGATGCAATTATTTACGATATAATGCATAATATTATATATTAATTACATAAATATAATTACCCTAATTAAATTTATTTGTTCCAATTAAAAACGCTTAACGTTATTATCAAAGATTGAAATTAAAAATAATATAATCAAAGAATTTTAGGCAGGCAACCATGCATACACGCGAGCATACGGGCTAATATACGGTTATCGTTCTCATACAGGAGCGTACAAGAGAAAAATATGAAAGGGGGCTTGAATTAAATGCTATAAATCAGGTCAGGGGTAAATATTTCTTAATACTCACCCTGCTTCTACGTTTATGAATCATTTTCATTCCTTTTTATGCAAACGACGCGTGATCTAATTAATATTCAAATCAGGCGTGAATTAATCTAATTAACATGCGCGAATTAAATGATTGAAAACAATGCAGTGTTTGGTTTTCGGCAGACTAGTTTAGTATTTTCTTTACTTAAGAGCTAATATTTATTTTAATAACATTTTCATTTCAACCAAGATCTCAACCTAGAAAATTTTTTAAATAAACGCATTCAATTTACATAAGAATGTTTAAATAAGTATACTCTAAACAAAATTGAAAACATTTTATATTAATTACATGAATCTAATTACCCTAATTAAATTTATTTGTTCTAATAAAAACGCTTAACGTTATTATCAAAGGTCGAAATTAAAAAGGTCCCCCTATACACGGTCCAGCGTGCAATATTACCTCGTATACGGATCAAATCTACATATTACATTATGATTGATACAATCGTCCGGGAGGGATCATAACGATTTTATAATAAAGACATCTCATCTCTCTCTCTCTCATAAATTTATTTCAAAATAAATCTTATGTTGTCATTATACAATCAAATATACAAGCTGCCTCTAAACGCTTACTGTCAATCAACTGTCGGATTATCTCTATGGCATTTTGACCTGTTTAAATCCTAACGTCATAAACAACTTTCACTAATAAAAATAAATATTTTTATAATAATAATTAATTAACATATATTGATAATGAATTCGAATAAGTTCCTGAAACACTCTAAATAGAATACGACTAACAAGGCCCGCATTTAACCGCTATTTTTCCCCGTTTTAGGTTTAACTACATGTCGACACTCTAACTTTTGCAATATCTTATAGTAAAGAATATTATTCTCAATCAGGATGACTGTTCACATCGAGCATGTCATTTTCTATATCTCATATGCATATAACTTTTGAACTACAGACATTCCTAAAATATAAATCTATTAGTCATATCATTTAAAATGTGTAACATAATTAACATTATGTTATCAGAACTTGGATCTATGAGGATTATCTCTACGCCAACAAGAAACCTCGAGTAAAATGTATTGTCTCATCCGAAGGCCGTCAACTATTTCTTATCATAACACCATTAAGTTCAAAACAATGCAAATATAATTACTTTCAATATAGTCACTTGTTTAGTATTACATATTTCTTCGGAATGAAGGCCGATTACATCCTTATCTCATTAGATTACTTCAACCCCCAGTATTATTATTAATGTTTGAATTACGTAATGAAATTCAATGTTTACAGTCTGAAGATGTAATCTTTTAATATTTAAAACTATAAACGTTTAAAATTCACACACTTTAAAATACGTTAATCTTTTCAATATGTGATAATAAAAACAACAGACAGCTGACATCACAATCAAGACGTCATGTTTTTACCTTACCAATCTCATTTTTCATATAAATTAATAGATATGATATCCATTATCTCAACAAAATCATTAGCAAAGACGTGTTTTACCGTGCCTGTTCATATCGAGCATTTCATTTACTATATCTCATCTGCATATAACATTTCAACTACAGACATTCCTAAAATATAAATCTATTAGTCATAACATTTATCCTTCTTAAATGATACAACATAGTATATTGCAATTCAATATGGTTTATTCAACTATTTTCACAATACATAGCATATGCAATTTTAGATTTGGATAATTATACATATACAGATTTATATCATATAATTAACATATCACATATGCAATTTATAGATTAAATAATCAAATAAATCCCTGAAAACACTCTAAATTGAACACGAATAACGAGGCTTGCGTTTAACCGCTATTTTTCTCTTTTTAGATTTAAAAGTTATTAGATTAACTGAAAGAATATATTTTAAAATTGAAGGCTTATAATTATTGTTCATCAGCTGCTGCGACCTTCTGCTGGTTTTGTTACGAGATTTGAATCATTAATAACACCGAATGACAATAGTTGAAAGCGTTAGATTGAAAAAGGGAGTTTTAAAAGAATAAAACCTTTTGAATGTTGCTGAATAATTATTCCTTGTTTAGGTCTGAACGAACCATACTACGTAGATGATGTATCAAACTTACCGGTACAAAGCACAGACGAGGTAGCATCACCCATGATTACAATCAAATACCCCGATGAATTAACAATGAGCTTATATACCCTCTACAGGTGTTACCGAGAAGACGATGTAAAGATGCGCCAATAAATTTAAGAATTTGGGGTAGTTTCCCTAGGAACCTGCGAAAAAAATATTAAAGATTATAGTATGCAAGATAGTTAAAGAAATGATGCTTTTTAGCTAGACAATAAAGGTTTGCTGAGTTTATATACCTTATAAGTTACTTCTATTAACAAGTTATGAACTATCAAATACTATTAGTCAAAACTGTCTGAACAACCACATTTACTATCAGCCAGTATGAAGTATGAATACGAAGGCGTATAAATTCGCATATA
Organism: Agrypnus murinus; assembly: GCA_929113105.1. NCBI lineage: Eukaryota > Metazoa > Arthropoda > Insecta > Coleoptera > Elateridae > Agrypnus > Agrypnus murinus. The sequence goes on from OV816023.1 coordinate 25,715,711, forward strand.
AACAGACATTAATCAATACAAATCATTTAAACGATCACAGATAAACACATACGTTTGCCTACTATAAATATATTCAAACTACTCATACATACTATAAACATGAGGAGCAGGACTATGAAACCATATAAACAGATACAAACATAGTAATCCATATGAATACATATAAATACATACATATAAACACGTAAGTACACATACTATAAAATAATATATTTAACCGCATGCAATCATGTAAACGGATGCAAAGTATGAAAACGAAGATATACTAACACATACAAAACAGATATTATTATAAATAGCCCATAATAGAATAGAATAGAAGTTAAAACGGGTATTATTTACATTTACATTTACTGCGGTAGCAATGCAAATTTGCTTTTAAATATATTTTAAATTGACATACATTATCAGAAAAGAATTTTAATATCAAGCAACCGCTAGTTGAAAAAACTAAGCAACAGTACAAGGACTACTAGTCCTTCTGAAAAAATTTACAATTAAAAGAATTAGATTAGATGTCTAGGTCAATCAATCATTACTTCTCAATATTTTAAACTGAAAATTGGAATCATCTGAAAACGCATGAAATTTTAATTGTACGAATAACTCGTTCAACTATTGAAGTCTTAATCACGGAATACGTAGAGTAATGATTTATGTAGTATTCTTTCGTTAACTTTAACTCGATATATACAAATTCATATATGAGAGAAATGTTATATAAGTCAATACAGCCCTATAACTATCATTTATCGAGCTATACAAAGAGATTTATATCTACGCTAAACTAAAGATTAATAGAAGTAATACATTCCTTATATCATAAGATAACGATAAAACACATGATTATTCTTAGACTAAGGTCTAATTTAGGTAGTCAAATTGTAGGTAATCGAATTGTAGGTACATATCATGATATGATATCATACAATTATATTCTAGTAAGAATTGTAATAAAGTCACTGATATAAATAACAACATTCTTTATCACGATCATCTATCATTATCATAATCATCTAATGTTATGCAGAGTCAGCATCTAGCTCCTAAGTTCGTATATGCGAGAATCGGTATTATATAACACACACATCAGTCTACATTCATCGTTCTAATATTGATAGGAACTTTCTAGAATCTATAAAGTTGTACTACATATATTCAACTAATTTGAATATACGATAACGGGTACTCATTATACTTCTATGCACACAATCGATGTATCAGTACACTCCAACCACGTGATCAAGATTGTAGTATTCAAATCAAGCTTCCTAGCCTCTATACAAGTATTCTAGAACACAGAGTATTCATCACTAAACGTTTATGAATAATAATAATTTGTAACCATTTTCGATACCTTCAAAATATAAGTCTATGACATATGTTTGTAATACGTCTTTATAACTTTGAAATACAGGGTAGTTACCTCTTGCAATATCTACAGTTACGAGAACCCTGAAGACTTAACTTAGAGAAATAAGTCAGATAAATATTTTACTTTTATTGAAACGATAACTTTGCATACTAATATATGAAAATAATATAATGTATATCGCCTGATAAATAAAATTGAAATTATTCTTATTCTTTTACAATGAAATTTGTTTTGAAAAACACGATGAAGCGTTATGTATATTAATGCAGGAGTTCTGTTAAAGGCATTCGTTATTTAGAGATTCGCTTATAAGTATACTATCTATTTAGCTGATTCAATAAAAATTTCGTTATTTTTAAAAATTCCTAACAAGGGTTCAAGGTTCTTTGTCTGTTTTAGAATATTCAAAGACAATATATGTATAAATTATCGTGAGACTCCTGCTGTATATAAAACGCCATATATAAAATTAGAGATAAAAATTTATCCTGTGTATTGGTGAATACTCAAATATTCACGGAAATATAACAATCGGTACATATGACGATACTAATCAGTCTGACGTGGAATATATATATTTTATATTATACAAACGGAGAGAAAAGAATAGGTACAATCGGATTATGATCATAACAGGCTCACAATGATTATTATAAACATCTTAACAGAATAAAAAGGGCGATATGAATATAACTTATAGGATTTAATCAAACTAGAAAAATATCGATATATATCCTGCGTTGAGAAAGTAATTATACTATACAAGCATCCAGTATGTAAAGTAAAAGGAATTAGACTCAACTATGATGTACTGAAACTCATCAACGATCATCTTTTATCCCGATGACGTTATAGGGTGACATTATGAAGTCGTACTAATATATGAAAATAATGTACTGCCTGATAAATAAAATTATTCTTTTACAGTGAAGAGTGTTTTGGGGAAAACCTTAATGTAGCTGCTGAGCTCTGCTAGCCAGCTTCACTTATAAGTTCACATCACTTAACTGATTCAATAAAAATTTCGATATTTAAAAATTCCTAACATGGATAGCTTTATCTGTTTTAGAATATTCAAAGGCAGTATATGACAATAAATTATCGTGAGACTCCTGATCTATACAAAACGCCTTATATAAATTAGAGATAAAAAATTAAACCTATGATATATGGTGAAAATGCAAATATTCAACAATTCTAACCCCAATTCTTCTACTTTTCTAGACGTAATGTAATTTTGAACTGATTTCTAACCTTTTTCGTTATATCTACTACCCTTGTAAACGATTTCTACATATGCCTTCTTACTGTATATAATTTTGCCCCATGTAGATATTCGTCGTATCTATAGTAAACTCATATTTTAACGTTATTTTACAATATATCATCCATTTTCAATGATTTCGAAATACGCAGATATGTAATAATATACTATATACTCTTGTAGGATATTCATCGTTGAATATAGTAAACTTGTATGATCAATATTAATTTGTAATTATTTTCAGCACCTTCGAAATATATATATCTTTAACATATGTTATATGTTTTGTAATACATCTTTATAACTTTGAAACTCTACGTGATTTTCTCTTACAATATCTATAGTTATGAGAACCTTGAAGACTTAACCTGGAGAAATAAAACAGATAAATATTTTACTTTTTATTGAAACTAGTTAACTTATATTCTAACATACATATTCGAAACTAGACAACTTATATTCTAACATACAAATGTACAACAACAAAATAGAAAAGTATACTTGAGGGTAACATTTTGTATAACCATTATCTTTTATTCTATAATACCTTCTTCTTTAAGCTCAGAAATAATTGAAATAATCTCATCATAGTTTTCTAAACTACTGCTACCCCTCTGTTTTAAGGTATACAGTAGACGAAGCCTGTCGACAAATTGATTCCAATACGGCGCTTTGTTTTTTAGAATTTGAAATTGGTAGCTTGAGGTTAGAGCCTACGAATACATTTTTAGGACAGAACGTAGGGAGCTGAGTAAGTACAAAACAACATACTTTTATACAAGAACGTTTATTGATACGAATAGCTTCGACATTACTTAAAACATAATACATAACTTATATATAATATCTATTAAAATAGTACATTTCGTATACACTAATAATGATACTACATACCCGACTATAAAGTAAACATGGTAAGTATAACAGCAGTTTAAAAGAATAGATAGTAAATATAACGATATCTAATTATTTTGTACTGATATAAAAATCCGCGGATCGACTGATGCTGCGTCTAGTCCTGTTCAATTAAGGGTGACGGTCTAAGCTAATGTCATACAAAACATGCAAAAGTTTGATAAAATACATGACTGCATGCTCATTTTATGTCAGCACTTGATAAAAATAATTGTAGTACATTTGTATATATTCTTTCACTCTGCAGGAAGTCTTTTAAATAGATGAAATATATAATTTTGTATTTAGTAAATTATAAGGTTAGTGCGATAGATTAACGATCCCTGACCGAAGGGTTAAGGGCTAAGGTTAAGGGTTAAGGTTGAAGCATGAAGGGTTAAGGGTGAAGGGAGAAGGGAGAAGGGAGAAGGGAGAAGGGTGAAGGGAGAAGGGTGAAGGGAGAAGGGTGAAGGGAGAAGGGAGAAGGGAGAAGGGAGAAGGGAGAAGGGTGAGGTTTCGTCGTGATAGAGCAGAAGCAGAACATATTTATCGTGATACTCATAAACAGGTTATATCTCCTCTGGAAACTATTGTCGAATCAGTTAGCAGTTTAAAAGAATAGATAGTAAATATAACTATATCTAATTATTTTATAAAATACTATGTTAACTAAGAGATTATATACAGAATATATACGCCTGTATTCGACCTCTAGAGGGTTCATAAGACTAGACTAGACCAGACCAGACCAGACCAGACTAGACCAGACCAGACCAGACCAGACCAGACCAGACCAGACCAGACCAGACCAGACCAGACCAGACCAGACCAGACCATAACAGACCAGACTAGACTAGAGTATAGATGATAGACTGTAAAATCATGAACAATTATACCACCTGTAATATAATAGAGCTTACTTCATATTTTAAAATTAGTGGCTGAATCTAATTATTACGGAAATTCAATTGTAGAAACTGAAGATGTAATCTTTAAAACATCTAAAGTTAGAAGTTTTTAGTAGTCAGATTAGATTAATAGAGGGTGTTATAATCAAATCGTTTTTAGAAACTATTTGATTTGTAAGATTGGCGCCGTAAGGAAAAACAACATAGCTGTAGTCTTGATTTTGAAATTGAGATAGCTCGGGACAAAACGATGAATACAAAGTTTAGAAGTTTATTTCAAAATTCTGCGATAAAAAACATTAATTCTTCTTTACTTTACTTTAAAACCCAAAATTGCATGATAAATCAATATAATATTAATATAAATAATTAAATTAAATGAAGCAATCTAAGTTAGACCCCCAAAAAATTATATTAAGGTTATAGATTTTACACTCCGGTTGTTGCAAAGATTCAAGAATCTCTATTAAGATTAGTTCATAAAACATTTATTAGGTTAGAGCATGTAGCTACTTACAAAAAAAAAAATCTCTATTAAGATTAGTTCATAAAATATTTATTAGGTTAGACCATTGTAGCTACTTATAAAATCGTCATTACCATTCCAAAAACTTACATATAATATTAGTTGGGTTACAGTCTACGAATATATTTTAGGTTAGATTTAGATCGCGCGCGATCTAAATCTAACCTAAAATATATTCGTAGACTGTAACCCAACTAATATTATATGTAAGTTTTTGGAATGGTAATGACGATTTTATAAGTAGCTACAATGGTCTAACCTAATAAATATTTTATGAACTAATCTTAATAGAGATTTTTTTTTTGTAAGTAGCTACATGCTCTAACCTAATAAATGTTTTATGAACTAATCTTAATAGAGATTCTTGAATCTTTGCAACAACCGGAGTGTAAAATCTATAACCTTAATATAATTTTTTGGGGGTCTAACTTAGATTGCTTCATTTAATTTAATTATTTATATTAATATTATATTGATTTATCATGCAATTTTGGGTTTTAAAGTAAAGTAAAGAAGAATTAATGTTTTTTATCGCAGAATTTTGAAATAAACTTCTAAACTTTGTATTCATCGTTTTGTCCCGAGCTATCTCAATTTCAAAATCAAGACTACAGCTATGTTGTTTTTCCTTACGGCGCCAATCTTACAAAACAAATAGTTTCTAAAAACGATTTGATTATAACACCCTCTATTAATCTAATCTGACTACTAAAAACTTCTAACTTTAGATGTTTTAAAGATTACATCTTCAGTTTCTACAATTGAATTTCCGTAATAATTAGATTCAGCCACTAATTTTAAAATATGAAGTAAGCTCTATTATATTACAGGTGGTATAATTGTTCATGATTTTACAGTCTATCATCTATACTCTAGTCTAGTCTGGTCTGTTATGGTCTGGTCTGGTCTGGTCTGGTCTGGTCTGGTCTGGTCTGGTCTGGTCTGGTCTGGTCTGGTCTGGTCTGGTCTAGTCTGGTCTGGTCTGGTCTGGTCTAGTCTAGTCTTATGAACCCTCTAGAGGTCGAATACAGGCGTATATATTCTGTATATAATCTCTTAGTTAACATAGTATTTTATAAAATAATTAGATATAGTTATATTTACTATCTATTCTTTTAAACTGCTAACTGATTCGACAATAGTTTCCAGAGGAGATATAACCTGTTTATGAGTATCACGATAAATATGTTCTGCTTCTGCTCTATCACGACGAAACCTCACCCTTCTCCCTTCTCCCTTCTCCCTTCTCCCTTCACCCTTCTCCCTTCACCCTTCTCCCTTCACCCTTCTCCCTTCTCCCTTCTCCCTTCACCCTTAACCCTTCATGCTTCAACCTTAACCCTTAACCTTAGCCCTTAACCCTTCGGTCAGGGATCGTTAATCTATCGCACTAACCTTATAATTTACTAAATACAAAATTATATATTTCATCTATTTAAAAGACTTCCTGCAGAGTGAAAGAATATATACAAATGTACTACAATTATTTTTATCAAGTGCTGACATAAAATGAGCATGCAGTCATGTATTTTATCAAACTTTTGCATGTTTTGTATGACATTAGCTTAGACCGTCACCCTTAATTGAACAGGACTAGACGCAGCATCAGTCGATCCGCGGATTTTTATATCAGTACAAAATAATTAGATATCGTTATATTTACTATCTATTCTTTTAAACTGCTGTTATACTTACCATGTTTACTTTATAGTCGGGTATGTAGTATCATTATTAGTGTATACGAAATGTACTATTTTAATAGATATTATATATAAGTTATGTATTATGTTTTAAGTAATGTCGAAGCTATTCGTATCAATAAACGTTCTTGTATAAAAGTATGTTGTTTTGTACTTACTCAGCTCCCTACGTTCTGTCCTAAAAATGTATTCGTAGGCTCTAACCTCAAGCTACCAATTTCAAATTCTAAAAAACAAAGCGCCGTATTGGAATCAATTTGTCGACAGGCTTCGTCTACTGTATACCTTAAAACAGAGGGGTAGCAGTAGTTTAGAAAACTATGATGAGATTATTTCAATTATTTCTGAGCTTAAAGAAGAAGGTATTATAGAATAAAAGATAATGGTTATACAAAATGTTACCCTCAAGTATACTTTTCTATTTTGTTGTTGTACATTTGTATGTTAGAATATAAGTTGTCTAGTTTCGAATATGTATGTTAGAATATAAGTTAACTAGTTTCAATAAAAAGTAAAATATTTATCTGTTTTATTTCTCCAGGTTAAGTCTTCAAGGTTCTCATAACTATAGATATTGTAAGAGAAAATCACGTAGAGTTTCAAAGTTATAAAGATGTATTACAAAACATATAACATATGTTAAAGATATATATATTTCGAAGGTGCTGAAAATAATTACAAATTAATATTGATCATACAAGTTTACTATATTCAACGATGAATATCCTACAAGAGTATATAGTATATTATTACATATCTGCGTATTTCGAAATCATTGAAAATGGATGATATATTGTAAAATAACGTTAAAATATGAGTTTACTATAGATACGACGAATATCTACATGGGGCAAAATTATATACAGTAAGAAGGCATATGTAGAAATCGTTTACAAGGGTAGTAGATATAACGAAAAAGGTTAGAAATCAGTTCAAAATTACATTACGTCTAGAAAAGTAGAAGAATTGGGGTTAGAATTGTTGAATATTTGCATTTTCACCATATATCATAGGTTTAATTTTTTATCTCTAATTTATATAAGGCGTTTTGTATAGATCAGGAGTCTCACGATAATTTATTGTCATATACTGCCTTTGAATATTCTAAAACAGATAAAGCTATCCATGTTAGGAATTTTTAAATATCGAAATTTTTATTGAATCAGTTAAGTGATGTGAACTTATAAGTGAAGCTGGCTAGCAGAGCTCAGCAGCTACATTAAGGTTTTCCCCAAAACACTCTTCACTGTAAAAGAATAATTTTATTTATCAGGCAGTACATTATTTTCATATATTAGTACGACTTCATAATGTCACCCTATAACGTCATCGGGATAAAAGATGATCGTTGATGAGTTTCAGTACATCATAGTTGAGTCTAATTCCTTTTACTTTACATACTGGATGCTTGTATAGTATAATTACTTTCTCAACGCAGGATATATATCGATATTTTTCTAGTTTGATTAAATCCTATAAGTTATATTCATATCGCCCTTTTTATTCTGTTAAGATGTTTATAATAATCATTGTGAGCCTGTTATGATCATAATCCGATTGTACCTATTCTTTTCTCTCCGTTTGTATAATATAAAATATATATATTCCACGTCAGACTGATTAGTATCGTCATATGTACCGATTGTTATATTTCCGTGAATATTTGAGTATTCACCAATACACAGGATAAATTTTTATCTCTAATTTTATATATGGCGTTTTATATACAGCAGGAGTCTCACGATAATTTATACATATATTGTCTTTGAATATTCTAAAACAGACAAAGAACCTTGAACCCTTGTTAGGAATTTTTAAAAATAACGAAATTTTTATTGAATCAGCTAAATAGATAGTATACTTATAAGCGAATCTCTAAATAACGAATGCCTTTAACAGAACTCCTGCATTAATATACATAACGCTTCATCGTGTTTTTCAAAACAAATTTCATTGTAAAAGAATAAGAATAATTTCAATTTTATTTATCAGGCGATATACATTATATTATTTTCATATATTAGTATGCAAAGTTATCGTTTCAATAAAAGTAAAATATTTATCTGACTTATTTCTCTAAGTTAAGTCTTCAGGGTTCTCGTAACTGTAGATATTGCAAGAGGTAACTACCCTGTATTTCAAAGTTATAAAGACGTATTACAAACATATGTCATAGACTTATATTTTGAAGGTATCGAAAATGGTTACAAATTATTATTATTCATAAACGTTTAGTGATGAATACTCTGTGTTCTAGAATACTTGTATAGAGGCTAGGAAGCTTGATTTGAATACTACAATCTTGATCACGTGGTTGGAGTGTACTGATACATCGATTGTGTGCATAGAAGTATAATGAGTACCCGTTATCGTATATTCAAATTAGTTGAATATATGTAGTACAACTTTATAGATTCTAGAAAGTTCCTATCAATATTAGAACGATGAATGTAGACTGATGTGTGTGTTATATAATACCGATTCTCGCATATACGAACTTAGGAGCTAGATGCTGACTCTGCATAACATTAGATGATTATGATAATGATAGATGATCGTGATAAAGAATGTTGTTATTTATATCAGTGACTTTATTACAATTCTTACTAGAATATAATTGTATGATATCATATCATGATATGTACCTACAATTCGATTACCTACAATTTGACTACCTAAATTAGACCTTAGTCTAAGAATAATCATGTGTTTTATCGTTATCTTATGATATAAGGAATGTATTACTTCTATTAATCTTTAGTTTAGCGTAGATATAAATCTCTTTGTATAGCTCGATAAATGATAGTTATAGGGCTGTATTGACTTATATAACATTTCTCTCATATATGAATTTGTATATATCGAGTTAAAGTTAACGAAAGAATACTACATAAATCATTACTCTACGTATTCCGTGATTAAGACTTCAATAGTTGAACGAGTTATTCGTACAATTAAAATTTCATGCGTTTTCAGATGATTCCAATTTTCAGTTTAAAATATTGAGAAGTAATGATTGATTGACCTAGACATCTAATCTAATTCTTTTAATTGTAAATTTTTTCAGAAGGACTAGTAGTCCTTGTACTGTTGCTTAGTTTTTTCAACTAGCGGTTGCTTGATATTAAAATTCTTTTCTGATAATGTATGTCAATTTAAAATATATTTAAAAGCAAATTTGCATTGCTACCGCAGTAAATGTAAATGTAAATAATACCCGTTTTAACTTCTATTCTATTCTATTATGGGCTATTTATAATAATATCTGTTTTGTATGTGTTAGTATATCTTCGTTTTCATACTTTGCATCCGTTTACATGATTGCATGCGGTTAAATATATTATTTTATAGTATGTGTACTTACGTGTTTATATGTATGTATTTATATGTATTCATATGGATTACTATGTTTGTATCTGTTTATATGGTTTCATAGTCCTGCTCCTCATGTTTATAGTATGTATGAGTAGTTTGAATATATTTATAGTAGGCAAACGTATGTGTTTATCTGTGATCGTTTAAATGATTTGTATTGATTAATGTCTGTTTATATGCGAATTTATACGCCTTCGTATTCATACTTCATACTGGCTGATAGTAAATGTGGTTGTTCAGACAGTTTTGACTAATAGTATTTGATAGTTCATAACTTGTTAATAGAAGTAACTTATAAGGTATATAAACTCAGCAAACCTTTATTGTCTAGCTAAAAAGCATCATTTCTTTAACTATCTTGCATACTATAATCTTTAATATTTTTTTCGCAGGTTCCTAGGGAAACTACCCCAAATTCTTAAATTTATTGGCGCATCTTTACATCGTCTTCTCGGTAACACCTGTAGAGGGTATATAAGCTCATTGTTAATTCATCGGGGTATTTGATTGTAATCATGGGTGATGCTACCTCGTCTGTGCTTTGTACCGGTAAGTTTGATACATCATCTACGTAGTATGGTTCGTTCAGACCTAAACAAGGAATAATTATTCAGCAACATTCAAAAGGTTTTATTCTTTTAAAACTCCCTTTTTCAATCTAACGCTTTCAACTATTGTCATTCGGTGTTATTAATGATTCAAATCTCGTAACAAAACCAGCAGAAGGTCGCAGCAGCTGATGAACAATAATTATAAGCCTTCAATTTTAAAATATATTCTTTCAGTTAGTCTAATAACTTTTAAATCTAAAAAGAGAAAAATAGCGGTTAAACGCAAGCCTCGTTATTCGTGTTCAATTTAGAGTGTTTTCAGGGATTTATTTGATTATTTAATCTATAAATTGCATATGTGATATGTTAATTATATGATATAAATCTGTATATGTATAATTATCCAAATCTAAAATTGCATATGCTATGTATTGTGAAAATAGTTGAATAAACCATATTGAATTGCAATATACTATGTTGTATCATTTAAGAAGGATAAATGTTATGACTAATAGATTTATATTTTAGGAATGTCTGTAGTTGAAATGTTATATGCAGATGAGATATAGTAAATGAAATGCTCGATATGAACAGGCACGGTAAAACACGTCTTTGCTAATGATTTTGTTGAGATAATGGATATCATATCTATTAATTTATATGAAAAATGAGATTGGTAAGGTAAAAACATGACGTCTTGATTGTGATGTCAGCTGTCTGTTGTTTTTATTATCACATATTGAAAAGATTAACGTATTTTAAAGTGTGTGAATTTTAAACGTTTATAGTTTTAAATATTAAAAGATTACATCTTCAGACTGTAAACATTGAATTTCATTACGTAATTCAAACATTAATAATAATACTGGGGGTTGAAGTAATCTAATGAGATAAGGATGTAATCGGCCTTCATTCCGAAGAAATATGTAATACTAAACAAGTGACTATATTGAAAGTAATTATATTTGCATTGTTTTGAACTTAATGGTGTTATGATAAGAAATAGTTGACGGCCTTCGGATGAGACAATACATTTTACTCGAGGTTTCTTGTTGGCGTAGAGATAATCCTCATAGATCCAAGTTCTGATAACATAATGTTAATTATGTTACACATTTTAAATGATATGACTAATAGATTTATATTTTAGGAATGTCTGTAGTTCAAAAGTTATATGCATATGAGATATAGAAAATGACATGCTCGATGTGAACAGTCATCCTGATTGAGAATAATATTCTTTACTATAAGATATTGCAAAAGTTAGAGTGTCGACATGTAGTTAAACCTAAAACGGGGAAAAATAGCGGTTAAATGCGGGCCTTGTTAGTCGTATTCTATTTAGAGTGTTTCAGGAACTTATTCGAATTCATTATCAATATATGTTAATTAATTATTATTATAAAAATATTTATTTTTATTAGTGAAAGTTGTTTATGACGTTAGGATTTAAACAGGTCAAAATGCCATAGAGATAATCCGACAGTTGATTGACAGTAAGCGTTTAGAGGCAGCTTGTATATTTGATTGTATAATGACAACATAAGATTTATTTTGAAATAAATTTATGAGAGAGAGAGAGATGAGATGTCTTTATTATAAAATCGTTATGATCCCTCCCGGACGATTGTATCAATCATAATGTAATATGTAGATTTGATCCGTATACGAGGTAATATTGCACGCTGGACCGTGTATAGGGGGACCTTTTTAATTTCGACCTTTGATAATAACGTTAAGCGTTTTTATTAGAACAAATAAATTTAATTAGGGTAATTAGATTCATGTAATTAATATAAAATGTTTTCAATTTTGTTTAGAGTATACTTATTTAAACATTCTTATGTAAATTGAATGCGTTTATTTAAAAAATTTTCTAGGTTGAGATCTTGGTTGAAATGAAAATGTTATTAAAATAAATATTAGCTCTTAAGTAAAGAAAATACTAAACTAGTCTGCCGAAAACCAAACACTGCATTGTTTTCAATCATTTAATTCGCGCATGTTAATTAGATTAATTCACGCCTGATTTGAATATTAATTAGATCACGCGTCGTTTGCATAAAAAGGAATGAAAATGATTCATAAACGTAGAAGCAGGGTGAGTATTAAGAAATATTTACCCCTGACCTGATTTATAGCATTTAATTCAAGCCCCCTTTCATATTTTTCTCTTGTACGCTCCTGTATGAGAACGATAACCGTATATTAGCCCGTATGCTCGCGTGTATGCATGGTTGCCTGCCTAAAATTCTTTGATTATATTATTTTTAATTTCAATCTTTGATAATAACGTTAAGCGTTTTTAATTGGAACAAATAAATTTAATTAGGGTAATTATATTTATGTAATTAATATATAATATTATGCATTATATCGTAAATAATTGCATCCCCTCTATGAGAGTAACTATACATTATCCCATATGCTCGCGTGTATGCATGGTTGCCTGCTAGAGGTGTGGAGATGTGGCGCCAGAACCCGCCATCTCCCACTACTGTAGAAAATTTTCATTTTTATAAAAGTTGGGGCTTAAACAAGCGCGTTTGATTATTAGTTCGCGCTGATAGTCTTGATATGCGAATAGCGGCTATATGGTTGTAATTACGAGAAAAAAATTGGTCCAAATTGGTCCTTAATTAGAAAGAACTAAATGATAGCGTAGAAAGTTTTTATTTTTATTAAAGTGGTGAAACTAGATTGCCAGTTCGCGCTGTCAGTCTTGATAGGCGAATAGCAGCTATATGGTTGTAATTACGAGAAAAAAAATTTGGTCCAAATTTGTCCTTAATTTGAACTAAATGATAAAGTAGAAAATTTTTATTTTTATTAAAGTGGGGGTGTTAGCTTGATTGCCAATTAACGCTGCCAGTCTTGGTATGCGAATAGCGGCTATATGGTTGTAATTACGAGAAAAAAAAATTTGGTCCAAATTTGTCCTTAATTAGAACTAAATAGTAGTGTAGAAAATTTTCAGTTTTGTTAAAGTGGGGGTGCTAGCTTGAGCTCAAGCCAGCACTCCCACTTTTCAAAAGCGAATTGCGGCCAAACGGTTGTTGGTACAAATTTAATTTTTTTGATACAAATTTGTTCTTAATTAGTACTAAATTATAGGCTAATTTTTTTTTAATTTATTTGAAGTAGGGGTGCTAACTTTATTGACGTGAACATGAGACGAGAAATTGTTCCCATGCTAAAAATAAACACAATCATAAATGCACAAACTGTCTAAGACTGTATTCTGATTAATAACATGACTATCGAGATTTTAAATTACAGTCACCTGTCAAACGAATTTTTAACCATAGTCGGTTTATAATAACCAATCTATATACATATTCAATATATATAAACCTCCCCCAATGAATACGAAAACTATCTGTTTGCTCTACAGAACAAAATTAATACTTTAGAAGGCAGTAGATTGGTTATAGGTGATTTTAACTGCAGATCTATTCTATGGCATGATAGAATTACTGATGCAGATGCACATTCCTTAGAAGATTTTATAATAAGAGTAGGTATTGGGTCCATTGAGATGACCCCCACTCCTTTTTTCCCACTCCTACCCCCACTACCCCCTACTTAGGCCCCCCACTTAGCCCCCCACTTAAGCCCCACTCCTATCCCTACTCAGCGGCTATTTTGAATCGCCAGTTTGAATCGCCATTTTGAATCGCCATTTTGAATCGCCATTTTGAACAGCCATTTTGAATCGCCATCTTGGATCGCCATTTTGAATCACCATTTTGAATGTCATTTACATATCCGCCATTTTGTATCTGTAATTTTCAATTTGTCATCTAGGATTTCCCGCCCTTGGATTTGAATTTTTAGTATTACTACTGCCATCTATCGCTGACGTCATGTGATCGGTATAGTAGACTTCTATACGCCTGTAGATAGGCAACCTGCTACACTTTTTTATGAAAATCAATTTTGGAGTAACCGGGGTTCGAACGCTCAACCTTCTGATTATAACTCCATAGCTTAACCCCGAGACCACGGAGCTTGTCTTTTAAATTACTACATACGAGTTATTTATAAAAATGCTTTCACGTATATTTGATTAAATCCAATTTATTTAAAAATAATTCCCGAAAAATATTTATAAATATTGTACATTAATAATATTAAATCTTTAGGATTCAAAAATTATAAGCCAATTATGATTATTATCATGAGTCATTGAGATGAGACAATTATTAACCTTATATGAGCCAATCGTGAAGAAACTCAAGAAATTTTTCTTGATACATCTTAAATATAACAATTTTAAAACTATATACAGATATTATTACTACATGAGGCCCGTAACATCAGTCGATCCGCGGCTTTTTATATCAGTACAAAATAATTAGATATAGTTATATTTACTATCTATTCTTTTAAACAGCTGTTATACTTTCCATGATTACTTTATAGTCGGGTATGTAGTACCATTATTATCCTACATTAACTTATATGAAAAATGAGATCGGTAAGGTAAAAACATGACGTCTTGATTGTAAAATTTATTTTCTGTAACGATGATTTCACCATTGCTAATGAATTTCCAATTAGCGGGTGTAGAAAGTTAAAACTCAAACATGAAAGACTATTGGTTTAATCGAAATATTTTAAAAGTTGCCGACGGCTAATTATTATTTAATAACAACCGTAAATTCTGAGTAAATCTGTTTGGATATTTCCTGAAGCCTAAATCAATTTTGTTTGTATTAAAATCTAGAAATTTCAGAAAAACGGATTTAAAATAAATTGTATGTAGTTATACATTGTGAAATAAAAAATGCAAGAATAAAATACATACACGGATTAAACTAAACTATATATATTAAGAAATATTAATTACGGCTTTTATAGGATCTTACAGGAAAAAGATTACAGTCAATCAAGATCACAACATATATCATTAACTAGATATCATAAATAAATATATTATATATTGAAGGTAAAGACATGAGGATATCCATCGTTTGACTAATGTCTATTTATTAAAACAAATAAGGTATGAAATGTAACAGGTAGTCTATTCAGTGAACATTGCCTAATACTTTTATGATTTTTCTAGCCTATAGATCAGCAGTTAGAAACACGGGTCTGCTAAATGCCTGCAATTCACCTACCCTATCAATATGTTGTACAATTTTAGATATGTAATGTATACGTTTTGTTTCTTACTTAAGTCTATTTTGTTTGTATGTTTGTAATATTTAGACATTTACGAAAATTAAATCAAGCTGAACAGCAGATTACTATTTTAAATTTAATAGATCATACGAATTATCTTACCCTGTTCTGAATGACTGCTTTGTATAAATTGTGCATTGTTTGTAAATGCTCTCTGAACTAAAATATTCATATATGAGAGAAATGTTATATAAGTCAATACAGCCCTATAACTATCATTTATTGAGCTATACAAAGAGATTTATATCTACGCTAAACTAAAGATTAATTGAAGTATTGCATTCCTGATATCATAAGATAACGATAAAACACATGATTATTCTTAGACTAAGGTCTAATTTAGGTAGTCAAAATGTAGGTAATCGAATTGTAGGTACATATCATGATGTGATATCATACAATTATATTCTAGTAAGAATTGTAATAAAGTCACTGCTATAAATAACAACATTCTTTATCACGATCATCTATCATTATCATAATCATCTAATGTCATGCAGAGTCAGCAGCTAGCTCCTAAGTTCGTATATGCGAGAATCGGTATTATATAACACACACATCAGTCTACATTCATTGCTCTAATATTGATAGGAACTTTCTAGAATCTATAAAGTTGTACTACATATATTCAACTAATTTGAATATACGATAACTGATACTCATTATACTTCTATGCACACAATCGAGGTATCAGTACACTCCAACCGCGTGATCAAGATTGTAGTATTCAAATCAAGCTTCCTAGCCCCTATACAAGTATTCTAGAACACAGACTATTCATCACTAAACGTATTCTTCATATATGAAATCATAAAATTCGAGTCTAACTACTGACGAGGTGAAAGAATAGGTGCAATCGGTTTATGCCCATACCAGGCTCCCTATGATTATTATAAATGTCTTAACAGAATAAAAAGGGTGAAATGAATATAACTTATAGGATTTAATCAAACTAGAAGAATATCGATATATCCTACGTTGAGAAAATAATTATACTATGTAAGCATCCATACGCTACATATGATTGCGAGCCTGAGTATAAGCATAAACCCTATACTACAGATTTTTATCCTTTTTCATTATATCTACTACAGACGAGGTGAATGAATAGGTACATTTAACATGCGTATGCTACAATTATCTAATTTTCTAGTTTTCTAGACGTAATGTAATTTTGAACAGATTTTAACCCTTTTCGTTATATCTACTACCCCTGTAAGCGATTTCTACATATACGTTCTTATTGTTTATACACCATATAGATATTCGTAGCATCTAAAGTAAACTCTTATTTAAACGTTATTTTACAATATATCATACATTTCAGCAACTCCGAAATATGAAGATATGTAATAATTTACTATATACTTTTGTAGGATATTAACTCGTATAATTAATACTAATTTGTAATTATTTTCGATACCTTCGAAATATAAGTCTATAACATATCTACCCAAAAGATTCGCCGACAAACTTACTGAAGATAAAGTGGTTGATCTCAACCAAAAGATAGCGAATACAACTCTGTCTCTAGGATTGGTTTACCTAGGTAAAGTAAAGACAGAAAGATATCAACTGTATGCTGACTGTATGTTCATCGAGACGAATAAGGTATGAAATGTAACAGGTAGTCTATTCAATGAACATTGCCTAATACTTTTTTCTGATTCTTCTTCTAGCCTATGGATCCGCATTTAGAAACATGGACCTGCTA
The DNA here is from genome assembly GCA_929113105.1 of Agrypnus murinus. NCBI lineage: Eukaryota > Metazoa > Arthropoda > Insecta > Coleoptera > Elateridae > Agrypnus > Agrypnus murinus. Next base: position 25,733,208 of record OV816023.1, read on the forward strand.
AATGCCTGCAATTCACCTACCCTATCAGTATGTCGTACAATGCAAACATTTAATATTATTATTAAAATTTTATAAATAAAAACGATAAAAGAAGTTTATAGTTTTCATTTATTTTTATGTTAAACATATACGGTAGCAGGATCTAGATCGATGTATACAAATTCATATATGACAGAAATGTTATGTATCTCAATACATACCTAAAACGTATTCTTCGTATATTCAGTAAGAGCTACCCATTTTTTTTTCTAGACATTCGAATTTTGAACAGCTTAATAATATGTTTTCTCATTTAATCATAATTAGGTTGACTTTATATAGTATTTTTCAGGAAAACCTTCTTCAGAAAAACCCTAATGATTCTTTAATTTACATAAAAAACAATTAAAACATTTGATTACACAATAATCCCATTTTCGATACCTTCGAAATATAAGTCTATAACATATGTTTGTAATAGGTCTTTATAACTTTGAAACACAGGGTAGTTACCTCTTGCAAAATTTACAGTTATCAGAACCCTGAAGACTTAACCTGGAGAAATAAATCAGATAAATATTTTACTTTTATTGAAACGATAACTTTGCATACTAATATATGAAAATAATATAATGTATATCGCCTGATAAATAAAATTGAAATTATTCTTATTCTTTTACAATGAAATGTGTTTTGAAAAAACACGATGAAACGTTATGTATATTAATGCAGGAGTTCTGTTAACGCATTCGTTATTTAGAGATTCACTTATAAGTACACTATCTATTTAGCTGATTCAATAAAAATTTCATTATTTTTAAAATTCCTAACGAGGCACCTACTGATAAGCGTTATATTATACCAGGTACGTATGATACTCTACTGCTGATTGCATACCTGATGAACGCAGTTGTACAAAGTAATATAGGATATACGTTACAGAGAAGTTTAATTTTCCGTGCAACAAATGACCTATATATATATTTTATGTACAATGCTGACATTAACATATTTAGCGCATACCTGTTGAACATAGCTCTACAAAGTAATATTTAAAAGACTTAAAAAGCTTATATTTTAGAGATCGGATACAGGCGCATATATTCCTGTATATTACCTCTAAATTTTACTTTAACAATACATGTAGTCAGGTTTGGCGTAAATAACAATTAGGGATATCAAAGCCATACTAACTGAACGCTAACATAATATGCTCTACAGGTCAAACTCAATTAATTAACCCTGGGGCTATACATCCTTAGGCTAGAAACAGTCTTGAAACAAAAAATGGCTGAGTCCACCCTGTTAGACAAGAAATCAGAGTATGGGCGTGATAAATAAAACATATAAAGTTATTTTACAAACATTTATTTAGTATACATAACATAATACAAGAATATAGATCATAAGTTGTTTTCTATGACGACTGTTGTAGTTCTACGGGTCTCCGAGTCGTCGTATGCCCTCGCAGCAATACTAATACGTATAAAGTCCGACGACTGACTCATTGGAACTGTACCGGTAGCCCTTTCCTTGTTCAACTCTTCGTTACTATCACAGTTGGTAAACGAGAAATCACATTCATCAATACCCAAATGCATGGCTGAAGTCATATATTCTTCTTCTTCTTCTGTCTCAACGATATCAGTAGGTCCATTTGCTTCCTTTACCAGAGCTGTCTTTACAACATTTGCGTTATTATGTACGTTTTTTAAATGCCTTTTATAGCTGTCGATGCGTGAAAGATATTTGAAGCAATTAGAACACCGGACATTGATTGATTCGTGAACGCTTTTCGTATGTCTTTTTAGTTGTCAGAGCGTGAAAAAGTTTTGACACAGCTAGAACAGCAGATTCTGTTTGAATCGGGTATGGTTTTTACGTGTCTCTTGCAGGTGAATGGCCTCGCGAAAGACTTGAAGCAAACCGGACACTGTATTTTGCAATCCTGTCGACGAGAGCCATTCTTCTTCTTACGCTGGTCCATCTCGACTAATGAAGGAACAGGAACACTACCCGTCTATTTATACTGATCGACCAGAGCAATCGGTTGTTCTATCCTACGTTGAGAAAATAATTATACTATGTAAGCATAAATACGCTACATATGATTGCGAGCCTGAGTATAAGCATAAACCCTATACTACAGATTTTTATCCTTTTTTCATTATATCTACTACAGACGAGGTGAAGAATAGGTACATTTAACATGCGTATGCTACAATTATCTAATTTCTAGTTTTCTAGACGTAATGTAATTTTGAACAGATTTTAACCCTTTTCGTTATATCTACTACGCTTGTAAGCGATTTCTACATATACGTTCTTATTGTTTATACACCATATAGATATTCGTAGCATCTAAAGTAAACTCCTATTTAAACGTTATTTTACGATATATCATACATTTCAGCAGCTCGTATGATTATCCGTCTCTATCGTAACCCAGTATATAAGGACATTATGTTAAATACTATCTCATACATGTAAATAAACATTTCTTTAAAGAGTTTGTTAGGTCACCTAATCTGTTATAATATTACTATGATATTAGATCTCGTCGATTACAGTTTTACCATTAGGACATACTTAGTAGGTTATATGTGCTAAGTAAAATAATAAACAGATATTTCGAAAATTTTATGCATTCTTGAGAGAACGGGGTATCGAAACTACTCGTATCAATAAACGTTCTTGTATGAAAGTATGTTGTTTTGTACTTACTCTGCTCCCTACGTTCTGCCCTAAATATGTATTCGTAGGCTCTAACCTAATCTAACCTAAATTATATTCGTATGCTCTAACCTGTGATGTAATAAAAAACAATAAAGTTACAGATTATTATTAATCATAAGAGTTTACTATAGATACGTTGAATAACCTACAAGAGTATACAGTATATTATTACATATCTGCGTATTTCGAAGCTATTGAAAATGTATGATGTATTGTAAAATAACGTTTAAATATGGTGACGAACTTATTTCTTTTAAACTGACGACAACTCATCATACAAAACATACTGTATTTATGTATTCCCTTTCTCTGCTGATATGTTTTCGACAGTGTGTTTTTAAATATTATACCCCGTTCTCTCAAGAATGCATAAAATTTTCGAAATATCTGTTTATTATTTTACTTAGCACATATAACCTACTAAGTATGTCCTAATGGTAAAACTGTAATCGACGAGATCTAATATCATAGTATTATAACAGATTAGGTGACCTAACAAACTCTTTAAAGAAATGTTTATTTACATGTATGAGATAGTATTTAACATAATGTCCTTATATACTGGGTTACGATAGAGACGGATAATCATACGAGCTGCTGAAATGTATGATATATCGTAAAATAACGTTTAAATAGGAGTTTACTTTAGATGCTACGAATATCTATATGGTGTATAAACAATAAGAACGTATATGTAGAAATCGCTTACAAGGGTAGTAGATATAACGAAAAGGGTTAAAATCTGTTCAAAATTACATTACGTCTAGAAAACTAGAAATTAGATAATTGTAGTATACGCATGTTAAATGTACCTATTCTTCACCTCGTCTGTAGTAGATATAATGAAAAAAGGATAAAAATCTGTAGTATAGGGTTTATGCTTATACTCAGGCTCGCAATCATATGTAGCGTATTTATGCTTACATAGTATAATTATTTTCTCAACGTAGGATAGAACAACCGATTGCTCTGGTCGATCAGTATAAATAGACGGGTAGTGTTCCTGTTCCTTCATTAGTCGAGATGGACCAGCGTAAGAAGAAGAATGGCTCTCGTCGACAGGATTGCAAAATACAGTGTTCGGTTTGCTTCAAGTCTTTCGCGAGGCCATTCACCTGCAAGAGACACGTAAAAACCATACCCGATTCAAACAGAATCTGCTGTTCTAGCTGTGTCAAAACTTTTTCACGCTCTGACAACTAAAAAGACATACGAAAAGCGTTCACGAATCAATCAATGTCCGGTGTTCTAATTGCTTCAAATATCTTTCACGCATCGACAGCTATAAAAGGCATTTAAAAAACGTACATAATAACGCAAATGTTTTTAAGACAGCTCTGGTAAAGGAAGCAAATGGACCTACTGATATCGTTGAGACAGAAGAAGAAGAATATATGACTTCAGCCATGCATTTGGGTATTGATGAATGTGATTCCTCGTTTACCAACTGTGATAGTAACGAAGAGTTGAACAAGGAAAGGGCTACCGGTACAGTTCCAATGAGTCAGTCGTCGGACTTTATACGTATTAGTATTGCTGCGAGGGCATACGACGACTCGGAGACCCGTAGAACTACAACAGTCGTCATAGAAAACAACTTATGATCTATATTCTTGTATTATGTTATGTATACTAAATAAATGTTTGTAAAATAACTTTATATGTTTTATTTATCACGCCCATACTCTGATTTCTTGTCTAACAGGGTGGACTCAGCCATTTTTTGTTTCAAGACTGTTTCTAGCCTAAGGATGTATAGCCCCAGGGTTAATTAATTGAGTTTGACCTGTAGAGCATATTATGTTAGCGTTCAGTTAGTATGGCTTTGATATCCCTAATTGTTATTTACGCCAAACCTGACTACATGTATTGTTAAAGTAAAATTTAGAGGTAATATACAGGAATATATGCGCCTGTATCCGATCTCTAAAATATAAGCTTTTTAAGTCTTTTAAATATTACTTTGTAGAGCTATGTTCAACAGGTATGCGCTAAATATGTTAATGTCAGCATTGTACATAAAATATATATATAGGTCATTTGTTGCACGGAAAATTAAACTTCTCTGTAACGTATATCCTATATTACTTTGTACAACTGCGTTCATCAGGTATGCAATCAGCAGTAGAGTATCATACGTACCTGGTATAATATAACGCTTATCAGTAGGTGCCTCGTTAGGAATTTTAAAAATAATGAAATTTTTATTGAATCAGCTAAATAGATAGTGTACTTATAAGTGAATCTCTAAATAACGAATGCGTTAACAGAACTCCTGCATTAATATACATAACGTTTCATCGTGTTTTTTCAAAACACATTTCATTGTAAAAGAATAAGAATAATTTCAATTTTATTTATCAGGCGATATACATTATATTATTTTCATATATTAGTATGCAAAGTTATCGTTTCAATAAAAGTAAAATATTTATCTGATTTATTTCTCCAGGTTAAGTCTTCAGGGTTCTGATAACTGTAAATTTTGCAAGAGGTAACTACCCTGTGTTTCAAAGTTATAAAGACCTATTACAAACATATGTTATAGACTTATATTTCGAAGGTATCGAAAATGGGATTATTGTGTAATCAAATGTTTTAATTGTTTTTTATGTAAATTAAAGAATCATTAGGGTTTTTCTGAAGAAGGTTTTCCTGAAAAATACTATATAAAGTCAACCTAATTATGATTAAATGAGAAAACATATTATTAAGCTGTTCAAAATTCGAATGTCTAGAAAAAAAAATGGGTAGCTCTTACTGAATATACGAAGAATACGTTTTAGGTATGTATTGAGATACATAACATTTCTGTCATATATGAATTTGTATACATCGATCTAGATCCTGCTACCGTATATGTTTAACATAAAAATAAATGAAAACTATAAACTTCTTTTATCGTTTTTATTTATAAAATTTTAATAATAATATTAAATGTTTGCATTGTACGACATACTGATAGGGTAGGTGAATTGCAGGCATTTAGCAGGTCCATGTTTCTAAATGCGGATCCATAGGCTAGAAGAAGAATCAGAAAAAAGTATTAGGCAATGTTCATTGAATAGACTACCTGTTACATTTCATACCTTATTCGTCTCGATGAACATACAGTCAGCATACAGTTGATATCTTTCTGTCTTTACTTTACCTAGGTAAACCAATCCTAGAGACAGAGTTGTATTCGCTATCTTTTGGTTGAGATCAACCACTTTATCTTCAGTAAGTTTGTCGGCGAATCTTTTGGGTAGATATGTTATAGACTTATATTTCGAAGGTATCGAAAATAATTACAAATTAGTATTAATTATACGAGTTAATATCCTACAAAAGTATATAGTAAATTATTACATATCTTCATATTTCGGAGTTGCTGAAATGTATGATATATTGTAAAATAACGTTTAAATAAGAGTTTACTTTAGATGCTACGAATATCTATATGGTGTATAAACAATAAGAACGTATATGTAGAAATCGCTTACAGGGGTAGTAGATATAACGAAAAGGGTTAAAATCTGTTCAAAATTACATTACGTCTAGAAAACTAGAAAATTAGATAATTGTAGCATACGCATGTTAAATGTACCTATTCATTCACCTCGTCTGTAGTAGATATAATGAAAAAGGATAAAAATCTGTAGTATAGGGTTTATGCTTATACTCAGGCTCGCAATCATATGTAGCGTATGGATGCTTACATAGTATAATTATTTTCTCAACGTAGGATATATCGATATTCTTCTAGTTTGATTAAATCCTATAAGTTATATTCATTTCACCCTTTTTATTCTGTTAAGACATTTATAATAATCATAGGGAGCCTGGTATGGGCATAAACCGATTGCACCTATTCTTTCACCTCGTCAGTAGTTAGACTCGAATTTTATGATTTCATATATGAAGAATACGTTTAGTGATGAATAGTCTGTGTTCTAGAATACTTGTATAGGGGCTAGGAAGCTTGATTTGAATACTACAATCTTGATCACGCGGTTGGAGTGTACTGATACCTCGATTGTGTGCATAGAAGTATAATGAGTATCAGTTATCGTATATTCAAATTAGTTGAATATATGTAGTACAACTTTATAGATTCTAGAAAGTTCCTATCAATATTAGAGCAATGAATGTAGACTGATGTGTGTGTTATATAATACCGATTCTCGCATATACGAACTTAGGAGCTAGCTGCTGACTCTGCATGACATTAGATGATTATGATAATGATAGATGATCGTGATAAAGAATGTTGTTATTTATAGCAGTGACTTTATTACAATTCTTACTAGAATATAATTGTATGATATCACATCATGATATGTACCTACAATTCGATTACCTACATTTTGACTACCTAAATTAGACCTTAGTCTAAGAATAATCATGTGTTTTATCGTTATCTTATGATATCAGGAATGCAATACTTCAATTAATCTTTAGTTTAGCGTAGATATAAATCTCTTTGTATAGCTCAATAAATGATAGTTATAGGGCTGTATTGACTTATATAACATTTCTCTCATATATGAATATTTTAGTTCAGAGAGCATTTACAAACAATGCACAATTTATACAAAGCAGTCATTCAGAACAGGGTAAGATAATTCGTATGATCTATTAAATTTAAAATAGTAATCTGCTGTTCAGCTTGATTTAATTTTCGTAAATGTCTAAATATTACAAACATACAAACAAAATAGACTTAAGTAAGAAACAAAACGTATACATTACATATCTAAAATTGTACAACATATTGATAGGGTAGGTGAATTGCAGGCATTTAGCAGACCCGTGTTTCTAACTGCTGATCTATAGGCTAGAAAAATCATAAAAGTATTAGGCAATGTTCACTGAATAGACTACCTGTTACATTTCATACCTTATTTGTTTTAATAAATAGACATTAGTCAAACGATGGATATCCTCATGTCTTTACCTTCAATATATAATATATTTATTTATGATATCTAGTTAATGATATATGTTGTGATCTTGATTGACTGTAATCTTTTTCCTGTAAGATCCTATAAAAGCCGTAATTAATATTTCTTAATATATATAGTTTAGTTTAATCCGTGTATGTATTTTATTCTTGCATTTTTTATTTCACAATGTATAACTACATACAATTTATTTTAAATCCGTTTTTCTGAAATTTCTAGATTTTAATACAAACAAAATTGATTTAGGCTTCAGGAAATATCCAAACAGATTTACTCAGAATTTACGGTTGTTATTAAATAATAATTAGCCGTCGGCAACTTTTAAAATATTTCGATTAAACCAATAGTCTTTCATGTTTGAGTTTTAACTTTCTACACCCGCTAATTGGAAATTCATTAGCAATGGTGAAATCATCGTTACAGAAAATAAATTTTACAATCAAGACGTCATGTTTTTACCTTACCGATCTCATTTTTCATATAAGTTAATGTAGGATAATAATGGTACTACATACCCGACTATAAAGTAATCATGGAAAGTATAACAGCTGTTTAAAAGAATAGATAGTAAATATAACTATATCTAATTATTTTGTACTGATATAAAAAGCCGCGGATCGACTGATGTTACGGGCCTCATGTAGTAATAATATCTGTATATAGTTTTAAAATTGTTATATTTAAGATGTATCAAGAAAAATTTCTTGAGTTTCTTCACGATTGGCTCATATAAGGTTAATAATTGTCTCATCTCAATGACTCATGATAATAATCATAATTGGCTTATAATTTTTGAATCCTAAAGATTTAATATTATTAATGTACAATATTTATAAATATTTTTCGGGAATTATTTTTAAATAAATTGGATTTAATCAAATATACGTGAAAGCATTTTTATAAATAACTCGTATGTAGTAATTTAAAAGACAAGCTCCGTGGTCTCGGGGTTAAGCTATGGAGTTATAATCAGATGGTTGAGCGTTCGAACCCCGGTTACTCCAAAATTGATTTTCATAAAAAAGTGTAGCAGGTTGCCTATCTACAGGCGTATAGAAGTCTACTATACCGATCACATGACGTCACCGATAGATGGCAGTAGTAATACTAAAAATTCAAATCCAAGGGCGGGAAATCCTAGATGACAAATTGAAAATGACAGATACAAAATGGCGGATATGTAAATGACATTCAAAATGGTGATTCAAAATGGCGATCCAAGATGGCGATTCAAAATGGCTGTTCAAAATGGCGATTCAAAATGGCTATTCAAAATGGCGATTCAAACTGGCTATTCAAAATGGCGATTCGAAATGGCGATTCAAATGGCGATTCAAAATGGCGATTCAAAATGGCCGCTGAGTAGGGATAGGAGTGGGGCTTAAGTGGGGGGCCTAAGTAGGGGGTAGTGGGGATAGGAGTGGGGAGGAGTGGGGGTAGGAGTGGGGAAAAAAGGAGTGGGGGTCATCTCAATGGACCCAATACCTACTAATAAGTAATGAACTTTTTATCATAAATAAAAACAACAACCCTCCTACTTTTGAAACAGAATAGGGTTCCAGTAATATAGATTTGACTTTATCATCTGTAGATTTACAAAATTCTATAAAAAATTGGTATGTGATACGAGATATCAACTGCTCTGATCATAATGCTATTCTATTTGAATACAAAACCGACAATGCCCCTATAAATTTAACTACCAAGAGAATACTAAATCCAAATAAATTAAACTTCAATATGGTTAATCTTGCCTTACAAGAATTTGTAGAACAAGAAATAATTTATCTGGAACCAAAGAACAAAAATGAAATTGATGAAACTTTAAACAGATTCTACCAATTTATTGAAAGAAATATAATCAAAATTTCAAAACAAAAAATATATCCAGAAAGGCCAGAGTGGTGGACTCACAAAGTTGAACGGTTTCGGAAAATATATCTTGCAAAAAAGAAATTACTGTATAGAAATCGCGTTATAACTGATAGAGACTACTTTTATAATGAGATGATACAAGCTAAAGAAAAATTTAAACAAGTGATGTTTGATGCAAAAAACCACTCTTGGAAGAAATTTGTAGAAGAAGATCTAACAGTAAATCCATGGGGCGTTATATACAAGATGGCTTCAAAAAAGTTCCATTCTAAAGGAGTAATTGCATCTTTCAGGACTGAGGAAAACTTTACGAAAACCGTACAAGAAACTGCTGACTACATTTTAAATAGTTTGCTTCCTAATGACAGTAATGTGAACAACTCAATTGAGCAAGATAGACTCAGATAGGATTATCAATCACTTGTTCCATTAAATTTTAACCATATTCCAGAACTTACGTTGCCAGAACTTAACAGTATTATTTCCGAAATATCAACAAACAAAGCACCAGGAAAATATTTATTAAAAGGAAAATTTGTTAAAGAAACTTATCTCGTTCTGCAAAACTTTTTACTAAAAGTTTACAATAGTTGCCTAAAATTATGTTATTTCCCAAAAATATGGAAAATTGGTGAATTAAAAATATTAATTAAATCCTCTAGTGAAGAAACATCTGACATAAAAAACTATAGACCGATTACTCTTCTGCCTGAATATGGAAAAATCTTAGAAAAGATCATCAAAATTAGACTAATAAATTTACCTGGCAGATTACATTCGCAAAGGCAATTCGGTTTTACACAAGGATTATCTACTATCCATGCACTTCAAGAATACATAATTATAGTTCACAATAATGATAAAAAATATGTAATGTCTATTTTTGTGGATATAGCAGGAGCCTTCGATAATTTATGGTGGCCTTCTTTGATTTCTGCAATGCGTCGTAAGGAAATCCCACACAATTTAATACCTATAATAAAAAGCTTCCTAACATTCCGTAAAGTTATCTTTCAAGAATAATCTATAACAAGTATGAAAAGCTGCACTAAAGGATGCCCTCAAGGTGCTTTATTAAGTCCTACACTCTGGAACCTCCAACTAGATGATCTTTTAAATCAAGAGCTACAAGAAGGAATAAATGTAATTGCCTATGCAAATGACCTTGTGTATATTATATCTTCAAACAGAACTGAGATGAAAGAAATAGGACAAATGTGCATGACAAATTTAATAAACTGGGCTGATCGCTGCAAATTAACCATTTCTACAAGGAAGACTAAATTAATGATAAATAAATCGCCTCCAAGGATACATGATCGTGACATACGAATTTACGTGAATAATACTCGAATTGATATAGTTAATGAATTCAAATATTTAGGAATAATCATTGATAAAAAACTAAATTTTATTTCACATATTAGCAATTGCTGTTTAAAAGCGAAGTCTACAGTTTTAGCATTGCGAAACAAAATTCAGAAAACATGGGATGTAGATGTTAATGACTCATTCAGGGTTATCTATAATTGTGCCATTATACCAATCATATCGTATGGTATTGAAATTTGGGGCCACCGATTACACACTAGGAATATTAAAAACAAAATTTCTTCGTTGTATGGAACTTTCTGCAGATTGTTAATCAAAGGTTATCAATCTGTTTCAATTGATGCCGCTGGCGTTTTAGCCTGCATTCCACCCTTAGATTTGACCTTACAGAAAATTCTATGTTTAAAAATTCTTCAGCATAATCAATTTGGCTATTTTATAAATGAAAACATTAACCGAATGGATCTTGATTCTACAAAACACATCGTGGAATATATAAACATCAAAATTATGGATCTATGGCAGCAATATTGGGAAATTTCCGTCAAAGGGAGAACTACATTTACTTTTTTCCCAAACATCCCTGATAAACCACCATTACCTTTTAAATATTTAACTACGTAGATTTGGACCGGATATGGGCCTTTTAAGGCACATCTAAAAAGGATAGGTCAAACAGAAGATGATACATTCCCGGTATGTCCTTTGGAGACTGACGACCCTATCCACCGTATATACGTTTGTCCACGTTATGCGAACGCAAGGCAAATATTAAGTGATAATACAGGGTGTATTTAGTATAACTGCCATTATTAAAACAGGTGATAGAGGACATCAAAACAAACAAAAAAGTCTTATAAAGTAGTGGTCTACCTCTGCAGGTTTATGCAAAAAAAATTAGTAAAGTTGCAAACTTCGATGCCACATTATCACGTTATTAAGTATACTGTGATTGTCAGATTTTGAGAGAAGGTATATCTCATCAATCACAATAAAAAATCTAAATACAATTTTTTTGTAAACATGATAGTTTAAGCAAAATTACAAATTTTATAAATCACATTCTGTTACACAATCGATTTGACAACCCTGCAATTGGGTGCAACTTTTAACCCACTTAGAAAGTTCATTCAAGTTCAAATTTACACATTTATTGTCATAATTACAGTATTTATTATATTTAGGGTATCGACCTTTTCCAGTGGTATTATTTGGACAAAAGACAGATGGTTGTCTGCAATTTACCTAATTTTTAAAGGGTAATAAAGAATAAACAAGAATGTGTGCGTATTATTTTATGGGCTTATTTATTATTTAAGAATTACTATTAATTATGGTTACAACGAGTACATGATTACAATAATATGCAAATGCATTCAATTATTAGCTGTTAACACCATAAATCAGTAGCATATCATGCATTTCCCGAATACTAAACCGGTCCATGGTTAGCAGTAGATCGCACCTTTACCGAAATAAATAACACAAGAACAACACAAAGAATAAGGACAAAGAACAACACAAATTAATAAAACCAACAGTAGATAACAGGAGCAAATAGCAAATAATAACAATAACAACACAAACACAACAAGATAGTAACAAATCGACAAACTGAACAAGGGAACACTATGTACGAATGACGCAGAAAATGTCTGGTGGTGCACACAAAGTTCAATTTTAAAATTTAGTTAGAAATAATCATAGAACATCATAAATCCAGGTACAACCCCTTTGTGTACACTGAATGGAATATCTAGGTATGTATTGTAAGTTTGCAATTTAATCCTTTGTTCAGGTAAACAAACAGATTATAAAAGAAATAAGACATAACGGTACTAAATCTTCATTATCTTCAATTCAGGTAATGCAATCATATGCATTTAATGCAAACAAATACAAAAATTATAGAATTATCAATTTCTGGCCGGTTTCCACTTATTTGAAACCTGTGATAACTTTTCTGATTAATATTAGTTTACAGACTAGTTTTATCAGTATTGTAATTTCTACTTCAACTATTTACCAACATGCAATTTCATGCTGAAAAAATGGATACAACACCCTACCTAATCAAATAATACACACTTTCTTGCTTCTTTTTTCATTCATTATTTGGTACAAGTACATTACCCTTCAAGAATTAGGTGAACTACAGACAACCATCTGTGTTTTTGTTCAAACAATAATATCACTGGAAAAGGTCGATACCCTAGAGATAATAAATTCTCATAATATTTGAAACTTGCATTTTAAGCTAGGGAAACCCAACAAGTTTAAAGTTTTTGATGCTTTTATTTCCAATGTATTACCAATTCTTTTATAAGAAACTCAAAACTGTTTTAGACGTTCTGGAATCTGTCACCTTTTTTGCTGTTTTATTGTTTAGCAGTAGTAAAATTGTCTGAGAAACCAACTGTTAAATAGTCATATTGTAAGGCTCCCAAAACAATACAATACCCACCACGACCACAATGTGTATGTAAACAAACTTCTTCATTTGTCAATGAAAAACACAGTAAATACCTTGTTTATTTTTTTTATGGTCAATCCAATGATTTTCAGTGAGTGCACTGTTGCCATTTCATTCGCCAGTTTTATTCAAATAACGCGAGAAGTAATGTTGTTAGGAAAAAATTTGTTTGGAGTTTTTTGTTGGCATTAATGTCACCTATCACCTGTTTTAATAATGGCAGTTATACTAAATACACCCTGTATAAATGAATGGTCAATCCCCCCAGAAGAAATTCCAAAAATAAACAACTATGATCTTTTGCACCCATTTTTAACTGATTTCGTAAACTAAAACTAAACGTTTAAATTCTTTAAGGATGATTTATTACAATAAGCTGCACCAAGATCTTACGCTTGTTGCGTTACCATACCAAACACTACTATACTTTTAATTTTCAGGACAATGTAAATAACTCTACTTTTTCTTTAAGATATTTCATGTTAAATCTAAAACATGTTTTGTTATTAATGAATCATATATTTAATAATTTTGTATTGTTTTAATCTTCTATTTAATTTAGCTTTAAAATATTTTGCCCTAACTAATTATTAACTTCGTCTTTTGCTATTTTAATTTTTATAACCTAGTTACTAATTTATATTTGGTTAGTATTTATTTATAACGTTATGTATTATTATTGTATGAAGTTGTGTCAAGTATGTTTACAAGAAGCCTTTATGTTGTAACCTATGTAAATAATGGGTGTCCAATTTGACACTATTTTTGTAAATAAACGTAAAAAAAATAGAAAAACGTATGTATACGAGCTTTACAAGTATTGTAACAAGAGAGAAAAAGAAAGAACCTCTTCTTCACACAACAAATGGAATATTCTACAGCATTCGAGAGAATGACGCATCGCACCAAGCATGTAAACCAGACGCGGTTTATCTAGCGCCTTCCAGAAATACATAGTAGGTTCCAGCCGCTTCTGGTACGATTATATGAGGGTATAAAATCGACTTCGCGGATAAAAGAGGCGCAGTCAACAGCGAGTAGTTAAATGGGTATCACGAAATAAATAGTAAATGTAAAGATAAATGTTGTATTAGAAATTCATAATAGTTTTAGTGGTTTATAATCATAGCGTTAATTTATAGTGTATTCATTAGTGTTTGTAAATAAATATTAATTATTAATAGACGATTTAAACAGCACTTTTGTTATTATTTTAAAAAGAACGTTACAGTATGTTACATTTAACAATGTTCCTCGCATCATTTAGGCACTTAAATAATAAACTATATGCGAAAACCGATACTCAAGGTGTGTATTTCCATTGAGTGGAGAATTTTAAAGAGGCGCAACCGCCTAACCATGAAGCGCAACAAAAAGTGTAGCAGACATCAAAGGGCGCTGTTGAATTTTTGTACCGAGAAAGTCGAAATCCGTATCCTTGATTTCAGTATCTTGTTTGCAACAGCAGAGTGTGTATCGCCCCCGCTACCATTACAGTATAAATTGATTTGAAAAAAGATTCCACGTAGAACCAGATCAGACTTCATAGGTTTTAAAAAGTAAACAATTTTACATACGAAACGGCTATTTTACGACATCTTACTATGTAACAGAACTTTTCTATTTCAAAAAAACTTTCTATTTCCAGTGGTATATCATTGCCTTCGAATATTGTTTATTGATTTTCATAAATAGCAGTTATCACTTCACCATCAATTAATTCATATTTTCACTATGCCAAAAACTTTTTTATTTGCGTGGATTTTTATGTACATGCTGCGAAGCAATTGAAGCCAAGGCAATAGAAAAATTTTTAGAAAAAAAATTAATTAATTACCATAATTTACGGGATAAAGGTTTATTTTTTCCCTGCTGGCCTAACACATGTTTCTTGTTTTATGATTTTGAAATGATAATTAAGACGTTTCTACATCACCCCCAAATTAATTCAAATACTTCTCACAATTGTTGTATATACCACGCAGTTGTACTGATCAAACACAGAAACATTAATTTAAATGTTCCCCTTGAAAAATAAACCTGTTTTCGAGTGCGAAAAAACTACAGTTATGTGTCTTCTAGGAACGAACCAGTTGTATATGTTAAAACTTTCAATATTTGTACAAGCATTGTATTTTCATTCATGTGTCTCGGTATTCGGCGAGACAGCCAGCGCTACCTAGCGCTGGATGACCCAAACCCTATTGAACCACGCGATGTAAGAGAGGTGAGGATCCGAGCTTGAATTATTTTTTCGTATTTCAACAAAAGCAACAAGTTACTAAAGCTTACCCATTAGGGTAAGCAGTTGGCACCTAGTTATCATTAATTGTGTAAAATTTAAATCTATTGTTTTAATATGTGTAGACACGTACTTTTTGCACCAGGAAGGGAAAGAAGCTAAAAACAGGCACGCGATTTCTACAAAAAGGTTCTTAGAAAGATTTTATAAATTTACCTCAATTATGTGACATTAGAAGACAACCATCCAAATAAATGATTGGCATCAACTGCAATAGAAGTCCGTAAAGGTTATCCGGATACGATAAGCCCTCTGCTCTTCTTTCTAACGATGAACCCATTATCTCATCTACTAAACCAAACTGATAACACTGCTCCACCTAAAGAAATAATAGTTTTAGAATCATAGACAACGTAATAATATACGCTGAGAATCATAAGATTATACAAAAGTTTTGTTATGGTATCTACACTTTTGTAAGCATGTGTAGGATTTTCTATTTTGCGCAGGTAAGGTAGAAGGGCGAGGATCTTCGATGCATTTAGTTACTTAGTACCTTGATGACTATTGTATACTTCTATTGTATTTGGCTGTTTTATAAAAATTATTTGATCATCATCATTTTTAAGTATTTAGGTATTCTGTAATCCTGATCTGGAATATTGATAATGTTTTTACGGTTTTTTATATCGAGATAAATTAAAAATATTTTTCTTTAATATATCTACATTGAACAAATAAACTTTTAATAAAATAAATAAAAATCACAAAAGCATATTAAAAGGCTGCCTAGAGGAAACTAAAATAAATTTGCCTTGAATGGAAACAAAAAAATTGTGATCTCCAATTTGCTTAAAACTTTCAAGGGTGGTTCTTTATCACATAAATCATGGGCATCACTTATATTGATCAGCTGGGTGTACCAGGGTGGTAAAGGTCAAAATGCTAACTTTGCGTAGAAGCATCGCCTAGTCACATACTATAGCTCATTTTGACGGACTCTGCGAGTAAAACAACTTTGTCAGGTGCATAGGGAAATTCCTACTGTGCGCCAAGTTATGTTAAAAAACTAAAAATGGAAGCTCCTCGCGGTTTTAAGAGTTTTTCTTATGGATTCGGGAAATCTACCAATTTTTTTGGTAAATGACTGGTAACTAACTTAATCCGAAGGGTAAGCGTAACATATACATTTTTAGAATCCACTCGCCCAGAAAAATAACTTTGTCTCATGCGCCACCTTAGTCCAAGCACTTAGGCTAGATTTGTTAGAAGATTATAAAGTATTCGATAAAGATTATAGCATTGTGGCTTTAGTCAGCACCTACCGGTACCTAACCTCCTCAAACCGGCCAAAACTGGCCACTCGGAGTCTCCAAATTATATCTATCAAAGGGATAATAATGGGAATTCGCGCAAGAGATTTATAAGAGAAAGTTAGTTGCGTATACGGCTGCAACTAACTTTCTCTGATAAATCTCTAAATATATATATATATATATATATATATATATATATATATATATATATATATATATATATATATATATAAAGTTGTAAGGAAGTAACGACCGTAATTATATTAAGTGTTATAGGTTATCGGGATATCGGTCTACAATTAATTAAATCTCTTTGTTCTGTTAACCAAGCTTTCGAAATTACTTTATTTCTTCTTCAGGGTATCTACAAGTTATATTAAACAATAAGTACAACAATCTTATTTATAAAAAGAAGAAGAATTCTCTTTACTTACAGAACTATGAGAATTCTTTATGATTTCTTACAGTTGTTAAAATAACATTTATCATTATATAATTTATAATAACACATTCCAAACTTAGTGTAATAATAATACAAGTTTTAATGACAGAACAGGTGGCGTTAATGAAATTATGACATTAGGTGTATATATTCAAAATTTGTTCATAGACCACCATTTTATTTTATAAAGGTTTATTTACTTGGCTAAGAAAAAGATAGCAAAAGGTTTTGATGTTAAGATGTGTCTATAGATCGATTATAGACAAAGAATCAATGTTACTTGGTTTTTGTAACTTTATTAAATATGAGTAAATGATACTTAAGTTTTCTAAATCGGTCTTAAAATTTAAGGTATTGTCTTTGCTCATTATGTGAGCAAAGACAATACAAAGTGTGTCTTGAAATGACTCACATAATGAGCAAAGACAATACCTTAAATTTTCAGACCGATTTAGAAAACTTAAGTATCATTTACTCATATTTAATAAAGTTACAAAAACCAAGTAACATTGATTCTTTGTCTATAATCGATCTATAGACACATCTTAACATCAAAACCTTTTGCTATCTTTTTCTTAGCCAAGTAAATAAACCTTTATAAAATAAAATGGTGGTCTATGAACAAATTTTGAATATATACACCTAATGTCATAATTTCATTAACGCCACCTGTTCTGTCATTAAAACTTGTATTATTATTACACTAAGTTTGGAATGTGTTATTATAAATTATATAATGATAAATGTTATTTTAACAACTGTAAGAAATCATAAAGAATTCTCATAGTTCTGTAAGTAAAGAGAATTCTTCTTCTTTTTATAAATAAGATTGTTGTACTTATTGTTTAATATAACTTGTAGATACCCTGAAGAAGAAATAAAGTAATTTCGAAAGCTTGGTTAACAGAACAAAGAGATTTAATTAATTGTAGACCGATATCCCGATAACCTATAACACTTTATATTTATATATATATATATATATATATATATATATATATATATATATATATATATATATATATATATATATATATATATATATATATATATATATATATATATATATATATATATATATATATATATATATATATATATATATATATATATATATATATATATATATATATATATATATATATATATATATATATATATATATATATATATATATATATATATATATATATATATATATTTACATCATTCTAACAAATGGACGTCCGTATACCGGACGTCCGATTGTATCACCAGTAGTAAGGCAACACCGATTCTAGCTCAAAATTCCATGTTATTTTAAAGGGGCCTCAAAGTTGCATTTCAAGGTCATCCGCGGTCTAGCGAGACTCGCGGCCCCGACCGCGCTCGCGATCCAATCAAGCGCGCGGCAACGTTGCTAACTTCACGCTGTTACATGACATGAGTCGACTTAGTAACTATGGAATTTTATTGATAAAAGTAATTACCTAATGTTCTGCCAATAATAATTTAAGATAATTGATATAATTTTTATTAATAACGAATTAAAAAATCCTGAGAACATTCGAACATAATTCAACATTAATATACCTCTGACGGCCGACAGTTAGAGGAGCCCGCATTTTACTCATATATTGCCATTAAAACGTAACATTTTATTTTAATTACACACATCTAATTAATTATATAATAGCCATAAATAACATTCTATTAATAATGAATTGAAAATATACGCAATTCAAATTTAAAATACCTTTCACGACTAACCGATGCGAACGATAAATGAATACTACGCTTGGTCATCAGGCATCGATACGATCGGAGGACGACCTTCAAACTTTTTATCTACACAATAATTTAAACGTTATTTAATTAAAGTACTTCAGAATAGTTAGTTAGCTATTCTCATCTACCCCCCAGGAGTTTAATATAGATATCTCTCATCATAACATCCCCTCGGTATATACTTTCATACATAAAAACATAAAAATCTCAATCTTGCATCTTATCAAAACTAACAAAATATACTAAAGTTTATCTACAGCAGGTAGAGAAAAAAGGGTCAATAACCTGTTGGCAGGTAATAATGAACTTAAAACGCGTTTGTCTATCAAATACTATTAAATAATTGCCATATTACATATATCATTTCCACATATCTTTCGTAAAATTCAGTTTATCCACAAAGAAAATTAATTAGTTTGACAACTCTTCACGTTAATAAAGGATAATTTATTATACACTATTATACATTCAACACCAGGTGATCAGTTTGTATCAACGATTTAAAAAAGATTTATTAATTTCTAGTTCGAATACGAAAACATAACGTATTATTGTATGTTATGAGGACATACAACAGGTCTATTAATGAGATAAATAATAATGATAACTAATTTGTAAAGCCTAATAAATAAGATCGTTTTAAAGGATAAACTAGTGAATAAAACTATAACCGATAAAGCTATCGAAACAATTCTTAGATAGATTAACATTTTTGCCTGTCTGAACAAGATATTAGGCTGTCATTAACACAGGTGTTTATCACGCAGGTAGGCGGATATCGTAATATTATATCAACCTTTTTACCTCAATACAACAAAGGATGCATACAGATAACATCTGGACATCGCGGGGAAAGGGACTGAAAGCGATCTATTTTTAAGTAAGTTATTTCTAAGAAAGCAATTCATTTATCCAAATCACGCTTTAAGGGTCGTTAATACTCTCGTATCCATAATACTAGATCTTAAAAATGTAATTTATGCCGGTATTGGTATTTGCTAAAATTGGTTAAATCAAACTGTGAAGTGAACAGTTAGTGTTGCCAATCTAATTTAAAAATCACAGCCAACTTTAATTATAAATTCAAATGATCTCGTGGTACTTATATAATAAGTTGTACATGTAAACTTAACTAGTTTCTAAATTATCATAGTTAAAAATACAAGAAAGGGTTCTAGGGGAAAGAAATTCTAATCAATAGTTAGAAATCCTATAATTTCCCCAAGCTAAGGTATCTCCGTTCCCGCCAGCAATAATGTATCTGCATGTATTGTTAAAGTATATAGATTAAGTAAAATTTAGAGGTAATATACAGGCATATATGTGACTGTATCCGATCTCTAAAATATAAACCCTCTAAGCTAGTAATTATTACCTGCCTGCCTACCTGCCTATGTAATTATGTTCGAATGTTCTCAGGATTTTTTAATTCGTTATTAATAAAAATTATATCAATTATCTTAAATTATTATTGGCAGAACATTAGGTAATTACTTTTATCAATAAAATTCCATAGTTACTAAGTCGACTCATGTCATGTAACAGCGTGAAGTTAGCAACGTTGCCGCGCGCTTGGTCGGATCGCGAGCGCGGTCGCGGCCGCGAGTCTCGCTAGACCGCGGATGACCTTGAAATGCAACTTTGAGGCCCCTTTAAAATAACATGGGATTTTGAGCTAGAATCGGTGTTGCCTTACTACTATTACCTGTTCTTTGCATTTTTTGGGGATTACTAAAGCATCCTCTATCGTTTGGTGAAAATTTGTTTTAGGCGTCAAATTACTGATTTTTGCCGGAGATTGTGTATATCGTAGTTCGAGCGAATTCCGCTAGATGTGCTAAATTCGACAAATATATACAGCTAAGTATATTGTTTCTAGAATTCCATCTAGGGCGGGTGCTTTTTTGTTTTTTATTTGTTTTATAGTTATTTCTTAGATTTCTATGTCGGTATTTCTTTTGAATTTACATTTCTGTTTCTTCCTGTATATTAAGCTCCTGGTGCTTTTTGGATGCATACAATTTTTTGTAGTTGTGTATAACTATCTCCGATATTTTACTTTTATCTTTTTCTTCCTTTCGGTTTTCATTTTTTATGGAAATTATGCTAGTTCTTCCTGACGTTCATCTAAGGCACTTCATACCTCTACTATTTTCGATCACTTCTTCATCTCCAATCTTTACTTCTTATATTTCCTTATGTCTTCTCTGATATTTTTCTTTATAATTTTATTCTGCTTTACTCATCAACAGATTCCTTTTACTAGTAAGTTCTCATCTTTTATACATTAATTTCTTTGTTTCATCGGTTATCCTGTTTTCTCTAGGTTTAGCTTTTCATGCTAGATATTTTTATATTTGCATTTAAAAGCTATTTTGTCTGTTGTTAGTTTTGTTGATGTTTTTTCTAGTTTTTTCTTGTTGGGCACTTTCCTCTAGAGCTTTTATAAAATTATTAGCTTTCATTCTTATTTTATATGGATCCACCTATACTGACTTTCTAAACTGTTTAAAAGTTTTGCGATTTCAATGCGAAACATTAAATTGGAATACACCGCCTGGCGAGGGACACAAGCTCACGTTCTGACCACGAGGAATATACCCATATTTCATATGTTACGTAGATTCCTTTACGTAAAATTCCTTATTCGCGAGATGCGAACAATATTTTATAGAATGCATATGACGGTCGTTGTTAAAATACAATACAATTGTATGTCATATGTCCTTATCAAAGCACGGCGTTTGGGTTTTTTTCGGAGCTACTTTTTATCATGTCGCCGTAGTAAGAGTAACATAGTATAACATAACAGAGTACTGATTAAAACCATAATAGCTATTTGTGCAACAAGCTAAGACATGGGGATATTTTCCATTCTGGACGAGATCGAGAGAAATGGCGGAGCCCAGATCAAAAACACTTCGTGAATGGAAAAAACGCTTTTTCCTAGAGAGTTAACGCAAAATAAACGTACCTACTTGATGTTTAATACAATTAATGAAGCTAATGATTAAATTGGTTTAAAGTTTAAAACCCATTTTTTAACAAAATTAGAAACAAATCTTGTAGGATACACGTTAGGAAATGCGATTTTGTGTAACTCCTGTAATTTTGAATATACGACTTTCATAATAACCGTAATTATCGTTCGACCAATAGAAATCAGTTTTTGTGACCTTTGACCTTGTATTACTTTCGAACCCAACATGAAATCGATGGCGACTTTTTGCACGTTACTTATAAAACCTGTGTGTGCGAAAATTTACATTGGTGCAAATCTCTCAGAAGTAAAATGCTAATGTTACTGGGCTAATTAGAAATTCCATTCCTGCGCATTATGTAGATTCTTTTACTGCATCATCAATTTCTTCTATAACATTTTTCTCTACTTAGAGCCAAAGGGGGTCCACAAACGATACTGTCTAGGCCTCTCGAGGGCGCCAAGAAAATTAAACAAGAACTTGGTGAATAAGTTTTTTTTCACATTGTTCTTGACAATGCACTGTTAGTATGTGATACAATGCCAAAAGTTTTTGGATTAGGAAAAGGTAAACACTTTCAACAACAACAAGCAGCCGTTTTCAAACTAGGACAATCAAAGACATTAGGAGGAAATCAGAGAAGAATTCTGGAAACGTGGAGCTGTAGTTTCTCTGGACGGTGGATACGAGTAATAGCATAATAATATACTAAATGAGATTCGGCTTCGTAAAGTTCAAGTGTAATCTGAAGTACTGCTCCCACAAAAGACGCATGCACATTTCGCTGCTTAACTCTTGTGTAACCAGGTTCAACAGTGAATGGGTACTCAAATGAATTTACTTAGTTGGGATTACTGTGTTCATCTAACGTTGGTAGTCCCAAAAATGACAAACACGCTTTAGAGGACTCTAAAAATTCAAATAAGATCGGCCCGTTGATAAAAGAATTACAGGTGTACAGTTTACGGTAGTATTCAAGGAGATAGTGGGCGATTGTAAATAAAATGTATGTCGCATTTTTACTCTAATATTATTATGTATAGTTTTGGTTATCGATAAAATGCTAGGGGCTGGGTTTTTGATTAACAATTCAGAGAATCATTAGAAAACTATCATGTCAAAAAGCTTTTATATAACACGTCACATAGGTTTATTATTTATTGTATACGCATTTATTTATAATAAAATATACTTACACTAATTTTTAATTTATCTATTAGAATTTAGAATCAATTTAAGATGCTACAATACGCGTAAGAACAAATGAAAGAAGTAGCGAGTCTTACTTTTCATTCTTGTGTTCCCGGGTACGGCGTTTAAAAAAAATGTTTTATTTCAGTATGGTATATCTATAGTGAACCCTCAAAAAAATAGTATTATTAATGTACTGGTTTTGTTATTAGCTCTGATTATTAGATTATATTGTTATTATGTGATAATATTATAAAATATGATTTATTTTAAAATTCTACAAGTTGCCTTGAAGAAATGTGCGAAAGGCAATAAATACATGTCAGAAAGGTTGTAAAACGATTTCGAGGGTTTGTATTTGTTCTGACCTCTAAACAGTAGTTGCTTTCAATTTTACCCGCCTTTTCTTGTTGAAGTATTATAATGAACTATTTGAACCATGAAAATATTAATGGCAGTTGATTTTTGACTTTTTATTATATTAGGGACTGTTGTTTTATATTATAAGCATAAAATAATACTTAATTATGTTGCTATTATGTTTACTAAAAGTATAGTAAATTTCTGTTTCTTACTAAGATGTAATAAATAATTATTTTAGTTTTGTATGAAATTTTATGTCATTTACACGTTAAACAATTCATATACCTACCTTCCAATCTAAAATAAGTTTTATTGCAAACAAACATTTTAAAATTATATAAATTGTGTTTGAATTAATTTGTACTTTGTTATTTAATATTAAATAATAGAGAGAAAAAAGGACTAGTTTAAATAGTCTTACCATAGTTTAATTTATAATATACCGTTTATTACTTATGTACATTACTCATCTTTAGTTTTAAATTTAAATTACATTTTTTCCTTGTTTTGATTAAAGGAGAAATAAGTTAAACAAATTCTTGAATTGCAATCAAATTTTCTTCAGTGATTTAATTTACTTACTCAAATAAAATAAAATATACCATTCTTTTAAATAGATGCATGAATCAATTTATTACGGATGTAAACTTGGTATCAATTGAAGCAATTGAGATCTATGATCCATTAGCATTTAATAATATATTTCCAAATACTGAGAAATTTAATTTATATCATATGAATATTCGTAGCATAAATAAAAATTTCGACGAATTAAAAATATATTTAAGTCAATTACAAACAGAATTAGATTGTTTAATTTTAACGGAAACGTGGAAAATACATAATCTAGAATTCTTCTGTCTGAAAGAATATGATATAATTTATAATGAAAGGGATTTTAATCAAGGCGATGGGCTTGTAGCACCCATAAAAAATTTTATTAATTATAAATGTTCAGTCATACATTTAAAACATAACCGTATATTGCAAATCAAAACAACAAGTCAGAATAAACATACTAATTACAGTTATTTATAGATCACCCTCTACAAGAGTGGAATCATTTTTAATAGATTTAAATATTTATTTAAATTCTATTAGAAAAGAAAAGAATGATTATAATATTAGTATTATTGGAGACATCAATATCGACTTAATATCTGAAAATAAATATATTGGCAGAATTTGGCTTGGATAACTGATGGGTTAGTTAAGGCTGTAAACAAAAGAGACAAAATGTATCAAAATCTTCTAAAACATCCTTATAATGTTAATTTAGAAAATGAATTTAAGGTATATCGAAATACGAAGAACAATTTAATCAAAACAACAAAGAGAAATTATTTTGCCTCAAAAGTTCAACAAATTGATAGAAATAATAGCAAAGCTTTACGGAATACTGTCAACTAAATTACAAATTCGCCAAAAAGTAAAAATGTTCATATAAAAGAAGTTAAATCGGAAAGCGGAGTATTAACATCAGATTCATCTGAAATAATTAATACCTTTAATAATTATTTTATTAACGTTGGTAAAGAGTGAGCTAGTAAAATTACTGTATCTTCCATGGCACCACCTAGATCTTCATTACCATCCTCCATTTATCTTTCACCCAGTAATAAGAATCAAGTGGCAAATATTATCACTTCATTAAAAAAATAATGTTTCTCCAGGTATTGATAATATTACAGCAGCGATCTTAAAAACCGTTACCGAGGACATAGTGAAACGAATTGCAATATTAATTAACAAAATATTAGAAACCGGTATTGTTCCCGAGATATTCAAGTTTGCAGTGGTTAAACTGATATTTAAAAAGGGAATCGAGCTGCTACAACAAACTATAGGCCTATCTCGGTAATAACAAATTTTACAAAAAATCTTTAGAAGATACTGAATGAAAGAATAAATAATTATTTAATGAATTTTAAAATTATATCACATGGACAGTTTGGATTTAAGAAAAATAGTAGCATAGAAGATGCTATAGCATATCTAAGTTTCTTAATTAATAAATCACTAGAATTTAGCAAACCTTCATTATGCAACTTGCAGTTGTTAGAGTCTCTGCAAGATATAGGTTTTAGAGGAGTTACACTCAACTTATTAAAAAGCTATTTGTCAAACAGAAAACAAATTGTTGAAATTTATTCTACAAAAAGTTCTGAAAGTGTAATTGAGTTTGAAGTACCACCGGGAACGGTAATAGGTCATCTGCTTTTTAGTATTTACATCAATGATTTACTTAAATTGAATAGTTCAGGTACCATAATCAGTTTTGCAGATGATACTGCTATCTTTTATCAGAGTACTACGTGGTCAACATTAAAAGCAGAGGCAGAAAAAGACATGACAATTATAATTTTATTAATTATAAACATAAATAACCACACTATAATAAACTATTAATTGACCTTTAAATCAATATTGAGGAATCAGAAACAAAAGATATCGGGTCCGTCGAGCTACAACCCCCACAGTAACTAAATCAAAAATAAACTATACCAGAATTAAGTGTAAATTGTGTGTAATTTATGTGTAGGTTCAAAAATTTTTGTGTAATAAAAATGACTTAGATTTAAAAAAACGTCGTGGGGGTTCTGAGTCCCCGGTGAGCTACAACCCACCCACTTAAAAACACATTATTACAGAAAGTTCTTGACTCGGTACTTATCTTTAAATAATGTGTGATTTATGTGTAGCTTCCAAAGTTTTCGTGCAGCAACCCTTACCACGGATAGAATAATTCACTGATTTTTGTATAACAAACCTTACTTCAGAAACCCAACCTCAATACTGAAATATCGGTATAATCACAGTGAAAAAAAGGAAAAATTTCTATTTCTTTATACAGTAAAAGACTCTGCAATTTATGTATAATTGATAGGATAACTCACTGATATTTGTGTAACAACCCTTACGTCAGAAACCCACCCTCAGTACTGAAATAACGGTATAATCACAGTAAAAATTGGAAAAATTGTATTTGTTTTTACAGTAAAAGACTCTGCGATTTATGTGTAATTGATAGGATAACTCACTGATTTTTGTGTAACAACCCTTACTTCAGAACCCACCCTCAGCACTTAAATATCGGTATCCTCACAGTAAAAAAAAAGGAAAAATTCTATTTCTTTATACAGTAAAAGACTCTGCGATTTATGTGTAATTGATAGGATAACTCACTGATTTTTGTGTAACAACCCTTACTTCAAAAATCCATCCTCAGTACCCACAGTAAAAAAAGGGTAAAATTATATTTATGCAGTAATTGCGCTTATATAGAGCTTCAAAATTTTTCCTTTTTATCGTTTGTAATAAGCCGAACTTTTTAGTAGTTGTTATAATAAAAATATTTCATTTATGATTAAGATACAGCAGTGGCGTATAATGGGGTTATCGGGCTTAAGCCCCCTCCCCGAAATGTTCTTACTAGCGTCAAAATCTATGTTATGCGAAAATCTTAGTATTTTGATTGGGAATTAAATTAATTTCTCTACAAGATTGATTATGAAGACTTGTATGCTAAAATGAAGTGTTAGGAAGTAATCGCGATGTTAAGTGGCAAGAAATTCTAAATTTTGCAAAGTAGGCAATTGTAGCCTTTTTTTGCGAGCTTTACAGCTCCGTTGCTATTCATCGTGCAAAACAACTTCATATATAGTCGGGCCTGCAGGAATTGGTTTTTATAGTTCTGAGATTCAAGTACCGGCACTAATACCTTTTGTTAAAATATCTTTAGACTCAAGTACCGACTATATCGTAATAACAACAAGTAACAACTATTATTAAATTATCTTAGAAAGAGTATTCAACAACTGTTGTATGAGCTTGCATGCAGTCTTCTTTTCATTTTTGTTTTTCTTTTTTGAGGTAATATAGTTTTAAGTATGACGGAATAGAAACAATTGAAGATAGATAGAAACGATTTATATTTCGACGATTATTTATAACGATTTTTATATTTATAACTTTCTTTTTTATATTTTAATAAATGGAGTTTTTAAAGATTTCTGAAGTAAGGGTTGTTACACAAAAATCAGTGAGTTATCCTATCAATTACACATAAATCGCAGAGTCTTTTACTGTATAAACAAATACAATTTTTTCTTTTTTTACTGTAATTATACCGATACTTCACTACTGAGGGTGGGTTTCTGAAGTAAGGGTTGCTACACAAAAATCAGTGAGTTATCCTATCAATTGCACATAATTTGCAGAGTCTTTTACTGTATAAAGAAATACAATTTTTCCTATTTTTACTATGATTATACCGTTATTTCAGTACTGAGGGTGGGTTTCTGACGTAAAGGTTGTTACACAAAAATCAGTGAATTATTCTACACTGAGAAAAATATCACTAACTATATTATAGTAAACCGATTTTTTGTTGTTCTAACCTAATTTAAGCAGCGTTAACTAATAGTCTAGGTCAGAATATACAAACGATTTGTAAAGTGGACTATTTAGTTATGGTTAATCGGTCTTTGGTAGATTTTACTTGGCTTCTAGTAAAATCAACCATTAGTATGGGTAATGTCAACTTAACGAGGATTTTACGTTAGTTTGGTTAAATCTGCAGGTACAGTTGGCTATTTCAGCTTATAACTCAGGTTAAAATAGCGTAAAACATTGATTTAATCGACTATATAAATAGGTAATGTGAACTAAAAATTTGTAAAACAGTTGTATTTACGAGTACCATAATGATGTGTCATACATACGTACATAAACAAAAGTAGCTTTGTTATTTGATATCCATAGCATTTATAAGTCACGTATAATGGCATTTATGTTTTGATAAAACGTCTCTGGAATTAAATTTTATTTTCGAGTTTTAAATATACAACTTATATTGGCTGCTGGAAGCTGCTGTTAATTAATTAATTAAACATTCCCATTAAAAATGCGATATCAGCTTTAGCCTGCGAAAATTAAAAGACATTTTATATTAAGTGTTATATTATGAACGGAGTTCAGTTTACCATGTGTTGTCACAAGTGAACAAAGTTTTTTACCACTTGCCTTAATTATGATTGATTCCGATGAAGTTTATTGCCACGGGCTTTAGGAGTACATAGTTCCCTTCAAAGGTAAGTTACGATATTTGTTTATGATACGAATAATATTTAACTGTCTTGCAATGACAAGAAAAAATAATAATTAAAAATTAGATATCTGACAATGAGTGAGGTCTTTAAGCATACCGTAAAATGGGGTAAAACGGAATTAGAGTCTGAATAGCAACAAAGTTGCAGAAAGTTTTTGTTTTATTGCTCAAGATTGTAATATATATTTTAGCGATTTGAATTTTTATTTGTAAATTCCCAACACTTTCGTGAATTAAAATATTCAGTCAGCAGCAAAACTGATTTTATTGTTAAGATTTTAAAAAAGAAATATCCCGGTTTCATTTTTTAATGCTCTTGGAACATGGAAATAACTTTACTTGCAGAACGTATTTAAAACTTTAAAAACAAATTTTAGGGATTGCCAGAAGACACCCACAACATTATTGTAATTTTTGTGTTTGCAAAACTAAAATTTAAATTTGGTTGAATGAAATTTTTTTTATTTTTAAGTCGCAATAATTAGTATTTCGCGGGGTGGATCACAACAAGATATAGCACAAAAAGCAAGAAAATGTTTGTTTATTTTTGTAATATAAAAGATATTACAGACTTTAGTTTTGACCAGTTGAGTAGATCCTCCTGCAACCTGCAAACGCGGAATAATGCAATTCAAATTAAATACATCAAGCAAGTGGCGTTAATTTAGGTTAACTGTTATCATTGAAAAATATTTTTGCATGTTTTGGAGTTTAATGTTACTTGTACTTACTACGTATTGATTTGTTACCTATATAGTAATATTCAAAAAATTTAAATATGTTTTAATTTATAGGTTTTTTCAAGTAAAATGCAGAACTTATTGCTTTCGTTTTAAAAATATGTTTTTTTATGAATATACGTATTTTAGAAAATCGGTTTTTTACATATAGTTAGGTTGTCTTTTTTAAAAATATAATTGATATTGTATGTCACCTCATAAAGACACCCAATGCAAAGAAACGTCTAAAAACGTTGTTGTTGTGATTGACACACTTTGCGGGGGAATCGCAACAGAGCATTAAATAATTTTTTTCCTACATTTAACTAATACAGAAAATGTTCGTAATCTGCAGTATTAACCCTCCAGATAAGATCAGACTTTTGGCTATTTTAGTTAATACGACAAATTCGGTTTCCGAATTAAAAAGACCGAATGGTTAGAAAGTGTTGTTATTTCACCCCATTTTACGCTAATTTATGTACGTTAATAACTTGTTCCACAGTCATTAACGTGTAAAACCTTGTTAGTTATTCGTCTTTCATGTCGCAGCGAATTTATAAATTTTTAAAGAGCAAACCCATCGAATTTTTAGATGTAAAGATGAATTCTTCGGAATTATCTTGCATTTGTTTTTAAGCATCATTTTAACGTATTTCATTCTTTCTAAGTTGAACTTCTCACTACTTCATTGTTATTGAAAATTAATTCTGCCGTCTATTGTTATTAGAGAAATGCCTGACAGCAGATATCGTCCGAGATTTGATACCGACTGCAGCGGACCGCTCTGTTTTTATGTTTAACCTATAGCAGTGGAAATCTACATTCCAAGGGACAGCAATAAGGAAGGTTAGTACGCTTTAAAGTATAGTTAATACGTTTGAAATTTAAATATCTACAACGTAAAAACGTGATTTTTAATAGTTTTTGGGCAATAACCTTTTAAATAAACAAGTCTGGACCTGGTCTCTGCAAGGGGGGGGGCACTCGAAATGTAGTCATAAGAAATGTAGTATTATAAACTGAACTTCAAGAACTAATGATTACTATTTATTACAGTAACAGAATTACATTGTTCTTTTTCAGTCAGCTGCTACGACTGATCTTCAGAACGTAGATATTGGAAACTTGCCATCACCAGTTGGTCAGTTCACCAGCACTACTCAAAGTCAATCTGATGCCACCTATAGTTCTAATCCATCCTTCAGCCAGGATAGTATTTCTTTGGATCCTGCCGCAGATACATACAGCATTCCTACACCATCTCCCAGGTCGAAGGGAATAATGAGAGTGTGAGTATTGATAGTTGTGATATTTCAGTAATTTAACACATTGCTTAGGGTAAAGTGTTTCATCGCTCCCTCCAGTTGGTTCAACTGTTTAATGATCACTGTATAACGATCTAAACCTCTTTAAACAGAAATACATATCTTAGGAAATTCCATACCAGTATTTTTTGACCACTAGGATAGTCTTATTTTGATTGACAGGCGGTAATTACACTGAAAATTTCTTGACAATTTATTTTCATATTTGGTTGTTTTGAATTTGAAGTTAAGTGTCAAATCTTCGTACCGAATCTCACACGCGCTTGAATTACTAATCAGAAATTCTGTCTCGATCAGGAATGTTTAAAGAAAATTATTCCTCATCTGCGACTCGGGGCACTTTTCAAAATATTCCTGACCTCGAGATTATAAGAGACACCTGAAGGTGGTGAACTCGAAGAGATAAGGGTAAACCACGCCCCCTAACGGTTTTTGTTGTTTTTCTCGAAAACTATTAGGTTTATCGAGATGAAGGAGATTAGGTAAAATAAAGCTTATTTAAATCCCTTTGTCAAAACCCATTAGGCGAGACTATCGATATTCTTGGTGCCAGTTGGCTGAAAAATTCGTTTTGGCAAGTTAATTCTTATGAAAGTACACTGTACTAGTCAATTTTTTTATTCAACCAAGTAAATTTACTGGTGCAAATTGCAGATCCATGTATGACATACCTTCTTTCTTCAAATACACAAAACAAACGCGAGGTACGAAAAAGCATTTTTGGTGGGGATTTAAATAAGCTTTATGTTACCTAATCTCTATCTTAATAAACCTAATAGTTTTCGAGAAAAACAACAAAAACCGTTAGGCGACCTGGTTTATCCTCATTATCTCTTCGAGCTCACCACCTACAGGTGTTGGCTTTGAGGGGGTGATTTAGCAACCCACAAGGAAGCCCTATGCAAAAATCCACGGACTTATCTCGACTTTCCGCTATTTTCTGTAATTTGACTGTACTATAGTGATTTGACTATTATTTTTTACTTCAATATTTTTGACATACCTATCTTTTTTGAAATTTGAATAATGTTCTCTTTTCATTGCAGGAACTGTATGTAACACTCCAACTAGTCCCACAGCCCCGCAGAGCCTTATTAGATCTGTACTTCGAGAAAGGTATCCTAGATCAGACAGCCAGAAAGAGGTTATGCCACCTTATAGTTGACGAGAGCTAAGCGAGGAAACAAGGAAAAAGTCGCGTCTTTAGATTTACATTTTTATTGGAATCTTTAATTTGTACTTATAATTGTCACATGTTATCATAATTATAATTATTTGTATAATTATTTCAGGATGTTGACTATAATGAATACAATATAATTAATTGTTCTAATGTAAGTTTTTTAAGTAAACATCGTTTTATTTTATTTGTCTTGCCTTCAGTTTTGAACAATAACAGTTTTTTTTATTGAATTTGTTTCTTTTCAACTTTTTTTGTGTAAGTATGATATTGGTGATTTGAACTCACTATTATTGCTAGTTGGCCATATTTGCTCCTCAGAACTACTAGATTTCCATCAGTTTCTGAAAATATTTTCAGCTATCTCTGTGAGAAAACCTTATATAGCAGATGAAGGTAATACACATTGAAATGAGGTATAAAAATTGAAAACATTCATATTTTCAATGCGCATTTTGAAAATTTGGAGATTATGAAGAGAAAATTACACAAACTACCAAAAATAGCAAGTTGAAATCACCAATGTCATCTGGTAGAAACAACCAGAAAATATAGTAATGTGAACTTGAATCGATGAGTAAAATCAACTAAACAGAATGGTATTTTAGTTATATGCAATGGTCATGACTGCTATCATATGTAGCTGATTCCACCTTAGAAAGATGCTGAATTAACTTGACATATAGGTATTTTTACTATCCAATATTATTACATCAGCCAGAAAATAAGCTAATGCAACTACATCGTGAGTTACTCTTACTAGTCTACTAGGTTGATTTAACTATATGAACTTCATTTCTAACTGTCTCATTTCGTATATCTAACTATACTATTGACTATTTTAACTATATGCTGGGCTGAAACAACCTAACACGGTATGGTACATTTAACTATTTACCGGTTGCTTCTACCATATGTGAGTGTGATTGATTTAACCTTATTGGGTAAATTTAACCAAACATATTTTACTAAAATCATATACTTCGTGTTACCCATAAGTATTGTTGTCACTTTTTCTACCATATTTTCGGGTTGCTGCAACTCATTTTTGGTTAATTTAACCTGAACATTTTTTTCAGTGTATCCGTGGTAAGGGCTGCCGCACAAAAACTTTGGGAACTACACATAAATTACACATTATTTAGAGATAAGTACCGAGTCAAGAACTTTCTGTAATAATGTGTTTTTAAGTGGGTGGGTTGTAGCTCACTATGTCTCACAACCCCCACAATGTTTTTTTAAAATACTAATTAACCCTTGCTTGTGGAAACTTTTGGTGGCTACACATAATTTATCAATAAATCCTGAATAAATAGATTCTTCTAATAGTGCATTTTTAAGTGGGTGGGTTGTGGCTCGCCGGTGAGCTACAACCCCCACGATGTTTTTTTAAATAAATACGTTATTCTCTTTCGTAGAAGGTTTTGGTGGCTACACATTAATTACACATAATTTACAGATAATGCCTGTATAGTTTTTTCTTTGATAATGTGTTTGTAAGTGGGTGGGGGTTGTGGCTCACCGGGGACGGTGTTTTTTTACACGACGTTTTTTAAATCTAAGTCATTTTTATTACACAAAAATTTTTGAGCCTACACATAAATTACACATAATTTACACTTAACTCTGGTATAGTTTATTTTCGATTTAGTTACTGTGGGGGTTGTAGCTCGACGGACCCAAAGATATTTGGGTGTCATCATGGACAGGCATTTACGTTGAGATAAACACATTATTAACGCGGTTCATAATCTCAGAAGTATTTTATTCCGGTTTTGAGAATTGAAAGGTATATTGCAATTTTCAGATCTAAGAAGGGTTTATTTCGCACTAGTAGAAACTCGACTATCTTACGGAATTAATGGATTAATTAATTATTCCAGGATTGATTAATTTGGGTTAATAATTATGTAAAACAATTTCAAATTATTCAAAAAAAATTTGTACGTATTATTTTAAATAAAGAACCCACTTGCCCATGAGAATGTTTTTACTAAGAAGCTAAAATACTATATTCTCGTCAGATATATTTTTTAATAGTAGTCTTATATACATGACAAAACTTGATCATAATTGATCATAACTATGAAACTAGAAAAAAAAAATTTACTTTCAAGACTCCATTATCAACTAAATCCGGAGGACAAAGAACTTATACTTATCTCACTCCTAGACTTTTATAATTACCTACCGCAAGAGATTAAATATACATATTAGGAATAACGAAAAAAAAATTTTGTTTGAAATTGGCGTAAGAGAAATAAAAATATTATTTTGTTAAATGAGTGATTTTGGCTGCAACATATTCTATCTAATTTAATTGGATATCAATATTTCAGATTGATACATGTATCTACTTATATTTAATATGTACTTCTTATACATGTAGTTAATAATACAGGCGTGCAATATTATAATTTAAAAAAAATTCATTGTGTTCTTGTATTCTAGTGTATTGTTTTTAAAATGCTAAAGTAAAAATGTTTTTAAGTTCTCTAAGTGATTTAAATTTCAGGTAAGTTAATATTTCTTTTTTAATAATGTATCAATCAAAAAGTTTACACTTTTATTTTACAATGCATTTTTACAAACGAAATTAATTATTAAGAAGCAAGACTTTCTCAGGGTTAACGTGAAATATAATAAGATAAGAAAGGAATTCTAACGATTCTTCCCTACTTCCATAACAATATTACGAACACCAGATTTTTAAAGCGCCATAAATATGTCTAACGATTCGTTTCGCCTTAAATTCAATATCAGCGAAAAAGAATAAGACAACATACAGTACAACAGAGTAAGAAAGAGCCAGATGTTTATTTTACAGCGACAACGTTGCAGGACGTCAAAATACCGAATTCCACATTAGGGTATATCTCTGGGACGTCCTTTAGTCGGAAATACTTATATGGATATACAGTGGACGTTGTAAGACTGTATTATGTGCGGACGTCGAATGGCGGTGTATATTAACTTCTTTGTTTTTGATTTTATTTAAAATCTAACTCGCACACGTAACACTACTATGTGAGATAGTGTATATACACGAACTAAATCTTCTCTAACGTTATTAGTTGTGGTGGACGTCCAATTACTTAGATATGAAAGGACGTCCATTTGTTAGACTGATATAAATATATATACACACACACACACACACACACACACACACACACACACACACACACACACACACACACACACACACATATATATATATATATATATATATATATATATATATATATATATATATATATATATACACGTAAATAGCAACACATCCGAGGCCCATGATACGGAACAGACAACCCGAGACCCGATCGAAAAAATTATTTTAAGACTGTGTATTTTGGTGTTTTGGAATGTATTTATTGGTCTTAGGAATTATCTAGTCTGAGGGGTAAAAATTTTCAAAAAGTAATATTTATGACAGACTTCCGAGACCCTTTGAAGTGCAACAAACATGCGAGACCCGTAATATTAAAAATATATGTTCATCGTCACATAAGAGTCCCTTCGACGTTGCCAATATGACACTATAGTAAACCTGGTGTTCTCAGTGATGTTAAAGGTTGATTCAGATCGGCGGTAGCGGAGCGGAAGCGGATCCGCTCCCAAATCGCTTTCCTTAGTTTTAAATGGGATGATTCGAAGAAAAACCGCGCGCGGAGAAAACGACACAGCGGTGAGCCGACGGACTGAGAGCGGAGCGGTTTGAATCGATCTAGAAGCGATTTTTAACAAGAAACCGCGCGGTTAGAGAAGGGTAGAATTATGTTTTTGACTGAAACAGCGCTATTCAGTGCAGTCCATTAAGACAGCTGGTGTTGCAAATTGAAAAGTAACAAAATACCGTACGTAAATGTAAATAACGTAAACATTTCATTGTAATTAGTTTTTTTATTATTATATTGAAAAGGACACTCAGTTTTTAGTGAATATTTAATAAACTAGAAACTACTTAATTAACTCAATATCGCTTAAAATTTATTATTTATTAAATATTATTAAACATTTATATAAAAAAGGAAAGTAATGTATTCAGATATGTGTTATATAGGGTGTCACATTTTTGATGGGTTTAATGAATGGAAAGCTCTTATATACAGCTTTGCCTTCATTAAACAATACATATAACAATATGAAAAACGGATTTCACATTATTAGGGACACATGCACGACTATGAATGTCTGCACTGCAAAACCGTCGCCGTCCCGCTACCGCGGGCAGTATGAATGCTCCAAAGCGGAAACCGCTCAGAAACCGATCCGCCGCCGCTCCGCTACCGCCGCCGGTCTGAATCAACCTTAACGGAATATTCCGAAATAAAGAAATGTGTTTTCAATTTGTCACGGATCTTTACGCACATTTCTCACACGTGGTTATTTTTCTCTAGTTATTTTAAATGGATACCCGCTCGAAGTAAATACTTAAAATGAATTTGAGCCAAGAAATGAAAAGTATTTAATGTAGCCATTTTAGATAATATTTTACCTTAAAAGCAGAGTAGAAAATAAGGCAATTAGTGTGTCAATTAATTTATCCTACTATTGCCTTATGTGCGTATGGAATCGTTTTAAAAAGGTTTCTATTGCAAATAAATAACATTTTGAATTACCTCTTTTATTAGAAATGATTTATCCAACCTACAAGATTATATTACCTACAAGATTGAACCGTACACATGGTCGCGCGTTTTTGCGTGGGAGAATATAGGAACTAAAAGAAAAATTCCCTTTTTGAAAATATTTCTTACTTTAAAAAGTATAAAAGGACATTCTTCACAAAAATCCCATAAAAGCAGGATGAGTTCTTATTAAAGAAAAAATAATCAAAAATAATTACTACCTAAAAAATAAGTCGTCGGACAAGATAAGAACGCCAGACACGACATAATGTTAATATTATTATGTAAATATTGTTAAATATGTTTATCACTTTTTAGTTGCACTATTTTCAACTCAGCGTTTTAATTTTTGTTTAAATGTTAATAAAACAAAAATCAGCACGTATAAATTATGTACTTGCCCAGAATTACATCTTACAACTTATTTTACACTTTTATTATGTATTTGTGGTATAAATCAAAATCGTTATATGTAGTACGGAAAAACTTATTATTTTATGAGTGGGACTAGAAATCAAGGGGTATAAGTGTAGTGTTGCAACTTTTCGTGAAAAGTTGAGCGAACTTTTCAAAAATTCGAACATTTCATGAAAAGTTGCAACTATAGGGCTGCAACTTTTCGTGAAAAGTTGAGTGAACTTTTCAAAAATGCGAACTTTTCATGAAAAGTTGCAACACTATATAAGTGCAATGTAGCATGTTGTTAAATAATCAGAGCTTAATTCTGATAATTCTTGTAATTAAAGTATGATATTTAATTAGTTTGTTATTATATTTTACCTTTAGTTATACTGTTTTCTACTTCTCTCTAAAATATGAGATCATTTTATTCATTGTTAATGTCTTCTATCAGTATTTTCTTAGCATGTGTTTGCATTTGTACCCCTTGTATTCCAAACATGTCTGCTTAGTCAATAAAAAACCAGGGTACAAGTGCAAAATATTTTATTTCATATCTAAATAATAGTATATTTACTCAAAATACTTTTCTATGTATTTTCGGATGATGTGAAAGGATGCTCCATTCTAAAATTCAACCACTCACTGCATAGATCTGATTCCAGTGACCATGTTTTTGGAAAACAGTTTAAGGACATCTAAGCTAATAAAATCCTCATCATTCATTATAACCACAGTGAACTTTTGGCTACTTTTAGCTACAAAGCGGGATCAAAATTTAAGTTGCACTCAACGCTATTTACTCGAGCTTTATAGAAGTGGCACAACGGCTTAGAACTATCATACTATAGTTTGTTGTTTACCTGTTAACTGAGTGTCAAACATTTGAACATTAGTTTGAACATAACGGGCATTCAAAATGACCTGATAGCTTGAAACTCTTCCCACTTAAACCTTCTAAAATCTTTTTGAATCTGAGAAATCCATCATAGAGTGTCAGCTGTGCATGGAAATGATGTCATGTCGCGATAGGCAATTAGAAAGTGGTGCAAGCAATTGGAAGAAGGGCATACCAATCTGACCGTTGCAGTAGGCAGAGGCAGGCCATCAACTTCCACGATTCCTGATTAAATCGTGCATATTGAAGAGTTCACTTCGAATGCAACGCAAGATATAGATTAAAGAAATTGGTGGTTTCGCGGTTTGCGTACTTGGAGTTTTAAGTCTCAGCAGCATTTTGAATGTCTGTTAAGTTCAGACTACGCATTGGGACTGTTTGATATTCTTTAATATCTTTAAAATATGTAGGCAACAAACTATATAGTGATGGTTCTTACCCATTGTGCCATCATATAACACTTCGGTAAATAGTATTGAGTGCAACGTAATTTTGGTTTCTCCTCGTACCACGTTAGACCAAGATTGTGGAATGTAGATATCTCTAAATACCCTTTTTTGTTGCTTTAATAAGACCAAAGTTCTGGCCACATTGTTGTTCTTTGTCATGAATGTCATTTTTGTTGCAATTGTTTTTTATTCGCACTCGCAAAATGATCAGTTTGCAACTAAAACAAGTTGTAAAACAAGTAAATCTTAAACATTCAAAACACTACAAACTCCTTTGTTGCTCGTGATATACAAATAATGCAATAACACAATCTTAAAAGCGTTAACATACATTATGGTTCACACGACTAACTCAAAAGCACACTTTTGGAGCACAAAGGATGCAAGATTCCAATTATTATAAGCGATTTTCTAAATAGTCAAACTTTTACCTACTATATCTCAACATCTGTCCAGTTACTGTGAATTTCCCTTGGTACATAGGTAGGTGTGTATTTTACTTCAATACATAACTCTATTTGACAAAAAACGTCACTTGTACCACTTGGCTTCTAGGTTCCTCATATAGGTTTATTATTGATATGCACTAAACAATCGTCAAATGTATAAAGATCTAGAAAACATACTGTTTAAAT
Source organism: Agrypnus murinus (assembly GCA_929113105.1). Lineage (NCBI taxonomy): Eukaryota > Metazoa > Arthropoda > Insecta > Coleoptera > Elateridae > Agrypnus > Agrypnus murinus. The sequence goes on from OV816023.1 coordinate 25,772,200, forward strand.
TGTGGTTGATTGGTCCGAGAATGTACTTATGTACTAGTACTACAATAGCAAAATTGTACTAAATTTATACAAATGTACTAAAACGGTAACACTGACTAATATAATTTGTGAATCATCATACTGTTTAGATTGCTTTACCTAACGCGCGATCAACGTGGCGTTAACACAGACAAATCAATTAATGATATTGCAAAATAAATCTATGCCAAACATGAACTCTGTACAATTTTATTTAATAACTGTCATTTTCAGAGGTTAGCACTGGGAGTTTTTCGAGTCGCAGATTACGAATCTGAAATTATTATTGAAAATTTTGATATTACTTTTTTACTGTGGCATTGCCATTACATAAAACAAACGACTTTCCATCTTCTGAACGTTCTTGATTATTTAAAAGCTACGTAGTAATGACAATTTTACTAGCAAAGGCCAAGCTAGTCCGAGAATGATGTCTTTTGCTCAAACAAAATTCAACAGTCTTTTTTCACAGAACTTTGTTAAGTACATAGTATGTGTTGTTTTATGTGTTAGTTATTTAAAAAATGTTTACTAAATGCGAATGGAAGTGTAGTTTTCTCATTATGTTACGCACATTTAGTAATTTTCAATTTAAGTTTGTCTTATAATAAGTGGGTTCTAATGAACTTTCAAAGTGTTCAAAGAATATTAATGTAAAGAAGAAGAGTTTTATGTTTGAAGTTCAAACATAAAACTCTTCCTTTACGTTATTAAGACGTTTTATTATTATATATCATAAAGATTCAGTACAAAAAACTTACAAAATACTACAATGTACCGGGTGATTTTTTAAATTTCTGATCTAGAAAGCCATGACATAATTTTAAAACAAAAGATGCGGAAAACGTAGGGCGTAGTTTGAATCGTTCGATTTGTCACAACTGTCAGATTTCAAAAATGTTGACATAAACATAACCTACTCCAGTGTTGTTCTCGCTTTTGCCGTCTTTTGTGCTTCACTGTTTCCTCGTGTTTTGAATTTTCAAAGAACCAGTACACACAATTGATGACTTGAAACAAAGAATCAGACAAGAATGTGCAAGGATTTCACCAGAAGTGCTTATTAGAGTGTTCGAGAATATGAAGCGCCGAGTTAATTTGTGTATAGATGCTGAAGGTCAACATTTCCAACAGTTGTTGTAAATTTTGAATAAATATTGTGTTAACAATGTAAATTGTTATAATTGTGAATAAATCTTGCTATTTCTTAAATCCAAGGAATAAAAATTGAAGCGAGTTGTAACCATAACCTAAACTTCTCAAGTCAATAATCACATCGAAATTGCACTTAAACTCGCAATAAAATGCACACTTTGGTAAAAGCATGTTTCGCAAATGATCACTGTTTAAATATTTATCAATTTGTTTAATAAATGTAAAAGTAAGTAGTCAATTTGTCACATAAATGACATTTGGAATAGCAGTGTGATCAACGCTACGCCCTACGTTTCGGTGACCTTCGATACGGCGTAAAAATCACGACTTACTAGATCAGAAATTTAAAAAATCACCCGTAGTATTATAATTATTGTGTTTGCCCTTGCCTCAGTGTTTAAGCTATTTGCAAATACGTTTACTCTTTAAACTTGAAGATAGTTTTGTTTAAGTCATATATTGTTTTTAATACTCAATAAAACGATTTTCAACTTTTTACAGCAGCTGACAAAAACTCTGCTGTTATAAAATCAGGTAGTAGTTGCTACTTTAAAATGCCTACCCTATACGTATTTATAGATACTTAAAGTAAAGATTTATGACCATTGTACAATTTCTCTGGATAGGTTGTTTATTTAAATAATCACTCAAGAAAATCCAAAGGATTGTAATTACACATCGAATGTTGTATATAGGGAAATCCTTAAATGCTTTTGACCGTCATGTCTTGACGAGGTTTCCCTAGTAGATATAAACAAACAAAACCGCAAACAGTGAAATTAAGAGGAACCAGCTTTTGAATAAATGTTCTTTATTAATTAATTTGCTTTGTTCCTTGCATATCACCTGAAAGTATAGCTCCCTCTAATACCACCTCAAGAGATGTCATTTCGGTGCAAGAACACTTTAATACACCTATAAATTCTAGCAATGCTATAATTACTGGTATGATGTACTGAATAGAGTGCATCATACGAAACAGGTGGTTTTCTTGGTGTTCTTTTATATATGTACTGATTGTCCACTCGCATAAAAGGCTTACTATTTAGGGCATTATATTATCTTTGCAAAAATAAAACGCAACAAATTTTGGAGTACACAATAATTCTCTGATACTCTTCAACTGATTGTTATGCATAGCAATCTATTGATACACAAAGTGTTAAGGAAAATATACCCTCTTGTAAAATCGCTTTTATGTGCTCAAGATTATATTCATCTAGTGTACCTTTTATAAATAGTTTTCCGAGATTCTCTTTGGATATAGGCAACACTTCGTACTCTCTTTATTTGTGCATTCATCAATGTTTACATTTTGAGCATTCACATAAATATGCCTAAACCAATTTGTGTTTGTTTGTTTATTATACCATGTCGTCTGAATGTTAATGAATGATCTAAATTTTTTTATATTGTAGTGTTAATTAAGTGTACGAAAATGAAGGATTTTGACTACTGTATAAAAACTATGTATTTTAAAGTGCATCTTTTGGGCTTAAAAATGATGGTCGCATGGTATATTTTAAGATGAAAATATTTCGACCCCTAAAGTTCTTGAGTTTAATTTTTCAAAAAACATGATTAAGAATTTTTAACAACATTTTAACATTAGACATGTGGCCGGTTTCACAAACTTGATTCTAATTCACTTAATCATGATTAAATTTGGGGCCTACAATAATCGGTTTTCTCCAGATTTTTTTCGGTTTGTTTGACCTATATGTTTAACGTGAAAACCCGGTTTTTCGATTGGGGGGGAGGTAAGCCGGGTGGGAGGCGAGGGTTGGATAAATAAGTCTAGGGGGCGTAAATTCGAAAGTTTAGGCAAGTCGTGCGAGGGGCGAGTGAGTGGATTGGTAGGTCGGAGGGGGGGAGTAAGTTGACTTGGGAGGGGGGGAGTAAGTTGACTTGGGAAGGGGTGAGTGGGGGGTAAGTCGGAGGTAGGATAAATTCAGATTTTGGGGTGAGTTGGCGTGGGGTAAGATGATGGGAATCAAGTCGGTTAATCGTCTAAAATAAAAGTATATTGCAGAAATGTTGCTCCCATATCTATTAGTCTAAAAATATAAGATGCCGCGAGTTAATTTTCAAGCTTAATAGTTTCTTTTAAGTAGAGGAAGTGATCGCAAACTTAGATTAACACTGCTATTCTATAATTTACATACGTAGGGGAGAGTCTGGAACAGTGGCCATGCAGGAACAGTGGCCACCTTCTCGCTATTTTCTTATTTATAAAGATTAGGTGATGTCACCTACTTAGTACATAATGTACCAATAGGACACTGAGTATATTAACAAAGTTTTCCATTTTAATTTCAAGATTTTCATTTTAAAACACAACTTTGCTTTAAATTGTGTACTTGAAGTAAAACACAAAGGCAAGTGAAATAATTGTTAATGACTAAATTAATAAACGGCGAAAGAAACTAGCGTTGACCACTTATACCTAGTACATGTAAGTATTTATTGGTATAATAATCTGTTGATTGAGTTGGGTAGTTTTTGTTTTTGCCTACTTTTTTAAAATGGATGTGGTTGATTGTACAGTGGCCATGTTAAATGTAGGTACAGTGGAGACTTCTTTGTTAAATAAATAACGGGTGGCCACTATACTATTATTTAATATTATTTATTATGTGCCTGATACAGCTATAGTTACAATTGCAAAAGTTCCAAAACAGCAAATCTGTTTTCTTTTTTCATTAATTTATCAATGTATAATGTTAGTAAAAACAGCCTTGGTAGTGTAATGCCTGGCGTGCCGGACTTTCAGCCAGGCGGCCCGCGATCGACTCCCGGCGCCGGCAGATCTACAAGCGTCTAGCCCCCGAGTTATCACTAAACTAATCCTGAACTTAACGCATGAACTGAACTTAATTACAGTTCTGATTAGAAGTAGATAAATACATAATTAACTTTTTTTAGTTAATGATTGCATATAGATTGTATAAGTTAAAAAACACAAACGACCAAATCCAAATTAACGTTTTTTCAAGGAAAGTCATAGTCATTACCTTTTGGTTTTAGTAAAAGAAACTTTAGTAAACTTTAAATATTTATTTATTATAATGAAATAATGAATAAAAAATAAGTTTTATCACTGCATGTTTTTACAGTGGGAAAATCGCCTTCGCTAATTACATATATTGTTTTTATTAAGTGCTAATTGCAGGGCGATGTAACTCCTATAATAGAATCTGTATAGATAAAATAAAAAAATAATTTTTATCACTGCACGCTTTTGCAGTGGGAAACAGAAGAAGATGCAATTTAATTTCTAAAGCCACAGGTGTAGATATCGGAAACATTGCCCTGCAATTAGTACTTAATGAAAACGATGCCTAATAATAGTGAAGGGGATTTTCCCACTGTAAAAACTTGTGATAGAAATATTTTTTTATTGATTATTTCATTCTAATAAATATTTAAAGTTTACTGAAGTTTTTTTTTATTGAAACAAAAAGGTAAAATATACAATCATTAATTTAAAAAAGGTAACTATGTACCTACTCCTAAACAGAAGTATATAATTATTAATATATTTAATATTTATTTACACATGTTTTATCGGATTGAAGAGTCACAACACGCTTTTTATTAAAACCAAAAGATAATGACTTTCTTTGAAAAAACGTTAATTTGGATTTGGTCGATTGTGTTTTTTAACTTATATAATCTATATGCAATCATTAACTAAAAAAAGTTAATTATGTATTTATCTACTTCTAATCAGAACTGTAATTAATAATATATTTAATATTAATTTGCACATATCCTATCGAATTGAAGTCAGGACGCTGCACAAAACGCATGCGTTAAGTTCAGGATTAGTTTAGTGATAACTCGAGGGCTAGACGCTTGTGGCAGATCTGGTTAAGGTTTTCTGCAGTTTTCCTTAGCTGTGACACAAATGTGGGATTTGCGCTGTTCCATCTGTAAGTCGGCTGCAGCCGCACATTGGGCCTACATAATAATAATAATCGCCCCTCCCTCCCGCACAAGCTTATAGCTTCTGGGGCCTTGGTTTAGGTTATGGGTTGTAGTAGTTATATAGTTAGCTTTTGGTTGCTAAAATAATTTAGTGAATAAGGTTAAGTTACTTTTTGAATATTTAAGTTGCATTTTTCAATACAAATTATTTTTTACAAAATAAATCATTATTCTGTAAATGTCTATGTACTTGTTTTTACTCCCATTTCCTACACAGTAGTGGCCACAGTACCATACACTTATGGCCACTGTACCATCACTCTAGGTACAGTGGCCAGATTTGTCTTAAATTCTTCCAACTCCAAAATCTTTGTTATTATTTTATTTTTTCTGTTCTAGAATGTAATGCTGTAGAAGTAAAGACAGTGTTTGTTGCCTAATGGTAACAGATTCTAGAAAAAGGGTTAATTTTGGTTTTTATTGATGTTATTATAAAAACCTAGCCACTGTTCCAGACTCTTCCCTATAATCCGTGATCTGCATTCAGTTGGCCTGTATATGCTTAAGGTGTAGCAACTTACTTTCGAAAATTAGCTCGGAAATAATATAATAATAATAATAATTGCTACAACCCATAACCTGGAAACCAGGCCCCAGAAGCTATAAAGCTTGTGCGGGAGGGAGGGGGCGATTATTATTATTACGTAGATTCAACGTACGGCTGCAGCCGATTTACAAATGGAACAGCGCAAATCCCATATTTGTGTCACAGCTAAGGAAAAACTGTAAAAAAAACTTAACCAGATCTGTCGGTAGCAGGAGTCGAACCTGGGCCGCTTGAGTGGAAGTCCAGCACGCTAGAAAATACACCAAGGCTTTGGAAATGTTTAATAGTTCTATTCTATCTGCTTTCATAACTTAGAAACATTCATTTTCGGTCGAATTATGTTATTATTTACCGATAATCTATAGTAAATTTTTAACCAATTAACATAGGTCGCACATCACCTACAAGTGATTCTGAACATCAACTTTGAACTGAAGTAAATCTTGATGTGATTGGTGCAATAACAAAAAACCAAAATTATGTACTTGTTCAGACAAATGAAATATCGGTGCATTGAAAACGAGCTGATTTCGGTGGAAACTTACAAAATAAAAGTTGGAAAAGCAGATCTTAGGAAATTAAATTTTTTGCATAATTTCGGAACTCTAAAAACAAGGTTATAATTACGCCAGTAAATTTAGCTCCCCCAATGTCGAATTTCAAAAATTTTAGTGCCATAATTTTGGACCAACCCATATTCATCAGAAATGAAAATGTTTAAGTGGGGGTTCGGCTTGAGCTCAACTAGCACCTCCACAATATAAATATAAATAATAAATCAATTTAAACTAGACTATAATTTTTTGACTAATTAAAGACTATTCATTAGCATATAATACATTTTCGAAATCAACGCCCAAGTAGAAAATTACCCCATAAGAATAATCAAAATTAAAAATGATGAAATTTAGGAAAACACTATATGTATTATAATTTTGGACTAATATGGACTAATTTTGGACCAGCCCCTATTCATGAGAAACGAAAATGTTAAAATGGAGGTGCTGACTTGAGCTCGAGCTAGCACAAACACCATATAAATATAAATAATAAATCAATTTAAACTAGGCTATAATTTTGGTCCAAAATTATAGCCTAGTTTAAATTGATTTATTATTTATATTTATATGGTGGGGGTGCTAGCTTGAGCTCAAGTCAGCACCTCCACTTGAACATTTTCATTTCTGATGAATAGAGGTTGGTCCAAAATTAGTCCAAAACTATGGCACTAAAATTTTGGAAATTCGACAAAGTGGGGGTGCTAACTTTACTGACGTGGTATAAAGGCTGATTCTCACTATACGGCAGGCTACCAACAGTCACCGGACGGACAAAACATGATGCTCATTCACACTATACGGCTAGGCGGCGGAACGTGACCAACAGTCCCGTCCAAAATTATTATTTAACGAAAAATACAACTTTTTACAAAAATATATAAAACTTAACAGAGGGGAAAGGGAAGCTACAAATTCTAAAAATGCAAAGTTGTTATTTTAAAGGCCCTAATAGAACCTTAATAACGGTACTTAAATAGATTATAGAATATGGTAGTTTATTATTATTAGAAAAACTTCGGTTTACAACTTTAAAAGACATTGACAATACAAATATCGTTTTAAAATTTTTTACCAATGCCAATGACGTCAACAAGCACGACAGTTGACGGCGACCGACTGTTCACACTAATAACCGTTTCTGAGGACCAACACCGACCTGCAAAACATTCTCACAATCATGGCCAACAACTGTTGGCGACGGTCCGTGTCTGTGTCGGTTGATGTGAACACCTTCATATAAAGTGTACAGTACAATGTTTTGTCGGTCAGGTGACTGTTGGTAGCCTGCCGTATAGTGAGAATCAGCCTTAATTTGTACAAAATATTTTTGGAATGGTGATATCAATTTACCTCAGTTACCATAAACACGTATCAACCATCGTCGAAATCCGTAAGGGCATCTATCGAGGAGATACGTCGATCCATCTAATTTTCAATCTGCTGCTGAATTCATAAACTCATCTATACTAAACCATAGTGGTGTAGGGTAGAGGTACGACCTAAAAATAATCAGTTCAGAATTACGAACGATATATGAATATACGCTAAAAATCATAGCCGTTTTATGCAACTGCAATAACATCATCACAGTATTTAGTGCAGACGTATGAATGTCATTCATTATTAAAAACGCAATGAGAAACTTCCAAAAAAGGCAAACTTATCCAGAATTTCATAACAAATCTGTACTTTCAAAATAATTAATTAACGTACAAGCATAATCAACAGAAATGGGAAGTGTCTGAAACTTATTTACAAATGATACACCAATTATATCACCGTTTCTTTTTTATCGTAGTCTTATCAGCTAGTTATCCATCTGTAAGTCTAAGCCCCGTTTCACATGGACGCTGACAGTGAGCGCGCTGATGATCAGCGCCATGCAAGGACTGCGGTTTTAAATTGATATCTTCACATACACGCTGAAGGTCAGCGCGGCCGTACGCGTGGCCCGTGAGCCCCGCGTACGGTCAGCGCGCTGATGGGCCATTGGAGAAATGCACCTTTTTACACGTATGCCGATTCAGCGCGCTGACCGAAATTATTTAAAAAAGCAATGTTGTCAGTTTGCAGATATACACCATCCGGTGTATAGAAAGGAATAATGACACCCCTTTAAACCCAATGACGTCTGTATTAGGGGTTGCACTCGCAACAACAGTCATAAAGTACTTATAGCATACACTTGAAGTATTTCTTTAAAATTAATTTAAAAGTTTTTTATAAGTAGTGACAACATAAAACAATGGTGGGGTTTGGGTTTTCTGGAATTATGATGTAGTACTTGCTTTTTTCAAACGGCAAATATCAGAAAATAAGGAATCAGATTTGCAGTCAATCAAATCAAAAGGTAATCAAATTTGCAAACTTCTATAGGGTCATTCCATGCCAAATCGATCACTAAAATCGGTTCATCTCACGGATTTCAATAAAAATCAATTATGAGGTAGTAATCAACTAAAGAATATAACTTTCATTCATCAATTTGCTAGATTACGCAGAACTTTGGAAATATTCAAACTGAAAAAATCTTCAAAAGTATTTATCCTAGAACAAATATTTTTTTATATATTGCTCGCAAGAAGACGGGCTTTTTTGGCGGCCTAGTAATTTTTTGTTACCAAACATATTTTTATTCTTTTTTAAACGAAATATTTTTAAAATGCAGAAATATCGGTGTGGGGACACTTTTAGAAATCTGAAAGAAATTGTACAGATTCTATGAACATTTCTGTATTTACCAAATGGCAAGTTGGACGTTTTAATAGTTTTGGCAGGACAAGTTTTCAAAGACCGTGTTGCAGGCAGCCGGCGCAGCATTGTTCACGGCCAGCCGGCGCAACCCATATTCGCTACCTTCTAGTTAGTAACAATACGGTCCATAATCATAGCGATCTATCTTAACTAAAACTATAGTGTACATAAGATAAATGTATATCTGTGTGGATATGATTATATCTAGTGATTAGTTAATTACTTATGTATTTAAATCGATTTCTTCGGGTGTGATACATATAGTATTTTTCTTGCGGCTGTTGAAGACCCTAAGTAGGTATTGCTCCACCTGAGCGTTGCCCCTCCAGTTTTCTTCTGGCCACGCCTACTGCGCTCTGATTGGTTACCCCCACTCCTGTAGCTCCTCCCCCTTCGCTGTGATTGGTTACCCCCACTCCTGTAGCTCCTCCCCTTGCTTCTGATTGGTCGCCGCCATCTTGGATTTCCCCGCCTACTGCTCTCTGATTGGACGTGCGCCATTTTGAAACTTTGGGCGCCATTTTGACCACGCCTGCCCGCCATTACGGGAATCTGTATTACCGGCAATCTGTGTGCTACCAATAGAGGGCGTAATGCTACAATTAGTGTGTATTGCAAAGAGAGGGCGTCATGAAGGGATCTGTATTATCGATGCGTTGTGTACTACTACTAGGTGGCGTGTCATGAAGAAGAAGAAGAAATCTGTATTACTACAGAGAGGCAACCATTTTATATCACAGCATCTTGCGTGCGCGCGCGCTAAATTTGAATCCGTCAATTTTAAATATTTGTCATTTTTGCATATGTCATTTTTAAATCTGTCAATTTTACTGCTGTCGTTTTTACATCTGTCATTTTAAATCTGTCAATTTTGCTTCTGTCATTTTAAATTTGTCATTTTTGCATCTGTCATTTAAATCTGTCATTTTGAATTTGTCATTTTTTTTGCATATGTCATTTAAATCTGTCATTCTTAAAGCAACCATCTTACCAGATTTGAATTTTAGCGCTAACTCTGGGATTGGATCCTTTCACTAAGCTGAAACGTTTCCACCACTACCTTTTCTAGAAGAAATAATAAAGCCATATAGGAATTAAAAAAAATTATGTTTATTAATATAGTGTTAAGGCTACATTTAATTTATAATAAAAAAAAATGTTGATAGAATGCTGGTGCTTGAGGACTTCAGGACTGACCTCTGTTTTCTATTTGTGGTTCCAGGGGCTGTAACAACAACGACAACAATAGAACATTAAAAAGGGGTTTATTGTATAAACTTGATGTTTACTCGTACCTTATTTAACTCCACAAACAGGCAGTCATCATAACAGTTTGTTTTCCGCATGTACATCAAACCTAGAGAAATCGTTTTAGCTTCAATCTGCTGGTTAAGCTCGGTAACCCTTTGATCTGTTAACTTATCGCTGATTCGCTTTGGTAGAAATGTAACATGCTTTTCAGCAACAATAATCACACTTTGACGCTTATCACGGCAAACGACTCTTTTGAATTGTAGTATCTCTGCAATTTCTTTTATTTTGTAATCACATAACTTCTTGATTGGCTTCTGGCTAACGGGAGATTTGTTCAATTGTTGTATTAGCTAATCTATTTTTTTCTATGTAAAAAAATAGACAAAAACTTAACACTCACAAGAATAATAAATGATTATTTTAACTTACCTAGTTCAAGCAAACAATAACAATATTACTATCACCGTAACCGATGTCAAGAACCAACTAAAACGGAAGGGGGTTTGACTGAGCTTTTATAAACTTCGAACCTGCGCGAATGAACATGATTTTAGATAAAATCTTAATTTATTACCCTTCAGAACAAAAAGGGTATTGTTAAAAAAAAAACCTGCACTGTCAATTAATTACTTGAGACCAGATAAAAATCTAAATTTATTACCCTCGAAGATCGGTCACATAGATAAGTGCTACCTACATTTACAGCGCAGGTGTTCTTTAGGGTATTGTTAAAAAGGGATCGACACCTGCACTGTCAAAGTAACACGAGTAGATAAAATCTAAATTTATTACCGTCGGAGCAAAAGGATATCATTAAAAAGGTAGACACCTGCACTGTCACGAGTAGATAAAATCTTAATTTATTACCCTTCGGAACAAAAAGGGTATTGTTAAAAAAAAAGGGATCGACACCTGCACTGTCATGTAACACGATTAGATAAAAATTTAAATTTATTACCCTCGGTGTCGTTTTTATAATTTACTACAACATTAAAATTTTAAATTAAACTTTTAGATGTAACTATTGATAACCATTTAATTTATTACACACACACACACAGACCCTGAGCAAAGAAACTCGTTAACGAACAAAAGAACACCTGCGTTGTCCATGTAGGTAGCACTTATCTATGTGACCGATCTTCTAAATAAAGGTTGACTGTGTTAGAGAATTAAAAGTATTTTTTTTTGTCATACTTTAGACATTTTTTATTAAAAATATACCTATTTAAAGAAATGGTTTTTTCGATTTATCATAATCACATTTAACAGAAAAGTTTCAATAGATTATAATATTGATATACTGTAATAGCAAAATAATCAAACATTTCATCACTCTTTGTATTATTAAGTACCTGTAAATCTCGCACGTTGACGGGTCTGATTTCTAAAGCTATTTCCAGGTAAAAAGACCTTTCTGTCTCTTAGAGCATTTAAAAGAACACACTTTAAATTTTTATAGAATTTGTAGGTAGCACTTATCTATGTGACCGATCTTCTAAATAAAGGTTGACTGTGTTAGAGCATTAAAAGTATTTTTTGTCATACTTTAGACATTTAATTAAAAATATACCTATTTAAAGAAATGGTTTTTTTTCGATTTATCATAATCACATTTAACAGAAAAGTTTCAATAGATTATAATATTGATATACTGTAATAGCAAAATAATCAAACATTTCATCACTCTTTGTATTATTAAGTACCTGTAAATCTCGCACGTTGACGGGTTTGATTTCTAAAGCTATTTCCAGGTAAAAAGACCTTTCTGTCTCTTAGAGCATTTAAAAGAACACACTTTAAATTTTTATAGAATTTTAAATGCTAATAAGGCGGTCAAAGGGGGCCTGATAATGTATTAACAAATTATCATAGGTACATATAAGTGTATATTATACATGTTCCCATTGCATGTTACGTTTCAATTGAAATTAATTCAATTAGAAATCACTCGTGAGACTTCTCATTCGTTAACATTGATAGTATACGCATTATTATTAATTTAGATTGAACAATAATAAATATATAGATGCATTATTTTATACGGTGCCCTTTTTATAGCGTCGAATCTGCTTAAAAAGACTTATTGTTCTTTCGTTTAAATATTTAGGTGAATTTTAAAAGAAAACACAAAACGTCTACCTGCAGGAACAGATTTAGAAATTTATTATCTACCGGACGGAATACACCCTATTTTTATGGTTTGATTGTTCAATGCTGTCACCAATATATATTTCTTGAAAAACGCTATCTGATCGACCCATCTACCGCAAAAATCCTACCTTTTTGTTCGATTAAAGCTGTAGATTTCATTATATATATATAATACTGCATGTACGAGCTCTATAATATTTACCATTATTATTATTTAATCTGCCTGAGAATAAAAAACTTCTTTAATCTATCTGTGAGCGGTTTCCGTGAATTTTATTTTTTTTTGTAAACCGTTATAAAAATTTAACAGAGGTAGAACTCGTATTTATTGTGTATTTCATTTAATTATTATTATGCAGTCGTATTTAAGTGAACCTGTCTTCTCGACATGATAGAACAAACAAAAGGCTTTAAATCAAGACACACAGTCGCATTTTTTTTTTCTTTTTCATTTCATATTTGAAACTATTTACTAGAAAGCTGGTAATTATGAAATTTGGTTTTTTAATAAATTAAACTGTCAGTGTGGGGATTATATACAGATCTGAAATTTGATACAAATAATAATAATAAATAAAGGCAAAGGTGTACATTAGAATTTTACAAGCCCTTAAAGAACGCAATATTAATTACAGAGATGCATGGGTCGGGTGTCTTAAGCTATTTACATATGTTACACTCATAAATATTGCGAAAATGTTAACGACACTACCACGTTAAGATATACTAAAGCTATTCGACGACAGTTACTACATACTTTTTGAATGTTAGCAAGAGGCGATATCGATTGTAACCTTTATTTAATACAAATGGAATTATTGCCACGTATATGTATCACGATTGCATAAACTAAACTTTACAGTGTCATAATTATTGAACCCAGACGACGTTTGATTGATTAATAACTTAGAGTTCCTTTATGATAATATTAAATTAGCTTAATAATTTAACATTTTTTATCAGGGGGTGGTTATAAAAGTTCTCTTTTTATGGGCTCTGTCAAAGAGTTTGAGAATTATCGCCCCTTCTATGCAATAAACATTTGAGAGCATCGTTTAAAGATTTCGATTTAAGACCATCGTTAGACAAGAGTAACAAAATTGTCAGAAAGGTATTTTGTTTTCACAGTTGTTATCTGCTAATCAGCTTTAAAAAGACCAGTTATACATATAGCTTATTTACGTAATCGAGTGTTCTATTGTATTAGAATTTATAGACATGACAATTTTTCCCTCATAAACTAAGAACAGCTCTTAATAAATATAAACTGTTGACCCTGGGCAGGGGAATAAAAATTATCTATGTTGAGATCTACATTTTAAACATCAGTAAATTAATAGGCAGGTGTTCTCGTGGGAACTTGATTTTTACCCCAGCTCTCAGGTCTATCAAAGGTATGCTGCGCATCACCAATGATAACCCTATGGGATATTACGCAAGATCTTGTAGTTTGGTAACGTAACCAGGGAGGGGGCTTGTTCACTGTTTGGCTATAAAAACCCAAACTCATAGCAATACCTGCTATATAGATGCTCGACTACAGTTCAAGAGCTTCATTACGTTTAATGGTAGTAAAATAAAACTCTGAGTGTGTGCGTGTGTGTGTGTGTGTGTTGGTACCTGTCTAAATCAGCAACTTTAGCCAACCATAAGGTAGGATTTTTCTCTTATTTTTGTAATGATTCATTTGTACTAAATTTACGCGTTGATGTTGTTTTAAGAGAGAAAAAAAAACATCATGTCGCTATTATCATTAAACGAGTTCGAAGACGGTAACAATCTAAATGAGTTACAATTACAACAACAGTTTCGACAGTGTATCTTAGACGCAGGAGTCAGCATACCTATTTCAGTAGCAGCGCTTATTTGTTATGAATATGACCATCTGCTATCTAGCGGGGAGCAGCTGTCTGATTCACGTCGTTATACATCGGCCCCTGTTCAAATACAGAGCAGTGACAGTGAAGAACATATGATCAGTGCGTGTAATCAGCTTTTACGGGGAGGGGGGGGTAGAAACAATAAATAGACGTTTAGGAGTGAACTGTATCACATTTGTTAAATTTATTCGTTTATAAGTTGATAGGGGCTACTTCTACATTCTACTATGTTTGGTTTCATGGTATCAATACTGTAGAACTTGACATGCGGAAGAGGGCCAATGTAGTTAGCGTTAGAATACTCCACATGAAACAATTTTGATCGGAATTTTGAATGTTTATTACAGCTTTCTTCTGCTGGATAGGATCCGGAAGTGTTATATATGAAGAAGCTTTCAGGGAGTTGTATTTGCTGATATTCAATTCGATAAACAACAGGTTTTAATGTCCAGCCGCTCTCTTTCTGTTGAAATTCACTTATTTTATTATCTAGTTCATCCGTAAAATGGTTGTATGCAAGATCTAGGTCTATTGAACAGTCAAAGTTTTTAACAACAGCGAGGATGGTATCAATGGAGCCCGGAAACAAACCCCCAGCCAGACTTGGATGCTTTATTATACAGGGTTACATCGTACAACCAGATCTCTTGTATGTACTGCACTATGTAACCCTTACGAATGGCCAATACCACCTCGTCCAAGACCCAGGTTCCGTTGATGATTCGATCCTCGACGTCATGCTGACAGTCGGTTTGGCTTAATTCTTCAGTACAAGTGCGACATAGCGGGAACAGAAGTTTATTGTACATTTTGACGGGTAAGACCGGCTGATATAGATCCTGAGGCGGTAACACTGTACATTTTACTACACCGTTGATGTTTTCCTGTATGAAAGCCTTCGGCTCGATATGCTTGGTGTTAGTTATTACAGCAGTTCGCATGCGTCCCTTAAATGCTGATTTCATATCGACCCACTTCACGCGGTCGCGAGCTGTCTCTTTTCGCTGACTATTACTTACACCTACAGTTTTAAGGTTTAATAATCTCCCTATATGATCTCGCTTGGGCCAGGCGGGTTGATAGATGATTCTTAACCCCTATAGATATTTCTTTTTTCCTGTGCTCTATTGATTCTCCATATAGCCGAGGTGACATCTTATAACATAATCCGAAAGCCGTTTGGGAACTCTCCTATTAGATTCGTGTGTTGCTTACGTGTACGGTATACATCTTGTTCACTGGTGTCAAAATGTTCATGAGCGTCTTGTTTAATTACTTCATACAGATTAGGCGTTTCTACAACGTATACTAGGGAATCTGTATCGCTATAACAAATTCGTGTCTTGTCACCGAAACGTCGTCTCATGTATGAGTAATGAAAGTCATATAGTTTCAATTTTGATATATCCTATCTGTTTGAAATTGCGCGTGTTTATGCTTTATTATGTACGTCTGTACGTGTATCTGTTTGAAATTGCGCGTGTTTATGCTTTATTATGTACGTCCGTGCGTGTATCTGTTTGAAATTGCGCGTGTTTATGCTTTATTATGTACGTCTGTGCGTGTATCTGTTTGAAATTGCGTGTGTTTATGCTTTATTATGTACGTCTGTGCGTGTATCTGTTTGAAATTGCGTGTGTTTATGCTTTATTATGTACGTCCGTGCGTGTATCTGTTTGAATTTGCGCATGTTTATGCTTTATTATGTACGTCTATGCGTGTATCTGTTTGAAATTGCGTGTGTTTATGCTTTATTATGTACGTCTGTGCGTGTATCTGTTTGAAATTGCGTGTGTTTATGCTTTATTATGTACGTCCGTGCGTGTATCTGTTTGAAATTGCGCTTGTTTATGCTTTATTATGGACGTCTGTGCGTGTATCTGTTTGAAATTGCGTGTGTTTATGCTTTATTATTTACGTCTGTGCGTGTATCTGTTTGAAATTGCGTGTGTTTATGCTTTATTATGTACGTCCGTGCGTGTATCTGTTTGAATTTGCGCGTGTTTATGCTTTATTATGTACGTCTATGCGTGTATCTGTTTGAAATTGCGTGTGTTTATGCTTTATTATGTACGTCTGTGCGTGTATCTGTTTGAAATTACGTGTGTTTATGCTTTATTATGTACGTCCGTGCGTGTATCTGTTTGAAATTGCGCGTGTATGTACATGTAACTAGACTATATAAACAGGAGCTTCGTTCCTGATCACTCATTAGACGTTATGGAACGACGCTTGTGTGATGTATGCGGTCTGAACATTCGACGCTCCGGGTATGCAAGCCATATGAATATACACCGCGGACACAAAATCCCATGTACTAAATGTTTCAAATCTTTTTCACGTAATAGTAGTTATAAAAGGCACTTGAAAACAATCCATTGTACCACCATAGGTGCGAATAATAATAATGATAATAAGACGAAGCCTAGAAATGATGTAATAATTAAAGACGAGGGTCTGAAACGTATGCATACCAATGAACCCTGTGACACAAATAAAGAAATAAGGCTCGATGATGATGATGAAATAATAAACGCTCGGAATGCTATACGAAATAAATTAGCCTACTTTCACAGTGATAAAACTGAACCTCGACCGGGGACCGTTTATCTCTCACCGAAACTTGAACAGGTATCTTCAGTTACATCTGTTGAAGATGATGATGATGATGATGATGCTGAGGAAGAAGAAGAATGCGATTCCGACTTAAGGATTTATCAGGAATTCTCTAACTATTATAGAGCATTATTAGCTAGCGGAGAAAACAAAGACGTAGATAAAACTAGGTACGGTCTATATAATGACATCGATAAGTGGCGGTTTGCTTGTTCACGAGTACAGTTTCAAGGAAAAGATATTTTAATTAAAAACAAACTTTTCAATGGAACACCCGGTCTGTTTACTTTACTAACGCTTAAACGAATAAGCCCTCCTAGTCCAACAGAGGAAGATATCGACAACTATATGAAAATAATCTCACTTACTAATGCTCATAAGAAAGACTATAGACGCAACGGTCGACTAATAAGCGTTAAACATTGGAAATACGAAAATGTAATCAGACCAAATTTATACAGAATAATAGACTTTGAGGTTAGTCTTCCCAAAAAGTTAAACAAGATGATGAAACCGGATTGGATACGTCAGAGTACGCCTGATCAACTAGTGGATCGACTACAATTGTTGTACGCCGCAAAGAAGGCTCATAGCAACAGTCTCGAAAACGACAACGAAATAATTTCAGTCATCACAGAGCTTAAAGCGAGAAAAATCATAGAATAAGTAAATATTTAATTTGTACTATGTACTATAACCGTATTGTAATAGTATTTATATGTAATATTTTTGATAAGATGATAAAATAAACGAAATACATTCTATAAAATCTTCTTATTTCTCAACCTCTCTCTCTCTCTCTACCTCAGTAAACGTTCTGGTATGTCTGTTTCTAGACTTATTTAATAAGATTGCATAATTCTCTATGGATTTCATAAAGCGATTGATTAATTTAAATATGTTTAGAATCGATGACTCTGCATAATGTTTTATATATGTGTATTATTACTATTCTCACCCAGCTGTACCATGGTATGAAAAGTGATAGCTATAACTGAGAGAGAGAGAGATTGAGGTAATTACCTACGAACACCTGCCTGTGATGATGATGACGTGTCAGCGACAGGATGAAACTTGTCTGCCAGCGATGCCTGTCTGTTTACCGTATGCGAGTTACTGAGCATGCGCTGGATCTAGGTAAGTATAGGTGACTATATAAAGCCGACCGTTGTTAGCGTGTAGCAGTAGACAGTACGTGTGCAGCAGCAGTAGCAACAGCAGCAGCAGCAGCAATTACGATGATGTCAAGCAGTCCTAATTATTGTTATGATAACTGTGTGAGCGAACCCCTGGAAATAGGTAAGTTGTTGTTGTTGTTTATAAAACTTCAAGTTTATATGCTAATTTGTGTCTATTTTGTTGCTTCTTTAGATGAAGAAGGTTCGGATGTTGCAGATCATGCATCATCATCATCAACAGCAAGTGCCGACAACGACGACGGTCAAGCGTGGAACAGCGAAGTCGAAGAAACAGGTAAGTTGTTTAAAACTTTTGTGTATGTGTGTGTTTATGCTTATATTAATCGATTATTGTATTATTATTGTTTAGCGTTCCTGTCGCAGCAGCAGCCTCTATACTACGCTGATGACGCTGTAGCAGCATCAGCAAGCTTTACCATCATAGATACACCAGTAGCAGCAGTAGCAGCAGCTAAACGTGAAGTACGTGTTCAACTGCTCGGGGCTGTCCAGTATCCGCTGTATGTTACGAGACCTCCCGGGGAAAAAGAAAACTACGACCATATACACAACATCCAAGTAGGACTTATTCCGCCCGACGACGACGACAACCAGGGAGAATTTACCGTGGTAGTGAAGCTCGAGTGCGTGAATAGCATATGTGAGTATGGTGAATTGGTGTTGTCGGAACGGGACTGGTTCGAGCTGTATGATATACGAGTCGAGGCACTGTTTAAAAATTTCTTTTATGGTTGCTGCTGTTGCAACAAGGACAACAGTGTACTACATTGCGATAAACATTTGAAATTCCATCTATGTGACAATTTATACATCGAGATTATTCACAACGAGTTTTTCGGCAACAGGGTTGCCATACATGATACACAGCGGACTATAACCTTAAAAGATTACGAGTTTCAGTCTATACTGCATTTAGCACCGTTGATCAATCATCATGCTCGAACGTTACGTCACCTCGACTTTTCACGTTTCTACCACGCAAACATAGAGAACGTAGCAGAAGGTCAACTGAGACGCCATGAAGACGCCTATAAATCGCTCCCGACATCCGATTCAATTTTATTCACGTCCGAACTGTTATGCGGTTACTACTCAGCTACCAGTTTAATAGACAACACAGCAGCAGCAGCAATTGGTGGTGGATTGAACTCGTTCATTTTATTAGAAATAATAAAACATTATCCGCAAAAGTTTATCGATGCCGTACGTACACGACTGCAATCATATCAGCAACAGCAGCAGTCGGAGACGTCAACGACAACAACGTTTGCACCGTCGTATTAAGAACACAATGGCGGAAATAAACTATCTTAGAAATAGGCTACAAAAATATTTGAACAATTTGCAAGTGTTACGCGATGATCTCAACTCATACTGTGTAATGAATAATTTGTCAAATCATATGTTACAATTGTCCATTAAATATCAAAATAAATAATATGTATAAACATTGTTGTTGTTGTTTCATTTACTAGCACAGGGTGAAGGGGTTGACTATATAAAAAGGTAGATCGTTGTCATCAGCGAGAGAGTACATGAATAAAAGCCGAAGATTTCCGACGGCGAACATCCTAAGCTACAAATCCGGTAAGTAGTCATACTATGAGAGAGAGAGAGAGAGAGAGAGAGAGAGAGAGAGAGAGAGAGAGAGAGAGAGAGACAGTGTTTCAACTTAGTGAAAGGAGGATCCAATCCCATAGTTAGCGCTAAAATTCAAATCTGGGAAGATGGTTGCTTTAAGAATGACAGATTTAAAATGACAGATTTAAATGACAGATGCAAAAATGACATATGCAAAAATGACATATGCAAAAATGACAAATTTTAAATGTATAAATGACATATGCAAAAATGACAAATTTAAAATAGATTCAAATTTAGCGCGCGCGCACGCAAGATGCTGTGATATAAAATGGTTGCCTCTCTGTAGTAGTAGTAGTAATACAGATTTCTTCTTCATGACACGCCACCTAGTAGTAGTACACAACGCATCGATAATACAGATCCCTTCATGACGCCCTCTCTTAGCAATACACACTAATTGTAGCATTACGCCCTCTATTGGTAGCACACAGATTGCCGGTAATACAGATTCCCGTAATGGCGGGCAGGCGTGGTCAAAATGGCGCCCAAAGTTCCAAAATGGCGCACGTCCAATCAGAGAGCAGTAGGCGGGGAAATCCAAGATGGCGGCGACCAATCAGAAGCAAGGGGAGGAGCTACAGGAGTGGGGGTAACCAATCACAGCGAAGGGGGAGGAGCTACAGGAGTGGGGGTAACCAATCAGAGCGCAGTAGGCGTGGCCAGAAGAAAACTGGAGGGGCAACGCTCAGGTGACGCAATACCTACTACCCTAAAATATAATGTACAGTTTTAAGGTCAGTTGGGGTAATTGGGTCATAGCTTTACAAGTATCTTGCTTTAAAATTGTAACATTTTTAATGTACATTTGGTAATCCAATCTTAATTAATAATACTGTATATTGCCATACACTAACAGACAAGAAAATAAAAATCTATGTAAAATAGTTCATGAATAATGTAATCTAAGAAAAACTTACCTCCACGATTTTCACTGTCCGCTGGTTTCACTTGGATGGGGCGGTTCATCTGGAAACCAAAATTATGTTTAAGTAACTTGAATTTTTATATTAGTCAGAAGGCTAAGAAAGAAAATTATTAAGTTATTAATATTATTCATTATTTGCTATTATTTATTATGTATGCTGATCTCTTCATTTATTTATCAATATTTGTTAATACCTTTGCGTGTTTAAAGTAACTATACAGAACATATATTATCCGAAGAAATGGGAAAACTACGCACAGAAAGCTGTTTGTATGTATACAAACTTGGTGTACATGCATAGACAAATGTTTCAAATTTTCACAAGACGTCAAAAGACTAGTCCGTTTCTAACTTATGTTTGACCAACACCTTTAGATTCCTCTTTGAACGTAGATATGATTTTTGATCTGCTACACTGAGAAATTGATTTTTAAAGTTTTGGGGTGGATATTAAAATTATCTTAGGTTATTTATCTTAAAAGTAACTGTACCATATCATAAATAGTTAACAGTCATTACATCCAAGTATTATTATTGTCTGCTACTATAGTGCAGTGTTATGCTATTTTAATACCCTTCCCCAAAACTTTGGCGGTTAATATTTTAAGATGGCCAACTTGTTATGTGGTCAAAATAAGTCAATCATATCCACGTTTGAAGCGGAAAATAATGGTGTTGGAATCTATAGTTTTAAAAGTATGCGTTAAAAATATGACGTAGATGCGCCTGAACGGCGCGTCAATCATATCCACGTTTGAAGCGGAAAATAATGGTGTTGGAATCTATAGTTTTAAAAGTATGCGTTAAAAATATGACGTAGATGCGCCTGAACGGGCCATTCAAAGCAATTCGTGTAAAAGCAATAGTGGTTCAAAGTTTAAGAGATATAGCAACCAAGCACATATTTTAGTAACTGGCAGCGAGGAAGGAGGTGTCACACCTCAAGAAAGAAAGGGATAGCATATGTAGGCACAGAACGAAACCTGAATTAACGATGTTTACTATAATAGATTTTGCTGCCTAGTTACTAAAAGTTACGATATTATGCTCATACATTAGATGTATCACATCTTTGTTATGGTTTTAGGGTTAAATTAAGTCACATTGTAACCTTTATTGTAAAAGTGTAAGAGTAACGACACTATAAGATAAATTACCGCATTTGTTTTACATCATTTTTATTTAATAAAATAGATATGAACAGGTCGTTACCCAGAGAATGGGGATTGCTAATTGGGAAACGGTAACAACTTTTAACCGTAGTTAAATCTGTCGGCCGTCGGCTAACTAGTGTGAGGTCGTGGGTCTCACAAGAGGTCTTCTGTAATGGGCGCCAAGAATCGTCTAAAATAGCTCCAGTATTTGCCGACAAAATCTGAAAACAACAACACATTTGCGACTACTACCAATGTGGTCGATTTTTCCCAACATAGGTATCTCGATAGCTGAAAATATAAACCCCAAATAACACTCATATTATAAATAATAAGTCTTGAGGTATGGTATACAGTGTTTTATTATAAATTAAAACAAATTATCAGTAGTTAATTAAAACACATCAATCAAGTGCAGTTATATCTTAATCAAGGATAAATAGCATTGGCAGAAATTAAAGTTATCAATTCTTCTATACATTTGAACTGGGTAAGAATTCATGCGAGCGGGTTTAGTCAGGTTTAGAGTAATTACTCTAAACCTGACTAAACCTCAAGTCTCAAAAAAGTAACGGGCACGGTAAATTAACGTGACTACCTGTGATATAGATTGCGCAATCGTTAACCTCAGATTTTAATTGTTTAACCATTCCATTACAGAGTAAAGTTATACGTATTCACTTGCAAATATTCCTAACAATGTAAACTAATAATAACATATATAAAATGGATATATAGATCTAAAGTAAGTGCTACACGTTCACTAGGGATAAACCACTTAACACAGAAAATTATAATATACAAATATACAGTAACGTTTTATTTACAATAAAGGATTGTCAAACGTTATTATTATCATAAATAGTTGCTACATTATTAGTGACTTATGATACAAGTGTGTGTTCTTTCAATTTGAATAGGAATGCCACCAACCAGGTTGAACGTTGCGTGATCCAACGAGACAACTAGCAACCAACTAACTGTACGTGGGCAAGAAGCTCAACCTAAAGATGTTTTAACAACCGAAAAATAAGACGTGCATGAAGTTAAGGTAGAATAAAAAGGTTAATACAAAAAGGCCTGTTACAAACAAAATCAATTACAAGAATGCACCAAGCAAAGTTCGGTTAAGTACCTTAGGTGGAAGGAGACCTAGTGATACTTATACCACCTCCAAATGCGGCTAACGGCGATTAAATATCGAATCATGTCAAAAGAGTATAAGAGACTGAACATAAAGATAAGTTAAAAACTACGAACTTTGAAAACGTGCTTCTAACCTCCAAAAGAACTAGCGGTAAATCCCTTACGGTAGCAATAAAATTGGAAATCACACCAAAAATTAATTATAAATCTGCACAAATGCAATTCCTATTCCACAACATAAAGGAAAAATCAATTTAACGGCGATGTCACTAAAGCATTCTTTTAAAGTTGCTTCACAAACGAATCGAACGAACGAAGTCAACTTTATCAAGAGGAAGCTACTTCCAAAACAAAAAGGCAACTACACGGAGAGAGAAACGAAAATCCCTAACGCTATACAATATAACATAAAAGCATATATAAAGCTATACAGGGTGCTACGAAATTAGCACGTAACAAGATGTAACGAGGTAAACAATATCAGCAAGCACGATTGACCGTCACACACCGCACACTTTTTCTAATGCCCGTCGCCCATCTCATTCTGGCATCATTGCTGTAGTATTATCTTTGTTTGTCTGTGCAGGACAACCACTCGTTCATTAGTCTCGTGGAAATGGATGACTTGTATAATTGCATTCCTTGCATTTATTTTCAATGGTCTCGCGAGAATCATCGTTGTTATAATTGTTAATCAGTCGACTGCATGTAAATAAGACGATGCCGTAAGATGTAACTCAGAGGGTCTGTGTAGTATTTAAAAAGCACCTCTTTGAAGTAAAGTTCCATTGTGTATTATATATTTTGCAACGTAATATGGGCAAAAAAGTTTATATTATTTTAGTACATACTTTTTATTATATTTTTGCCAAATAACAAACTGATTTCCTCTCATTCCTTGTACTCACATATTTTCTGTTAGTTAATTTATTACAGTATATTAGACAGTATATTGTTAGTATATTGTTACTGTATATTAGACACTTCCCGTGCTAATTCAAATTTTTGCCACAAGGAAATTTTCCTGAGCTGTCACTTTCTTTTGCTTTCCAATGATGAAAGAGTCGTAATTTAAAAACGCTCTCTTCAAATTTCTTAAGAAGATGCTTTTAGTATCTTAATATTTAATTATGAAAGTCTAATTTTCAACATCATTTAATGAAGATATATAATTTTACTATGAGGGCCATTTAACATCATAAGGTATGTTTCTTTGATATAAAATATTCCAGAACAATTTTTTTTGGATTGATAAGTGAATTTTCTCTTGTCCTTTTTAGGCCTTCTTTTACTACGTCTTTTTTTTTTTGGTACCGTTTTAAATCATCTATACTACTTATGAAGTCATCATGGACTCATGAACTTTAATACAAAGCTACTTTGGGAAGAAGATTGATCCAGACAAATCAAAATTTTATATTTATCAAAATTTTACAGAACAAAACAGATAAGCATATGCATGTTTAAGATTTCTTTTAACTTATATTATTTTTATCCGTCAAATTTATCAATAGCTTTAATTGTACTTCAAGTTGTTTATACCTTAATTAATTAGCAGATACTACAGGGTGTCTGTAAGGTGTTTTTTTTATTTACTAAAATTTAACTGTCGTAGGTTGGTTTCATAAGTGCACTATAATGAACCTATAACTACTGGTATATCTAATTAATATCGCCGAAGATAATTTACTTGGTTCGGTTAATCAATTAAGGTAATTTTTCACAGTATTATATTAGTATAATTTATTATTTGCTAAAGTTTCATAACCTTAAAAACATGTATTTGTAACACACCTGCCTCTTTTTATTATTTGAAGGTCAGGTTTAATCAATCTTGAGGAGCATTTTCTGAAATATTGTCAGTAATTATATTGTTAACCTTTTATCATTTTCAAAACTATTTTTATATTTCTTCATATATATACATCTTCATAGACAATTATAAATAATTTGTATCAATGTACCAAATTTGAACATTTCAACGGCAATTTAAATTAAAAACTACTAAATTGTTCTCTCTTGTTTTTTTTGTCTTTGTTTGGTATTACTTTACATTACTGAATTTATTCAATTAAATTATTATTATATACCAATGGTTTGTGTGATTTCTCCATTGGAACTTTTTTTTGTAAATCACACTGGCGTCCAAAAAATAGAAACACGAGTGCAAGCAAAGGTTTTATAACATCAAATGGTAGGTATTTTTCTTACAGGTCCGACCAATCCAAGGCCTACGTCTCCGCTGAGTTACGGTGGCTATATGGGGTTATAAACTCTTATTTAACATTATTATCATGAAGTATTAGTTTAGGACTTTTTTTATAATATCTTTAATATATTTTCCAAAAGAAAAAGTAAAAATAAAGCAGCTCTAATGCCAACTACTGTATTAAAGATTATTTTTAAAAAAACACGTTAGGTGGTTTCAATCACTCAATAGATTGGGGTAAATGGAACCATCGTCTATGTTTTGTATCCACATTACTTTATAATATGCTCTGGGTAACTGGGACACTCTAAGGATATTAATTAAGATGTCCCAGAAATTAGGGCTGTTGTAGGAATAGTTCAGGAATTATCGCAGCTAAGTCGGAAGCGTGTATAGGGTAAAAGTCGATAAAAATTCACGTAATTTTCAAAGACGTTTAACGATGGTTTTACCTTTTATTAAGCAAAGTTTCAGTTACCCCATCGCTCAAATTACCGCAACGGACCTTATTAAACATCAGAACCTACAATAGAGATCAGTAATAGTTATTTATGGTACAAGTGAGTAAGTTAAGATATTATGATAGTTTTTGGAGTGGATTATCATTAACTCACGTGTGCCACAAGTTCAAATATTGAATTTGCAATGTACCTATAGTTTAGTCTGTAGGTATGTTAAGCTGGCACCCCCACATCAACAATTATTTTTTAAACTTAGATGATAATGTAACGGGCTTTTTATGGGCTCTCGAATCCCCCAAAAATAATTTTTGGGCTCTTGCCATTTTCGAGAAAAACCAAATTCAAGTGTGGGGGTGCTAGCTTAACGTTAAACTAGCACCCACTTTTTCCTTAAGGTAGTTAAACATACCTACTTGGTCTCAGATTTATGGGCTTTTTATGGGCTCTTCGTATATGCAAATCTCAATTGCATCGGAATTACCCTTTCGAAGTTAATCGATATTAAAAAATTTTGAAAATTCGAAAAATAATTTTTTTTCTCTAACTTTGCGTTATACTTATGAATGAATTATGAGCTCTTCAATGCGCCTAATCACGATTTTTAGGCTGCACCTTACTAACAATACCACCCTCGAAGACATATCAAAAATCGTTAATATCGACATATATTGAAATTTCTTGCGCGATAATTACATGCTATTTATAGGCTCTACAACGTGCCTAATCATCCGATTTTTAGACTGCACCCCTTGTAGCAAAAGCACCACCGAAGACATAAAAAACCGTAAATTTTGAGATATATCAAAGTTTCTTGTAGGATAATTACAGGCTCTACAACGCTCCTAATCACGATTATTGGACTGCACCCTTAATAGCAACACCAACCTTCGAAGATATATCAAAAATCGTTAATATCGAAATATACCAAAATTTCTCGCGCGATAATCACAGAATGTCGGGCATCCTGGAACTTAGCACAGCAACATGCTTCAAATTAAAAACAAAATGTTTTTTAATTTATCGTAAATATGTGATGAAAAGTAACAACTTGTCGCACTTAATTTTTTTTAAATAATCCATAATTTGTATTATTTCTACTTAACAGGTAAGACAATAAATTCTTTAAAGAAATAAATTCTCGAACGCATCAATTTTAGTTCCAAAAAGACATATTTTGATAGTTATAGAGTTATAATGTTGCGTTTTTTAAATAGCAATTAATTGTATTAATTAATTTACACGGTGCATAAAATTATAAGACCAAATACCGCCTAATATACTGAAAAACCATGACATTATATTCGGAAATTTTGACCATGTCACAATGCTGGTCCTGTTCTTTGACAATGGTGCAGAGATGTTACCAAATATTGGGCGTATATCTTACACTGAAACTGCGTAAATTAATGACAACAATATATTAAAAAGTCTAACATTTGTGGTATATGATCCATATTCGTAATTTGCCATATCCCTGAAATCACCAGACCTACCGGGTAGGAATCAAAAATGAAGGTCTACCGTGCGTGTGGAAAAGCCAGGCGCAAATCCCTCCTAAACAATAGTTTTGTGCTTGTATGGGGCGCACAATAGATTTATGCAATAAATCAATTTGAACTAATTTTTAAATTAATCAGTAGATCTTATTATCATTAGTTGAACCATTTTAACGTACAATGCTTGATGCCGTATATAACTACCGTAGTAATTTATATAACAAAATCCTTGCTACTCGATTCGTTTACGACTAATTTACGATAAATTATGCGCTATACTTTTTCCAATTCTATTCATTTTCAAGTGATTTAGACTGGCCGCTGTACCAATCTCAATTGGAAGTTAGCATAGCTTACGGTTATTAAAAATAAACAAAGCCCGACAATTTTTTAGTTTTCACGACATATTTACGACAAATTATAGGCTATAGTTATTTTAATTATATTTAGGGTGATTCCATATCAACTCAGGCAGGCAAATAGAAATCTGACAAATTCATCTCTCAGAATTTAATAAAATTTGAGTATGTTATAGACGGCAAAAAACTAAGGACCCCTATTTTTTCTTTTTTCCAAAAAAAAATTTAATTCCTGACTTATAAAGGGCCAAAGTTTTTCTGACAGTGCCAATTTTTTCCCAAGCCAAACATTTTCTCACATTTAAATAGGAATATCTTGAGAACTACTAGAGATATTTGAATGCAGTCTTTTTATCTGAAAGAGCACATTTTTCTCTTTCGTTTGAATCATATTAGATAATGATGTGTAAAAAATCAACGTGTCAGTGAGGCAAAATATTTTATTACAAAAAATATTTTTCTCAAAAACGCCAATGAAGAATTTTCTAATTTTTTCACAGGAGGTGCAAAACATCATCTACTTTGAGTATGTAAAAGCACAATTTCCAACTTTGCTTTTTTAATTTTTTATTATCATTGGCATGGTGTCTCATTAAAGTATGATCAAACTTTGTTAAGTTTCTCGTCATATTAACATAAAACCTTTTTTGATATCATTTTTTGATTAAATGCAACTGAAAATCCAAAAGATTTAGCAGAATTTAAATTTTAAAAGCTTTAAGGATTAATTGATGCAGTGAATGTTTTTGTAGGTCAAATATTTTTTAAAATTATTTTGTAATTTACGAAGAAAATGAAAGGCCCTCTATCCATTGGTTAATAAACTAATAATAAGTCATAAATACTAAAATAGCTGACAAAACTGCATATAAACTAATAAAATAATAAAAACAAAATGTGTTTTAGTAGATAAAAATTGAGAGTTCTGAAACCACCCCCCACTCCTGACCTTGACCTTGAACCTATCTCTCTCTAACACATGGTGACCTTGAATCTATCTCTGTCACCTAAACGTGGCAACACCGCATTCTCAAGGTCAACAATATGACAACAATGTTTTGACCTTGAACTCAAGGCCACCAAATAATGTATCATCAAGGTCATCAATACGGCAACAATGCATTCAAGGCCACGCTATATTCAAGGTAACTGAATAAGGTATATTCAAGGTCATCAAACACCATTCAAGGTCAAGCTGTAGATATATATAGCAGGTTGCATGTATTTAAAATTCAAAATGTGTGTAGAAGCGAGCTTACAGAATACGTGCTTGACAGAACGAGTGTTATCATTTCGTAATTGGAAAGGTATACAAACTCCAAAATCTTTAGCTGAGGCCGGATTTGTCTACACGGGGTGTGAAGATAGAGTAGAATGTTTTTATTGCCGAGTGAATATTTTCAAATGGGAACCGTCGGATAGTCCAATCGTAGAACACCTGAAATGGTCACCACATTGCGTGTTTGCAAACGTGTTAGCACCCATAAACGTTGAAAGTGGTAGAGACGTTTGCGGTTAAAAGTAACCAGATACAACATAGAATATAACGCGAGGGAACAGGGAAGATGTTACCAATCAAGGCGTAATATTATTGGCAACCTTGTACGAGGGCGTAGTGTACGTTGCAAAACTTCATTAGCTTCAACTTATGACATCACTTTCCTACAACTGGTTGAAGATAATGAAAACAGAAATGTTTTTGCAGTTGTTATTTTATTTGGTTGTACACTATTCTGGTTAATTGAAACAAAATTAATATGAAAAGATACAATTACAAATTTAAGTAAAACTTTAAAATGCTGGGTTTTAAAATACTAAGACCCTGTACACATGGAGCGTTTTCAAACGCGCGTTTGCAAACGCGCGTTAGCGACTACATATGATTGCAATAGACGCGTACACAAGCTAAAGTGCGCTTTTATGTGTCGGGCGTCATGACGCGCAATTCGAGATTCCCCATACTAACGCGCGTTTCGAGGTAAACTGAAAGATAAATTAAATGAGACTCGTATAGGTACTTAAAAAATCAGCAGCGCGCACAGGTAATTGTTGGGTTGCCTAAATATATCAGGGCCGAACTTAAACTTAAATATTTTTAATGCAATTTATTTTCAAATTTCATCAAATTCGTCGGTTTTATTTGAATTAGAATACCTATACGAGTCTCATTTAATTTGTCGTTCAGTGTACATGTAATTGCATTGGACCGTACACATGAACGCGCGCTTTTGCATTCTACAGTGTTGGGACTAGTAGTGAAATTCCATTTTTAGAAAGAAGTTTTGGTTTAAAAGGGATAAAAGAACATTTTCCACAATGTTAATAAAACAGGAATTTTATGAAAGAAAAAAAAACATTAAAAGTAATTGGTAACTAAAAAATAAGTTGTATCCGACAAGATTGAGAAGTTAAATGATGTAGACTGTTAATATTATTAGGTAGTGCTGATGTAGTTGGTCTTTTGTCAATTTAAGCAAATTTTTTATGTAAGTTTGTATTTGTTTAAATTTTAATAAAACAAAAGTCAGTACATGTAAATCACTTATCTCGGATCACACCTGCAAATTATTATTATAGTTATACTTGTGGTGTTATAAATCATTATAAATTTATTACGTAATAGTATTATTATCTGAATCAAAAATGATATGTAATGTCCAAAGACGAGAATTAAAAGCTGATAAAGAAATAAATTTAAAACAATGCAATGTGTGTCCAAAGCTGCGATTTACTTTAAATGGAATTGTCACAAACGAAATTATTTTAAATAAAATCCTTTTTGTAACATTTCAACTTGCATTCATTTAGTACAATTATTATTAAGGGTAATGCAATTAACTACCCACGTCCGTGCACGCGCTTGAATCTCATTAGACGTAATTTATACAGTCTGCATATCCTTGAGAATAATTTATACAGTTTGCATCTCATTAGAATAATTTATACAGTTTGCATCTCATTATGCATTCATGTATTCTTCGCATCCCACTTAATTTATTCAATTATTCAGTAAAGCTTCCGCCTTTAGCAGTATATAAACCCGCTTGTTTGGCTTGAAAATCAGTCTGTGCCAGGACTCACCAGAAGCCTCATCAAGAAACAAGCGAGTAAGTGTCTTTTGATTAATTATGGCTTAGTTGCTTAGTGGAGTGGGCTGCGCTAAAACGCCCACTATCTCTGCAAAATTATGGGACGTTGTGACCATGCTCCCACGCTTAGTTTGTAGTCCTAGTGCTAGAGCAGGGTTAGTTCCGACCACCCTCATGATTTTATTAGTATAGGAGGACATGTACGGCCTCACGCTGTAGAACCAATGTTGTAACCTTTTGTATTATTTATTTTGTTGTTAGTATATAGATGTTTTCTATGTCTTGTGTTTACTTTGCTCTCTACCTCTGACTACGTCCTCCAGTCACGAAAACCCCCACGTGACAGAATAGACACATGTAAATAATAATTTAAATGTAAAATTTTATACATTCCTAATCTTGTTCCGTAAATAACGTGGCAAATGATACATTTAGATAATCGTCCAAACCATTTTATATGATCATGTTTATTTAATTTATACATAAATCGGATGACTTACCAGGTGCTCCACTGCAGCACACATTTGCTTTGAATTTCTCATTATCAGCTAAGCATATAATAAAATTAAGAAAGTGGCGTGCAACTTTTATATAACACTTTTATTCCATCTAAATCACATAAAGAAACATTACTAGACAAGGTTATTGGTACGCCAATGATCCGACATATTGCACAGGCTTATCAGCAAATCTTCCTCGTCTCTGGTAATGTCTATTACTTGTTTTCCTTCTGCTGCAATGCTATCCTCATAGCGTTTGTAGTGTGTGTAATATCGTCCGTAATTAATTTCAACAAATCGTCAAAAGATTTAATGGACATTCTAAAATAAATGAAAAATTTCAATTCATATTCTTTAAGTTTAGGATAGAGGGTTATGAACATGCCGTTAATTAATTTATCCCTTAAAATAGGGTGCACCCAGTATTTTCTGTTTTTTTATACTGTTTATAATAAAGGCGATACAAGATTATAAGACAAGTTACTTCTTCGAATTCCATTGTGATACTGACATAATTAATCTGTAATAATGAATCATGATACATTGATACTTAAAACGCCGCGTTTAGCGCTTACATGTGTACGATCGAGTATTTTTGGCAAAGCGCGGTGACAAACGCCTTCATGTGTACAGGCTACAGGCTCTAAAGGTGCGTCCAGACCGCCGCGCCAAGCGGCGCCAAACGTTCGCAAATGTTTTCGAGCAACGTGCGCTAAAGACGTCCACACTGCTGCAACAGATACAAATTTATTCGTGTTTGTAAAGGTTCCAGTTTTATTTTTAAAGCAACAGGCTATTACTTCTATTGCATTCTAATTATTTATTTATTTTCGAGCGAGGAATCAGGATGGCGGAGCATCCTTCGTACCTCATGGCATCGATTGCTATGATCATTTGGCCGACCCTACTAGAATTTAGCCGAGTCTGGGGGAATCCCACCCAAGTAGTGATCTTTATCGTGCCAAACATCGCATTGACATGGAACCTACAGTTTTACTTCCTATCCGAAAAGAAGGCAGGTTTTAAATTTTTCTCCGCTATGAAAAATTACCAGCTCGGCCGGGGATCGAACCTGCGATCTTTGGATTATGAAGCAAAAATGCATACCACTAATCCACCGAGACTGGCTGCATTCAAATTATTATTCCCAATCTGTCATGAACGAGGAAGACGTAGAAGACGTTTCAATCCTTCACTGTTATTGTTATTATTCATAATAAATTAATAATGCAATTATCTAAATTGTTCTTCGGCGGCAAGCGTTATAAAGAAATAGTTAAAATAATAATGAAACAGCAACGCAGAACAAAACACGTCCTAACTAGATTTGTTGCAGCAACAAATTTCTTTTAATGTATCGACAGTAAGTCGAACCTGTTTGCGTGAGAGCGAAGTAGCACGTTTGTGCGCGGTTCGCCGTCCTAACTGACTATATCTGCAACGTTCGTAAATGTTTGGCGCAGTTTGGCGCGGCGGTCTGTACGCACCTTAATAGATAACAGTTTTGTATGAAATCTGCTTGTGACCACCTTGTCACATCTAATAAAACTCTGCTGTTGTTTAATCAAGACTACACACTACAAAATATTCTCATGAAAATAAAATGTGCGAACTATTTTAAAATACATAAAAAAGTTCAGTATCAAACACACATTAATTATGAAAAGAATATGTGATTTTACTGACAAATTCAAATATGTTTTGCCATATGCCTCTTCTAAGAGTATCTGTTTCGTAAATGCCAGCGAGTGAATAAAATTTTGTAAAAACTTCATTTGGATCTAGTGCAAGATTTTATTCAATTTTGAAAAGAGAAACAGGACAAATTCAACAGTTGTTTCTAAATTATCAAGTTTAAGTATAATTGAGTAAGAAGTCCATCAAAGGTGCCTTTGGAGTTTTGAACTCACGTGTATTATCACATTATTATCATCAGCCTCGGGACTGGCAAATCTGGTTAAAGTCTTTCCGCAGTTTTTCCTTATCTGTAACACAAATTTGGGATTTGGGCTATACTATCTGTAGGTCGGCTGCAGCCACACGATGGGCCTGCGTAATAATATTAATCACCCCCTTCCATCAGCACAAGCTTTAGCTTATGGGACCTGGTTACTGGTTAGCCAGGAAATGGGTCGTAGCAATTATTATTAATAAAACTTTACTTTAATGAAACACCGTGCCAATGAGCATAAAAAATTAAAAAAGCAAAGTTGGAAATTGTGCTTTTACATACACAAAGTAGATGATGTTTTGCACCTCCTGTGAAAAAATTAGAAAATTCTTTATTGCCGTTTTTGAGAAAAAAAATAATTATTGTAATAAAATATTTTGCCTCACTGACATGTTGTTTTTTACACATCATTATCTAATATGGTTCACATGAAAGAGAAAAATGTGCTCTTTTAGACAAAAAAACTGCATTCAAATATCTGTAGTAGTTCTCAAGATATTCCTATTTAAACATGAAAAAATGTTCGGCCTTGAAAATAACTACAGTTTTTGGAAGAACTTTGGCCACTCATAAGTCAGAAATGGATTTTTTTCAGAAAAAAAGAAAACATATGGGGTTCTTAATTTTTTATCCTGTATACCATACTCAAATTTAATCAAACTCTGAGAGATGACCACTCCTGCCTGTCTTGATATGGAATCACCCTTTATTATTTTGCGATCTAGACCAGTCGCTGTGCTAACTCTAATTTAGAGTTAGCATTACTATCGATGATTATTATTATCAAAAAACTATGCCCGACAAATTTTTACTCTTCGCCACATATTTACGACTAATTTACGATAAATTGGATGCTATAGTTTTTAAATTATATTTATAATTTTGCGATCTAGGCCGGGCGCAGCGCTGACTTCTATGGAAGTTAGCATTACTATCGATCATTTAAAAAAATTAAGTGCGACAAGTTTTTACTTTTCACCACTTTTGTTTTTAATTTGAAGCATGTTGCTGTGCTAAGTTCCAGGTTCCAGGCCGTCCGGCGTCCTGTGAGTATCGCGCGAGAAATTTTGGTATATTTCGATATTAACGATTTTTGATATACGTATCTTCGAAGGTTGGCGTTGCTATTAAGGGTGCAGTCCAATAATCGTGATTAGGAGCGTTGTAGAGCCTGTAATTATCCTACAAGACACTTCGATATATCTCAGAATTTACGGTTTTTGATGCCTTCGGTGGTGCTTTTGCTACAAGGGGTGCAGTCTAAAAATCAGATGATTAGGCACGTTGTAGAGGCTATAAATAGCATGTAATTATCGCGCAAGAAATTTCGATATATGTCGATATTAACGATTTTTGATATGTCTTCGAGAGTGATATTGCTAGTAGGGTGCAGCCTAAAAATCGTGATTAAGCGCATTGAAAAGCCCATAATTCAATCATAAGTATAACGCAAAGTTAGAAAAAAAAGATTATTTTTCGAATTTAAAAAATTTTTGAATATCGATTAACTTCGAAAGGGTAGTTCCGATGCAATTGAGATTTGCATATTCGAAGAGCCCATAAAAAACCCATAAATCTGAGACCAGGTAGGTATGTACTAACTACCTTAAGTAAAAAGTGGGCGCTAGCTTAACGTTAAGCTAGCACCCCCACACTTGAATTTGGTTTTTCTCGGAATTGGCAAGAGCCCAAAAATTATTTTTGGGGGGATTCGAGAGCCCATAAAAAGCCCGTAATTATCACGTAAGTTTAAAAAAATCTTGTTGTGGGGGTGCCAGCTTAACATACCTTTAGTCTGTAGTGTTTGATGGTAATAAATTTGACACTAGCCCGATGACTGGATTGTAATAACATAATACAACGTAAGCTGGTGAATTGTTGCTACCTTCAATAGCACCCAATCTAACCCAGTAAACATCTATTTTTTTTTAGAATCAAAAAATTTTGGAAAAAGAACTCATTTTCTGTAAACACAAATGGTATTTAACAGTGGCGTGCAGTCCATGGAATCAATGGAAGCAATGCTTCCCTTAAGAATTTATTAAAAATAAAAACCAATGCTAACAAAAATATTTTTATAAAATTATGGTTACCGTTTATTTTATAAAAAGTATAATTAAGAGTACTATTTTAAATTAGGCTAATTAAACTTGCGCGTAAAGGTAATACCGAGGGGTCTCTCACTCTCGGCAATAGGTGTACAGTTTCTCGGGAATAAATTGCTAGGAGTCAGAAATACTGAGCAATACTCGACAATATGAGAAATAAACAGAAATAAACGGGAATAAGCGGCAATAAACAGAAATAAACGAGAATACACAGGAATAAGCGGCAATAAATAGAGAATACGCGGCAATAAATGGGGAATACGCGGCAATACTGAAAAATAAACTTGGCAATATGAATAACATGGTCCATTCTTCTCAATTTCCATTACGCATTTTTTCTCGAACGCGTTTAAAAATCTAGGTGCTTTTCTGAAGAAGCGGGTATATGTTGCAGTGTACACGGAAAAATAATGACGGCAAGTAATTATTTTTTTGAACATTGGAAATCATTCAGCGTTTCTACGAATTGTGATTTGACACTTACCCCGTCAATAAGTGATTGATTAAAGGATTTACTTATTGTAAATAAAATAAGGAATAAAATTCATATTTTTTGTATTATCACTGTTTGGAAGAAAAGCTCGGACACGTCTATTTTGTTTTTTTCCTGCGAATTTTATGGACATCAATTTTAGTTTTTTAGTTTACTACTGTGGAGCCTATGACGTCATCGACTTTTAAATGGAACTCCCTTATTTTCTTGCTAGAAATGAAAAGTATATTTTTTCCGAGTTCAGCAATACGCCATATGTGGTATTTAAAATTAGTATATTTTGAAATTTGGAGGACCAAATGTGACAACCTTCACGAAAATAATAATTAATCTTTCAACTATTATTATAATTTTCGTGTCAAATCTTATAAAAAACAATTAGCAAATCGGACTTGTAGAACTCGTATAGGAGAACTATGGTGGCATGCAAGGGTTTGTCTATACATCAGAACAATACGAATATATTAAACACTCAATGACGAAAGGCTATGGCTAAACTGTTTTTTGTTCCAGTTCGTTTGAGAGTTCTACTGGGTCGATTTATGTGATCTCTATTTTATATTAAAACTTTCGCTGTGTGGATTAGTATCTTTTATATTTTTTAATTTTTATATTAAAGCCAAAAATTAAAAAAAATATTTAGAGACGTTCGAGAAGAGCCATCCACTTGCAGCGGCCTCTTATTAGTTCCCAGCATGTAAACTTTTGGAATTGCGCTTAATAGACAAACCATTACCAATCACTAGCATCTAGGGGTTGAAGTCGCCGATATGAGCTGAAGCTCTTTCTAGCTCTTTTTATATTTCAGTGGTATATTTACCTCAAAAAAATATAAAAATCTTAAAATAGTAAACAAAAATCAATTCAAAATAGGTAAAATGATAATTGGTAGAATGATAAGACAATAAGAATAATTATTTTTATTGTGAAGTTATAGAAAATTTAAAACAACAATATTTAATTTTTAGGTTAGGTCACTACGTAAATAACTATGAAAACTGCAATAAACGTATCTATAAAATATTATTTGCAAAAAAATTCATTAAATTTATGTTATAAACATACTACTTATTTATTAATAATTCTTGTAACTAAACAATTTTGGTTTGAAATAACAGTTTCAACTTGAATAAAAACTACAGTAACGGAATATTTGACTGCCGATTTTAAAGACATATTTTTCATCAGTCATGTTTTTGAAATACTATAAACGTGTTCAAGAAATTTGTTAAACAAGATCTCTAGGTTTTATCAAATGCTAGAAATAGCTAGGGCATGTCGGCGGCTAGAGCCCATGCAGTCTAGCCTTCCATCATTCATCATTGATTGTTTAATATTCAAATTGTTCTGATGTATAGACAAACCCTTGCATGCCGCCCTAGCTCTCCATTACTAATTCTACAAGACCGCTTTGATATTATATTTTCATTAGATTTTTATAGCATAAATTTATAATACTTTATACTTATTATTATACTTAACAGACTTGGTAGTCTAATGTCTGGCGTGCCGGACTTTCACCCAAGCGGCCCGCGATCGACTCCCGGCGCCGGCAGATCTAGTTAAGGTTTTCTGCAGTTTTCCTTAGCTGTGACACAAATGCTGTTCCATCTGTAAGTCGGCTGCAGCCGCACATTGGGCCTACATAATAATAATAATCGCCCCCTTCCTCCCGCACAAGCTTATAGCTTCTGGGGCCTTAGTTTAGGTTATGGGTTGTAGTAGTTATTATTATTATTATTATTTAAAACACAAGACTTATTTTTGTTACGCTTCGTTTGAGAGTTCTACTAGACCAATCTACACAATTCCAAGTTAAAGGTTTTATGATGTAGATTTGCTAGGTATTTCTAGTTTTGTGAGTTTTTAATGATTTATATTTTTAAAAGCGTTATTTGTAATCGATGCATTTCTATACGCTCGAGACCGATTGCTCACTTACAGCAAAATCAAGCGAATCCCTTGAAGTAATTTCACTTGCATCAGAATCAGAATTTTTTTGAATCAGAAAAATCAGACTTAGAGGAAGGAAACATGCAAGAAACAAAAGATAAAGCTGAAATTAGAAAAGTTTTATGTAATATGACCGATGACGACACCCGATAGTACATTGGACTTGTTTTGGATATTGATAAAAAAAATTCTTGAAAGAAGATTTGTAAAATTTCATACAGCCGAAGGAAGACGACATTCAGAAAGTAAGATTTGGAATTTATATTTTATGGTTCTGTAGATTTTACTGGAATTTACCCATTCAAAATCAGTCGTTCGAATGGGGTCTCAATTAACAGGTTATAAAAAGACTTGGAAAAAATTTGAAGGAGTTTCTATTTTAATTAAAACTTATCAGTTTTTTTAAATTCTTTTTGAATTTTATTTACTGCCTTGCATTGGAATTCTCACTTTTCAAATAAATGTTTGTTATTTATTTCAATGTGTCTTTTTTTGTATTTCTTAGAGTCGATCTATCTGATGATATATTTTTTAAAGTTCTTCTTTTCGTATTCGGTTCGCAGTTACTTTAACACCACTTAAAATGTAATCTACATATATTATGATTGAATAAAAAACTATTTTTTTACAAATCATTTTTTATTTGTGAGGAATTTTGTTTACATTTTTCTTAGTGGAGCTACGACCGTTTTGCAAAATTATCAATAAAACCAATAACAATAAAACACCTATCATTCAAATACATGTTTGTTATTTATTTTAATGTGTCTGTTTTTGTATTTCTTAGAGTCGATCTATCTGATGATATATTTTTTAAAGTTCTTCTTTTCGTATTCGGTTCGCAGTTACTTTAACAGCACTTAAAATGTAATATACATATATTATGATTGAATAAAAAACTATTTTTTTACAAATCATTTGTTATTTGTGAGGAATTTTGTTTACATTTTTCTTAGTGGAGCTACGACCGTTTTGCAAAATTATCAATAAAACCAATAACAATAAAACACCTATCATTCAAATACATGTTTGTTATTTATTTTAATGTGTCTGTTTTTGTATTTCTTAGAGTCGATCTATCTGATGATATATTTTTTAAAGTTCTTCTTTTCGTATTCGGTTCGCAGTTACTTTAACAGCACTTAAAATGTAATATACATATATTATGATTGAATAAAAAACTATTTTTTTACAAATCATTTGTTATTTGTGAGGAATTTTGTTTACATTTTTCTTAGTGGAGCTACGACCGTTTTGCAAAATTATCAATAAAACCAATAACAATAAAACACCTATCATTCAAATACACCCACTGCTAAGATCATGCATGGAATATGGAAATAAACACGGCAATAGGGAAATTAATGCAGCAATACATAAATAAATACGGCAATACGGAAATAGAGACGGGAATACAGCAATACAGGCAATACGGGAATAACAAGTGAGGAGACGGGAATAAAGACAGTTATTGCCGTAAAGCGGCAATAGGTGTACATAATTTTTGGGAGTGAGAGACCCCTCGGGTAATACCGATTCAAATGTGTTACATACACTGCATATAAGCACTGATTTCGTTGCTTATTGCTCTTCTCTTCGCCAAGTCCATGCCATCGTTAGCGGGCGAGGTCATACGGTCGAAATGGTATAAGATCGTCATTTTTAGTGTGCTCCGTGCCCAAACGTTTATTATTTATTATAATTTGGCCATTTCTTCGATTTTAGTGTTTATTAAATGTTACTTAAGTAATGTAAATCTGTGAATGAGATTGTATTTTGAAACATTTTATTATTTCAATTTATATAACTGGAACTTTCTTAAAGACAAATAATTCTACACTCGAGGAAACAAAAAACGCACCAAAGATTCCAAAACTTAAAACCGTCATAACTCGGCGTATTTGGACGAAAATGGATGAACCTTTGAGTACTAAAAGTTTAAAGTGTCTAGTTTAAGGGCGTGCGAGCGAATGTTACGTAACGGCCTTTCCGCCCCCGCGACCGCCCGCAGAAAAAAAAATGTTTTTGATTAAAAAAAATGTCAAACTTTAACAGCTTGTACAGCGTACCAAAAAAATCATGGACCCTATCGATCGCCAAGGCAATAAAGTTTAGTCCTTTTTCTGTAAAGTTTTCAAAACTTCGAGTGTCTACGGTTTTTTGGCGCAAAGTTATGAATTTTTGAAGTTTACCCTGCATTTTGTCGGGAGTCTTTCGTCTTCTGCCAGCGACATTATTACCGGTTGAGTTTGAACATTTTTTCCCCAAATTCAAAAATTTTGAAAAATGTTTTTAATTAATAAAAACATTTTTTTATTAACTTTAATTTTTTTAACGTGTAACCGCCGACATCAGCGTTTACCCGATGTGCACCATGAGGAGGTTGTCGGTGTAACTCCTACCTCCAAAAGAGCAACAATTCGTGCACGTTGAATGCCCGTCAATTGTGGCATTGTAACGATTAGAATAACTTTCTGATACTGATTAATTTCAACATTAGTAAAATAAAAATCAAAACATTAATTTAGGCACTTGCACATCGGTTAACGTTGTCGGCGGTTACACGTTAAAAAAAATGAACGTTAATAAAAAAAATGTTTTTATTAATTAAACATTTTTCAAAATTTTTTGAATTTGGAAAAGAAAAGACTGAAACTCAACCGATAATAATGTCGCTGGCAGAAGAGGAAAACCACCCGACAAAATGCAGGGTAAACTTAAAAATGAAATAAATAAAGATTATTAAAAGTTTCACAGTTTTATTAAAATATACCTGACAATATTGCTTCGACAGCTATGCTGTCATTATCAAAGGTAATATAATTATAAACAAACACGTCGCTAAGGTAGATACAAAATAGGTAACTAGATAAAATAATAATAATAATAATAAAAAAATTAATAATAAAAAATCATAATTAAACATCTAATACTTCCAGTAACGGAGAATTACTGAGCTCAAGTTGTTCATTCATTAAAGGTACCCTGAGTTTGTGTTTGTATATCTCAAAGGCTTCTAAAATGTCTAATTTGCGTTTGTTATTACAAAAATGTAGGAATTTAATATTATTTTGAGGAGTCATTGTGTGATTTTGTTCTAAAAGGTGTTTGGCGTAATTCGATTTTTCAGGATGTTTATTTTTGTAATGACGTACGTGTTCTTTATATCTTATGTCAAAATTTCGAAGTGTTTGTCCAATATATACCGAACTACAAAAAGAACAATTTAAACGGTAAATGCCCGATTTCATGATATCATGTGTTCTGTCTTTAGCATTAAATAAAAATGAAAAAGTGTTAGTGTTTGGTTTTAAATGTTATTTTATAATTGTTGGTTTTTCTTAGTATATGTGCAATTTTTTCTGATATTTTGCCAAAATATGGTATAGATATGTAATTTGTGTCTTCTGTTTGATTGTCAATGGGATATATTTTTTTGATAGCTAACCTATAATCTTTTTGTTTAATTAAAGTGTCAATCATGTTCGGATTATAATGATTTGCATGTGCTAGTTGTTTAATGGTTGATATCTCTTTGTTAAAATCTGATTTTGTTAGTGGAATAGTTAAAGCTCTGTGTACTAATGATCTGTATGCTGCTATTTTATGTGTATTGTGGTGACAAGATTCATTTGGTATTGTTATGTCTGTTTGTGTTGGTTTTCTGTATATGGAAAATTCAAAAAGATTGTCTGCGTTAATCTTGATATTTAAGTCTAGAAAGTTTATAGCCCTGTTTTGTTCTGTTTCTAGTGTAAATTTTATATTAGGATGGATATTGTTTATAAGAATTAAAAATTCATTGATAACCTCAAAAGAACTGTCAAAACAAGCTAAAATGTCATCAACATAACGAAACCAGAAGATAATGTGTTTAGAGAGGTTTAATTCAAATATTCGATCTTCAAACTTGTCCATAAATATGTTAGCTAATAGAGGACTTAGAGAATTACCCATAGGTAAACCATCCTTTTGTAAATAAATTATGTTATTAAAAGTGAAATAATTTTGACTTATACAAAGGTCAAATAATTGAATTAACTCTAACCTTTTAACTAATTCTATATTACTATTGATCAAGAAACTATCTAATAAAGGAATACATTCTTGTGG